>CM063253.1:1813927-1847318 GCA_032158295.1 Pycnopodia helianthoides | reverse complement strand
TATACGCAGCCCATCTCCATCGCCTTTGAGGAGCTCGTGACAAAGACCGGAACAGTCTACCTCATGTAAGCTCATGCTGGGTTTATGAAGGATAAAGACCGGGGAGCAATCTACCTCGTGTAGGCTCATGATAAAGACCGGGTTGCAGTCTACCTCGCGTATGCTCATGATAAAGACCGGGGAACAGTCTACCTCATGTAAGCTCATGTCTGGGTTTATGAAGGATAAAGACCGGGGAGCAGTCTACCTCGTGTAGGCTCATGTCTGGGTTTATGAAGAATAAAGACCGGGGAGCAATCTACCTCGTGTATGCTCATGATAAAGACCGGGTTGCAGTCTACCTTGTGTAGGCTCATGTCTGGGTTTATGAAGGATAAAGACCGGGGAGCAATCTACCTCGTGTAGGCTCATGATAAAGACCGGGTTGCAGTCTACCTCGTGTAGGCTCATGTCTGGGTTTATGAAGGATAAAGACCGGGGTGCAGTCTCCCTCGTGTAGGCTTATGTCTGGGTTTATAAAGGATAAAGACCGGGGAGCAGTCTACCTCATGTAGGCTATTGTCTGGGTATATGAAGGATAAAGACCGGGTTGCAGTCTACCTCGTGTAAGCTCATGTCTGGGTTTATGAAGGATAAAGACCAGGGAGCAGTCTACCTCGTGTAGGCTCCTGTCTGGGTTTATGAAGGACAAAGACCGGGGAGCAGTCTACCTCGTGTAGGCTCATGATAAAGACCGGGGAGCAGTCTACCTCGTGTAGGCTCATGATAAAGACCGGGGAGCAGTCTACCTCGTGTAGGCTCATGATAAAGACCGGGGAGCAGTCCACCTCGGGTAGGCTCATGATAAAGACCGGCAGCAGTCTACCTCGTGTAGGCCCATGTTTTTGTTTCAAACTCCTGGCACAAATTCCTGTCACTTGTCTGTGTAGAAAGAGGAAGAAAGTTTTTCTCAACAAATCCACGAAAAATGATTAATAAGCATGAATATATCAATAAACGAAACATTGGTCAATGCAATATCACTCTCTGCTCGTAATTTAATCAACCGTACGATGTATGTCACGGAATTTCTCACAACATTGTTATCCGTTATCAGCAAGAGGTGAAAGGTTACTCCATGGAAAAATCTAGCCTTATGAACCAAAGCTCTTTCTAATTGGAAATGAGGCCGTGTCTGAATCGCCTGATACGGCTACGGCTGGTTTGCCGCGTCATCATGCGTTGAAGTATACAGGACGTCCTTAGCAACAATCTTAGCCGTAGCCGTAGCCGCCTATTCGGATACGGCCTTCCTACTGCATTTATCTGTTGAACCATTGACCTAGCTACCTTTATGGTTGAATAGTTCCTGCATGTAACAATAGTAAGTTTGCTAAAGGGACTTCCCCTACAAAATCAAAGTTGACCGTGAACATATCTTTTTAGCCTACAAAGACATTATTTATCACGGTGTATTTACGGTCATTTGATTGAATACCCTAAATCCTGCAAATTAAATCCATCAAAATCATTATCTGCAGTAATAAGTTAGGATTACTCTGAAACACTGGAAATAAAAAACAATCCTTTGATGGTTTAAACATTGGCTGATCTAATGGTGTGGACAATCCTACACAGAAAGAAAAAAGTAAAATAGAAAACGTGGAAACGACACTCGTTTTTTTACTCGATGCTCTCAGAAACGAACCGCACAAAATGGTCTGGACATCTTTTTAGAAAACAGAATCGTGGCATTCATTTTAAGCTGTGAGCTATCGACTTTGGTCGATTCGGTGTTATTGTACAGAGACTCAAGGAAGTTGTGTACAGAAGTTAAGTTCAATGGTACAGATACAGACTGTATTACGTCTAGTATGGACTCACGCATTGTACCTGATGTGAATGTGCTATACAAATTGCTATTCAGTTTAGGCAGTCAATTGTATTCGTCAAATCTGCATTTAGACCTGCAACTACCTTTACCAGTGCACATTGTGTATGTGTTGTGTATAATCTCATAGCTTCATTGCACGGTCATTACTACACTAAGAGTAGCACACACTTTCAACTGAGCCTTCATTCTGGTTTAGAAGGAAATGGTTTGGATTTATGTATTTCCGTGTAACAAAGTAAATAGCAAATTTTAAAGAGTCACTGTCATCATTAAAGCCACAGCTGCATTCGATTCTCGTCATTTGTCTTTCTACATTTCCATCTAAAATCTGGTAAGTAAAAGATCAGTTTAAGTAAAATAATGAGCAGGAAATGAAATTTGTTGTTTACCGTTTGTTTGAAATTGATAATTTTTTGTGAAGAAAATTGTCGAGAAGCCTTATTACAGTTTACTTCATGCAGGATTCTTGAAATTATTGTGATATATGTTTTGTTTTGTGATCACATTAGTAATGCGCGATAACCTCCACGATGTTATTGTAGGGAAACCCAACAATATTATAGAAAGGTCTATGTACTTTCCAATGAGAAGTATTTCCAATGAGATCTTAAATTGTATGTTCATCTTTCAATTAATAACAGTTTTCAGTTTGGCATTTTTGGTAAGACATAACAAAATGGGTTGAATTGCAATGCATGGGGAACGAGAGAAATGGGGGCGGCACCTTCCACCACCCCCCCCCCCAAGAACAAATTGTGTTTGGTTTCCTGAAGTGAAAAGGAGTTTTTTGTGCCTCCAATCCTTATTTCTATACAACTTGTAGCTACATTATGATTCAAACTCGAAGCAATATTGTGATTCAAACTATTCCATCGTGAAGTGATACCTTTATGTTGTTGAATCTCGTTGGTAGAAATCACAAGTGTATTGTGTTATATTGTGTGCACAAGCGCTGGTTAAACTGAACGGGACTTCCCCTTACAATGCCAGAACCAACCCAAGTGCACTCCTGAAGATGGATCTATACTGAAACCCGTTCGGGTTTTCAATAGGTGTTTCCTACGGTACGTTCAAGGTTCCTACTCGACCTACATAGGAGGCTATGAGGCTATGGAAACCGCTATGCAAAGAATACTCATCATTTAGTTCAATACTGACGACAACGCTGTGTAAAATAAATGTAGACAATGCAGTAGAATGATGGTTGATACTGAAAGCCCCTTCAATAAAACCATTGGTGGAAATTTAAAAAGATGATAAGATATTTCCTTTTGTACTTATTTATAAACACAACAACAGTTTGCAGTCATTCTGAAACAAACCCATTTCCAAAACAAACAATTTTATAATTGTCGTGTTTTATTTAGTCTCTTTTTGTAATATCGAAAGACAAACATGATAGGATGAAAGTATTTTCAGAAGTCAAGATTATTGGCTAAGAGTACCGGATAAAAAGGAAGTTTAACTAAAAATAGTATTCAAAGGTAAAAAAAAAAATAAAGGTACAATGGATGCCGGCGTTCCCTACATTTCACATTTTTGTCTCATTCATTGTACGCATTGAGGCCTGTTAGGGTTTTTCCTAAATAACAAAGGAGTACAGTTTGTACCACATATCTGAATAGATCCATTTACAGACTAAACCATCTGAAAGCTTTGCAGTCGTCAACAGTCAAACTGAATTATAGCTCACTGGAGGATTGCTCTTGATTTCAATTACAGCATTACACTCTTCCCATTGGTAGCTCAACAGTTTATGCAGAACTCTAGTTACCTGGATGCTGAAGATTTAACGCAAAGTCATCATGTCACGTCATCAAAATGTCCCTTGGATTGACTTTGTTGGCATTTATTCTTGCCTGTCTCGATACTGGTAAGTGAACGTTTATTGTTTACAAAAACGTCAAAAGCGGAAACTTTCTGAATGGAAACAAAGTATAGTTTTGAGGAAATTATTTTCAACATTTTTCAAAACTTAAACGGGTAAACTTAGTGAGTTTTTGACTAAATCTTGGTGTAGTCGAGGTTGGGAATATAATGGTGTAGATGGTGACTTTTTGCAGAACAATCAGCTATCAGAGATGACAGCACTGTGGTAAGGGTTTAGTGTGAGATCAATTGTTCCGAAACATGTTGAAACTTACTATTCATTGTTGCGGTGAAAAAGAAAAGTTTACTAGAATGGGATTTGCGAATTCCGGACACATGCAGTATAAAAACAAATATTAAACTTCGTTTCAAAAATTGGTAATGGACCCATTGTTTACTTAAAAGGTTAAAATAAAGGTCAAAGGAACTGCCAAACTGTATATACAAGGTTCGTTGTAACCCTGGGTCTACAACGTCAGGAGAATGGAGGTTACGATTATCACAACTACACCACACCCTGCCTTACTACATCAATGTATAGTGGTTGCATCGCAGTCGATGGGGCGCTTCTCTTTATAAAAATCTGTACTGAGTCATATTATGAGATTTAAGTCATAATTATGACACTAAGTCATTATTAGGAGGAGATGTAAAGTATAATTATGACTTTTATTTTTATTGTTCAATATAAACGCTTCCGTAGTTTGTGGATGGTTACAACAATTCATAAGAAAGGTGTAGTTCGGTACTTGCAGTGGGTGCCGATCACTTCAAATAATGGCTCAGTTTTATATTGCAAGGGATCTAAACTTGCTCTGGCCTTTTAATCAACCTGCCAATTCCAGCAGAAGGAAAGTTAACACACAAAATTAAAAAGCAACCAACGAACACGGAAGTACCTCAATGACCTGAAAAAAATGGGTATAACGTGCTGTCGTGAACCAGACTACTGTATAGTATGCGGTCTTTGCACAGCAAGTTCAAGGCAAGAGGGCGCATAGTAAATGGGGTGGGGTTACAAAATAGGGCGTAAGAAAAAGAGTTCCTTGCGTTTTCAATTTCAAAGAATGAAAATGGGAATTATCTAAGATTTTGCGCAAAGACAAGCAATAGTCATAGGCATTATGTAACACACAACGCCAGTAAAGATTGCTTTTCAAGTCATGCACTTGTGGCGCTCAGTGCGATTGAATCTCTCTTGTAATCAAGATTATTTCAAGTAGAGATTATACAAATTGATGGATATTTATTGAAAAGCAATGACCATCAAATCTTTGATTTACAGACATTTGTATTTAATTGTTTAGAAAATTATTGATGAGTAGGAAAGAAAATTCAATCTCTTTTAGTGTGGTGTACTCAAAATCACATTCACGAGACTATGAGTAAAAGTTTTCATTTAGATTCATAATGGCTAATTGACAGCTTGTCTTGCACAGCATTGTTTTGGACCTTTGTTAAATAATTGTCTTTTTTCAATATCCTCTTTTTGATTTATGATATTAATGTATTCAATTATCATACGTAGGTTTTGCTCTTGAACCACAAGAAGGTCTGGCCTCTCAGAGTTCCACTAGCGGTAATAATCTTGCAGGTCTTGCTGTCGATAATAACATGGCCACAACTTCAATCACGGGTATGTTTACTTATTTACATCACAAATTAAGCAAAATGGTTTTGGTTACATCATTAATAGAATTAAAGGTTCATGCCACGGACGACTGAGCGGACGGTTTTGCACAACTTGAAGAAATGAGTTATAATGATTTGTGAAATTTCGAAAGATCATGAAACTTTCAAAAGTTCCTGAGTAGCAGGAAGACTCGTATCCAACCCTAGAACAGCTATAGTTTTGTTTGATATACTCAAATCTTACAGTGGAAGTACTCAAAGTTAGATTGTGTACAAGACAAAGGGTCAGTTATTTTCCTGTTGTTCATCTTTCATATTCCTTTTCATGTGGATATCTTTAATGCTTCGATCCTGGATCGAAATTTTATTCTGTGGCCTAAACTAAGATTATATAAGGTAGCACAATATGTGGTGTTTTCTTAGTTCTGCAGAAAAAAACGAACATAAAAAGTAAAGGATTAGAACCAAAGACCATTATTTAAATAATGTTGTGTATTTATTTCACTTTTTATTTTAGAAAAGCAAGCCAATCCGTGGTGGAAAGTAAACCTTGGTGAAATCTACTGCCTCCAGAAGATCACTTTGTTTACCAGACCTACGGATGGTGAGCGCATCTTCATTTATTACTCTCTTACTTAAGAGTAGTGTTTGCATCTTGAATTATTCATGTTTTGTATGAGTTCCCTTCCCTTTGTTCGGTCTTTCCTTTTTTGGCTTTCCAAAATGTAGAGGATGTTTCAGGAAACCATCTCTTTTTTTCTAGTCATTATTCATTAAGATATAAAATAATTAAGAGGAAAAAAGACTCTTCTCATCCCAAGCATGCCTTTAACTCATCCCGGATCCGGATGTTCGGATTTCAGATGGAGATCAAATAGAAGGAGCTGTGGTGAGGGCTGGTTTGAGTTCCGATCATTTACAGAACAGAATGATTGGATCACCATTAACTCTTGCTCAAGCTCAAAGTGGACAAATTGAGTTCACCCTGGACCCGACTGTCATCGCTCGCTATGTGAGTGTAGATATTCCAACGAGCATGGGAGAGACGAAGTCATTAATACTTAGTGAGGTCGAGGTTGATAAAATCACTCAGAGTGAAGACAATACCATGTCCTCGGGTGAGTAGCCAAAAGGCAAATCTACACCACTCTATGAGTAATAAATTCTGCTGAATAATGTATAAAGAAGTTGTAAGCTCAAGGACGGAGCACCCTGATACTTTGTATTCAGATAACGAGATAATCTCATCTTGCTAAGTCGACGTTTAGTCTGCATCAATCTTAAGTCGTTTTGGCGAGTATCACAAAATGTTAATAAACCTTTCATCAATCTATCTATCCATCTAACTCATCTCGCTAAGTCGACTTTTTTTTCATTAATAGACTTGAAAGCAGTTTTGGCAAGTATCTCATATCGCTAAGTCAATTTACTAAAACTAATAAAAATGGCATGTCAACTTCTTAGATTTGCAGAAGGTTGTCTGACAAAATACAATATCAAAGCAACAGTTACTCCATAATATAAGTCGTCTTGGTGAGAATATCTCTCATTATGGTATGGACCACCGTAATGTATTACCATTCAAATTGAAACAAAAGTTTAGGGATAGTTTTCAATTCTTGGTCCCCAAAACCCCCGACATGATTTAACCGTTGTTTTCTTAAATTTTTGACGGTTTTTGCTATTTTTTATTGTTGTAGCTCTGCCTTTGTCCAGTAATCCCAGTGTTCAAAGTTCAACACGTTGGGAATTATACCAAGATGCTTCAAAAGCGCTGTATGGGATTCCTTTTCTCTACACCCACACAGGTATACAATGTTTTTTCTCTATCATGTTTGTATGCACGGTTATAGCTCCCAGATGTCATCCTGAAGTTCTTGACACATTACTAAAACTAAAAGTCAGCGTCAACCGGAATAAAGCCAATGTTACTGACTGTGCTCCTGGATCAAAACATTCCGGAATCAAAGTCATTTTTACACATAATCCGGATCACACTGACACAAACACGGACTTATTATGACTCCGGAAGTTGTAGAGTTTGTTTTTCAGTTTCGTTGCTGGTACATGCCCCCAAAGAAAGAGTTGATTTGATAATGTAATGACAATGCATTTTGTTATCTTTCACTACTATAGCATTGGTAGGCAACATTGTGATGATTATGACCAAACCATCATCAGAACGTTATTTTCTCGTTTCCTAATGGCCTAAATCGCTTTGTTAATTTAGTTAGAACAAACACTGCTTGGGAAACACAATTTTCTTTAGGTTTTTCTTGAATGAAACGTTTTTCAGAGACATATGAAATTAAATGCATTAACTGAATAACTTAAAGGCACCTGGCAGTGGTATTTTGTAAAAACAAAGCTTTTGTCATTAATATATGTATTTTGATGATTGGAATGTGAATAAACAGTTAACTAAGGTTTTTAAAAATTAGTTTCTATTTTAATAACAAATTTAAGAGTAGGCCCCCCTTTACCTTGACACATGGTGGCGCTGTTCGTGACGTCAATCAAGGCACGATATTTGAAGGAAAAAAACGTTGTGCGTATGCGGACGTCACCCACATCACGTTATACATGTACTAGCTAGCGTATACTAGCTGGCACATCGCGCCGAAAACGACGTCGTTAGTCTGACTTTCGCGGCCCACAACCGCTTATACTTGGGATCTACAGGAAACAAATGCAGACTGACCCCATCATTAGTTGTTTAGCTGCATAGAGCAGCAATACACCTGGTCGGCATGGCCGGAAAATGCACACACAAAAAAACTTTTTCGAAACCTACTTGCACGTGTGTTTACAACGTAAACGCAAGCAAATTCGAGGGGGTCGATGTTCGATCGAGGCGAAGTCTGATGTTCGATCGAGGCGAAGTCTGCCTTGATTGACGTCACAAAAGTGGATGGGCGGAGTCACCCCCTGAACAACTTTTTCTATTTTTTTTACATATAAATCCTCACAAACAATTACTCAAAAAAATGTTTTATTGTTAATATACATAAACTCTTCTGTTAAAAAAAAAAAAAAATCTATTTCCAGGCGACTATAAACTTTAAGAAAAAGTTAAAAAGAAATCAACATGGATCATAAATCCGAAGTCGAAACCAAATTTTTCACGTAATGTAATTTAGTCGCATTTCCTATCCTAATTATGGCAACTTTCTTAAGACTGCCACCACCTCCCCGAACGACCCCTTCCTCCTCCCCAGCTTAGAACGAATTTCTCCAATAGTTGGTCCTGTAATTTTTAGTTTGAGCACAGCGGGGTTCAGTTCAATATCTCGAGACGTAATTGCTTATTAATTGAATATCAAAAACTTCTATCTGACGTGTTTAAAACTGCCCATTGTTTTCCCCCTCTAGATCAGGAACAGAACCCGTGGTGGAAGGTGGATCTCGTGACTGAATATTGTGTTGGCAAAATCAGAATTCTGAACAGACCAAGACATTTTGGTAAGACTCGACAGTAAACTAGTTATAATAATGTCTTAGTTATGTATGTAAATGCAAATTTTGTGATTTAAAACATAAAATGTGTAAATTTAGTTTTTCGAAGTGTTCAATTGTTGCAAATTAATGTACCAATTTTAAAACACAATTTTTGACCTACGTCCGGATGTAACGTTTTTGAAATATTTTACACCATTAACCAAATTTAATTGTTGTTTTCTCTCTCCTATTTTACATGTTGGGTTTTGATGACTGCAATTTTTTTTAAATTTCCCTTTATATTTTGTAACCAGTTCTATTTAGTTTTACTTTATGATTCGACGAATGAGATTAAGTGTAAAACCAGGGACATAATGAATATTCTATAAGTAGGCGTGGTCAGATTGATTTATTTCCACTCTCGAGAACAACACTCTCGCAGTTTACTGCAGAAAGCAAAGTGAAAAACTTACTTTATTTGTTTAAAAACCTCTTAATCAAAATTAACAATCAAATTGGTACTGCAGACAGAATTGATCCCTTGGGCAAACATTTAAATCAGTTTTATATTTATATTACTTTATAGCACTAGGTTTAACTGGAGCCGTTGTGAGGGCTGGTCTGAGTGACGTTCATACTGATAACACAGTGTGTGGTAGTCCAGTAACCCAACAACAAGCCGAATCAGGAGACTGGATTGAATTCACGTGTGATCCACCCAGACTCTCGCGGTATGTCAGTGTCGACATTCCCGGTAGCTGGGAGATTCTAACACTCGGTGGGGTACAAGTATTCAAGTGTAAGTCAGAAACTAATAATTAACATAAACTAAATGCATCCGAGTCAATACCAATTGGTACATTGAAGTCATGTTTGTTCTTGTTACAAGTTACAACCTCAGGTCCCATGCACTGCACAACACGCGCCAAACGTCCTCTCTTCGCTACTCAACAAGTAGACTCACAATTACCTGTTACGAACCAAAATTCCGAAAACGCTAGAGGCTTAAAAATAACCAGCTCACTGGAACTTTAGGCCAACAAAAATAGTCAAACAGACATGAAAAAGTACAAGCAGTAAATATGTTCAATTAAACTTAATTTTAAATAGTACGAAACAGAAAATTGGCAGTACACAAATACGTTAACCAGTTGTGTTACAGCATAACACAAGTTGAATTGAATATTAAATTAATATTTGATTCAGGACGAAATAGGGTCAGAGACCCAGTATTAAAACCTCAACAAGAGTCAATGTTCAGCTAGTCTTAAGTTTTGTTACCATGGATTGTTGGTCTCCTCAAAACCAATGCAATATCTCGTGGGAAAATGGCGGAATACAAGACTGGTACAATTCTCGGCCGACCAAGGATTGTTACCGCGACCACCTGATCCTGTAGACTCACACAGTGCCCACAAGTCACGAGCCACTGCGGTCGTGGAGTCCGACGCCCCTCTGAAGCCTCAGCTTCATCTCGTCGACGACAGAGTATTCTTCCGTACACTCTGCGAATTCCAATGTTCAGTTGTTGGTGCAGTGTACAATGAAAAGTACCAATAATCGATTATCAACTTTTAAAACAAGAGTGACGTCTGCTCACCCATTCTTAATGGATGCGCTCGCCCCAGTTAAGTTATTAAAGTACACTAGGTAATTTAACGAAAGAACACTTCTACTTAATCATTGTAACTTATTATTAACACAATTTACAAAACAAGGCTTTATTTAAACTATGCACCATGACATATTCACCACAACTACGGTAAATAAATGGGGATCGTCTATGGAATGATTTTCTACCCTCCCCCACCATTCTCCCCCTCCCCGAAATAATAATAAATAAATAAATAATTATTTTGTTTTCGTTTTAACAGGTAAAGAAACAGATTTTTCACTTGTGACTAACATTCCTCTGATTGGTCAGACTGGGGACAATGATGCGGCCATTACAGCGTACAAAGGATGCAGTGACTTGACGGCTAGTGTTTCATTTGGCAGACAATTGACAACAGGAGGAACTAATACTGGACTTCCCGCAGGATTCAATGAAGCAGATGATCCCGTACTGGGACGAGCAGCAAGGTCTCTGATATTACCCGAGGCTGGTGGGAAAGACAGGGTGGGTGTCTTCTACTCAGAGGTGTCTGAAAGTGGAAGGAGCACCAAGATGCAGACAATATTATTACCTAAAAACGGTAAGATTATTAAATCTGCTTTTAGTTTGTATTAAATACAACCAAAACTAAGGGATGAATGATGACATGGATTTAGAATTAAAACACAATGCAACTCGCTGTGAACAAATATGATGTAATTTGGGTTCTTTGTTTCTAATTTCAGACGGTGATGTTAATATTCTTCCTGAGCAGCGGACACTGACAGTAAATGTAAACGAGTCGGTCACACTGACAATGGTACCATATAACTCACAGACTAGTGTAAACGTCAGATGGAAGCATAATGAAGATGCAATAGATAGATGGAACAATCAGCTCACGGTGTCTATTCCAAGTGTTGTCAAATCAGACGAAGGGATATATAGCTGCTTCGTGGACGGCCAAGAACATCAACAACGTCACGGCATAATGAGACTCATAGTACGAGGTTAGTTTTACATCTGAACAAAAACATTGCACAAAGTTAACAAATTTGTAGTACTATTATAATTGGTTCATTTCGTTTAATATCTACATTTTTGTCATTTACATTTATTTTAGCTTGTCCATCGGGGATGTGGGGTCCGATGTGCTTGAATGCATGTCGTCGATGCTACAATGGAGGAATATGTGATGATCACACCGGAACCTGCATCTGTGCTCCGAGTTTCAGTGGAGATAACTGTGAAAAAGGTTAAAAACTAAGTCATTAGAACGTTACGAAACATGGGAGAAATTATACCTCAGCCATAACAAGTTTTTACGAATTGTATCAAAGTGTGATTTAACATTTAGCTCTGTAATTGTGACAGAATACATTCCTTTAGAAGTCTGAAATTAATAACAATGGATGACATAATCGTCTCTCATGTTACAGTTCATGGCCGTCATGTGTTTGGTAAAGACGCTCAATATGGCTGTTCTGATAGTCACGATCCACACCACAACGCCTGCCAGGGTCATTTGTTCTGTCTTCCTGATCCTTATGGATGCTCGTGTGCTGCCGGCTACATGGGACTGGACTGCATGCAAGGTAAGAGGATGCTTCGTGGTATAACAAATACATGGACTGGTTTGATCTATTGAGTAGGCCCTACCCAAACAACGAGAGTACAGGTGCATAATAAGCATAATAATTGCTGTTTTACACGTTGTGATGAAAAAACATACACCCTAAGAGAAAAATATAAAACTGTTAATATTTTCAGAGTGCCCGGATGGTACGTACGGTGCTGATTGTAAACAAACATGCCACTGTCAAGGAGTAGGAACCTGTCTTAAAGATACTGGAGAATGCATGGAAGGTGTGGGTGAGTAAAGACAGACGAGCATAAATTGACATTCCAATATCAGATTTATAATAATTATGAAATATTAAGCCAAATTAATAAGCTTTCAATCGTTCTCTTCGCTGGAGTTGTTCTTTGTTACCATCAAACGAAAGTTAGTTTAATGCTTGCATCAAATCTTTCTGCAGATTGTCAATCTCCATATTCTGGGCCTAGTTGTCAATGTTCAGGTAAGACACTCACTGTTTGTATTTATTGTTAAATACAAGCTAAATTTGGGGCTGAACAAAGACAAATTGACTAGGATTTGAGCCTTCGACCTTCGGTTTAAAGTTCCGGCGCTCTACAACTGAGCTATCCTTAATGTTGGTAGTCTCCCTATTTTGTCAAAATCTTTGTTCAGGTTATCAACATTCGGACTGTATATCTCAGTAATTGGCAGAGTGCCGACATGTTAATCCGGTGGTCGCAGGTTCAAATCTTGCTCTAGCCAATGTGTCTTTGTCCAACACTTTTTCTTTGTTCATTACTCAATACAAGCTCATAAGTGTGTTATTTTGTGGTGAGCTATGAGGTTGGATTTTTTCTAACTTTACTCTTTGTAGATCTCAGGTGGCCCTGAAGGAACATCACATATCGCGATAAGGTACGCCTACGATGCGATGTCGTGAAATTATTTGTAGATAGCGTCACATATTATCTGCGAAGAATTGGAATTATTCGCGAATATATGCGCATACTCAAATCAAGGTGTCTTAATATTTTTCGTAGTGAATATGCTAAAATACTTGCGGTGACGTGAATTTTATTGCTACTTTGTCGCGTACCTTTTGGGTGTGATGTCATATTTGCAGACAATTTGTTAGCGACCTAGGGAGTATGTGGCATAACAGAAAAGTAAGTATTGTTTGAAGCTTTGCATGGTGTGGAAAATTAGGAAGGAACTATAAATAAATAGTAAACTTGCGGGTACAACCATGTTTAAATCTCTTTTGTGAGAGTGGTGGCTCTACCACCACTCTCACAAAAGAGCCACCACTCTCACAAAAGAGATTTACACATGGTTGTACCCGCAAGTTTACTATTTATTTATAGTTCCTTCCTATAACAGAAAAGTAGTCCGGCCCCTAAATGTATGATTACACTGGTGTGTTCACGCATATTATTCGCGACAAAAGTTCACGATATCGTGAAGTTTTAGCTATACCATGTCCGATATAATGGGGTAGAGGGTATCTCCCCAAATGCTCCCATACCTTAACATTTGGATTTGTATAACTAATTACTGGTGTTTTTTTCTTTTTGTGTGTTGTTCTTATGATTCCTCTCTAGAATTTCAATGTTGTTATTTTTCCATCGTTTTAACTTTCATCTGATATAGTCTGCTGTGCGGTTTTTTCTTTATTACTGTGAAAAGGCCACATGAATTTCCCCTAATTAAGTTTTATCTATCTATCTCTTCAGGGCCACCTTATTATAGATCATGTGGACAAAGATTGAAATAACCCTATTCACAACCTTCTTTATTGATAAATCTCGTTTGAATTTTATAACTTGTTTTGGTCATGTGAATTTGGAATGCTTTCAACTTAATACAGTGAATAACAGCGTACTTGGACTGGAAGTTTCGAATGGTATCACGGGTCAACTCAACGTTACTTGCAGCAAGATCATTGTGTTTCAAACTACAAGGTGGAATACTCTCTGATATCAAGACTCAGCAATTGTGGAGCGATGTTGTCCCCAACAATTACAAGTCAAGTTTCTGGTCTTAGCGGACAAACTAGTCATTATATCATCACTGGACTGGAGTCTCATTCAGTGTACACTGTGTATGTAACACCTATGTATGGAAACATGGAGGGAGGTCGAGTTTCTGTCTCTGGCATTACTACTGGGACACTAAACGAGTTCAGTAAGTACTGGTAATTCGAATAAGCTTTGCCAACAAACCTTTATGTCGTTTTTCCTTAAAAGGACAGGATTCTCAACAAAATTAAAACAGTGTAACAAATAAAAGTATATAAATTTATTGACATTTGTACAGTTGACATCACAGTGAATCTCCATAACCTGACGTCTAATGGACCGTCGGAAATAACCCTCCAGTGGTATGCAGTGACATGCGCAGATGAATACAGAGTGGAATACTCACAAATAAACAAAGACAATTGCCAACCTGTCAACTCATCATCAGCGTCAGTTGTCACTCATTGTTCCTGTCAATCAACGTCAACGTCAACGACTATACCTGATCTTGATTCTTACTCTCTATACCAAGTCAGAGTTCGAGCTCGTTTATTTGGTTCTTATGGCCCTGCAGCACCCAGGAAAGTAATAACTCTTACCTCGGGTAAGATTTTATTATCTTCTCCAGGATGGTTTTGCGATGAAGTCTGAAGCTACTCTTTTACATGAAATGTCTTTAAAGTGTGGTGTGTGATTATTGACAGATTTTATCACTTTGTTCAAGTATTTAATGAGTCAAAATGCGTCGAACATGTACGGGGAGATTTTGTCACCGTAAAGATTAGACTCACTAGTTATCACATGATGAATAATAGATTGTTTAGAAAGAACAAGATCACTAGATTGTATTAACTTTAGTAAACATTAATTATGGAAACATTCTTTAGTGGCAACTTCTTTAGTGCCCATTTATCCAGCAAACAGCAAAACCACTATAATGTATTATAGACTAAAAGTTTAACGACATCCCCAAAAGTGTATTATCAAAAGCCTGCAAATTTTAAAGGAGTCTGAAACCACAAAGGTCCAATAACCAGACAGTTGTAAAATGTTATTACAATCAAGAATGATCTTGTAAAATCAAAACCAGAAAATCTTAGATTGCGGATTTGAGGCAGCTACTAGGAGCTACAACTTTCGTATCAGACGCTTGACTCGGGGAAAAAACAAATGGCTTCACTGCAATTTGTCAACACACACCAGTGTCCGGTAACATTTTTTCCCAGAAGGATAATTATCTAGCGCTTATTCTTAGAGACAAGTTTTTTAAATCTCAATTAAACAATCCCATAGACGGCCAATGTGACTTGTTAACAAAGGTCACCCAATTTGTTTTACAAAAATTTCGACTAAAAACCTCAACTTCATGTCACAAGATGTAAGTCACGAGAAAGTAAATGCGATTCACAACAATACCCTCTCAGTATTCACGGGTCATGGACTTTTTCGTTTATTGTTATATTTTTATAGATGACTAATGAAGACGTCAAGTCACAAACTCAAGAAGGGATGATATATTACTCATACAATAGTGTATCATATTGCCTAGTACATGATTAACATATTTACTGCAGTATTGATGCCATGAAAGTACTCAATCTCGAGACCCCAATATTTTACACCGAAGTAGACTGTTCATTACCAGTGACTTTATGCAATACCTTGTTTAATAGCACCGACGAAAGCTCCAACTGATGTGCTGAATTCTACTAAGACCAATACCAGTCTGAGTTTCTCTTGGAGTGAGCCACTGTGTGGAGGTCGAGGTGGTGTCATCACATGGTACACATATAAGCTGACTCAAGTGGGCTCTATACCTGACAATGTAGTAGAACAGTCCGATACCTCAAGCACATCGGTGATGATCCATAGTTTAATACCATACACTGATTACAGCTTCCAGGTTGCAGCCAGCACCAGTGTAGGTACTGGGCCGTTTAGTAACAGACTTGATGCAAGAACAACAGAAGGAGGTATGTAGGCCCTATATCTATTAGTTTTTTTTAGTCACCATATTGTGCACCGTTCAGTTTCAGTATTGCACAAAACAGCTGATACCATTTACAAACTTTTAAATTCTATACGAAAAACTGAAAAGCAATTTCATTTATGGTTTTTTCCTTATGAGTCCATCATTTAATCGTGACGTAAGTCATCAATTTCAAACTAATCCCCTACATACTATTCATCATACATTATTAGACATAACTTTTTTGATATTGACTTATTGGAATAAAACGATCTGATTAGTGGATTTAACTCGAATACAAATATGGCATCATTTTTACCGTACAAACTGTCTACAAGCAAAAATTATTAAAATTTTGTTTTGGGGTTCATCATTCATCATTCAATTTATGTTCCACAATAATAAAAAAAATATATAAAAAAATACTCCACATAGAGTCAAACTAGAGTATAGGGCAAATGTTATGGTCCCGCCAAAACAAATTTAAATTGATGGCACTCTGCATTTTGTAGAATCAATCGAATCAATGTGCATGTCTTGTATTACCTTAGTTACCATTATGTCCTGCAAAAGTAACAAAATAAGGTCAAAACGTAATACATTTTTTTAATGAATACGTCACCCTTTCCAATAACACTAATTCTCTACAATTACATATTCTTTTTTTTGATAAAATGCTAATTTTAAAATATTTTGTGTGTGTTCATTGGCGATAACAAAAACAATAGTGTTATTTGCAATCAAGTTGACATAGGCTACACATTTTGTATAGAGTGATTTTAAATAATGTTTTTGTTTGTCACTGTACAGTTCCTCCTGCGCCGTTGGATTTGATGGTAAAAAACGCTGATGAGAGTTCGATAACGGTGGAGTGGACAGAATCTGATCCTTCCCGTGGAATTATAATCAACTATGATATCTCTTACTGGACATCCACGCAAGTTGAAGCATCAGCAACCATAACGACAAACGTTGGTGTGACGTCATTGAGCTATCGTATAGAGGGCCTTATAACAAATGTTAACTACTTCATCAAGGTCAGTCTGTGTTTTAATTACTTTATTACAATTAGTATCGTTTTTCTTTGATTAATGAAAGAAGAAAAATGTTAGGCCTACATGGAATGCCGTTTTTGTCAAACATGTTAGTTGCTCATCTTGAGATGCAATGCTGTTCATTTAAAAGGAATTAAGAACTACGTATATAATGTAAAAGAATATTATTGTTTTGAGGATATCTTTTCAAGGGATTTGAGGATTTATTTTGTTAACTTTGGGGTTTTGGTTGGATTTTTTCTTCTTCCCCAAACTGCAAAATATTCCGAAATAACCAACAAACCATCCCTTGGCCAAAACATGCTGGGGGTGTTTTGTTTAGTTGATAAATGCGAATGTTTGGTTTTTTTCCTTTCTTTTTTAAGGATACGGTTAAATAAAACTTACCTTTGTCAATTTGTCACAGTGAATCACTCATTATGATATTATGTTTATCATCAATCTATAGAAATAAAACTATGTGGAGGTTAAACAGATGATCATTGTCTCTAATTATACCATAATTAAAAAAGAAAGTACGCCTGTGTTCTTTTCAAACGTTTAGGTTCGAGCCAAGACGTCTGCCGGTGCCGGTGTTTGGAGTGCTGCAGTCAGTGGTACACCACAAATTGGTGGTAAGAACTCTAAAATGTTAAACATTCTCCAGATATTTTATTATGTTAATAAATATAATTTAACATTTATGACTTGAACATGTGTTGTCAAATATTGGGGTGTCGTGGCCAAGCGGTTAAGAGCACCGGACTCAAGCTCTGGTGTTTCTGATCAGCAGAGTGTGGGTTCGAGTCACAGTCGTGGTAATTGTGTCCTTGAGCAAAATACTTTACCATAACTGCTTTAAGCCGCAGGTTCCAAATACTAGGATTTGTAGAGTTTTTAAAAGAACCCAGAAAACTTATCGTGGAAGGGGTTAACACTGGTGTTTCTGGTTTACTTAGCAAGCACCCTTGTTTACAGCCATGCAAGCTGCAGTGATTATGTTCACTTACGAGGCATCCTTGTCTCATTACCAGAAATATGTCATAACAACAGTTTAAACATTTGATTTCCTCGTTTAATCCTGATTGTTCCACAGTTCCTGGTCCAGTCGAGAATCTTCGGTCGACGGATCAAACTGATATGTCAGTTACTTTGGAATGGGATCCACCGCTGAACCCAAATGGACAAATCATGAAGTACATAGTATGTATCCTGTTACTAGTATTTCCATATGTTAATGTTATTTTGATTGTTGACTTTCACACAAAAAGATAACGACATTTGTTTACAAGCTTTACATTTACACTGAATTTTTAAATAGCTCACACCACAAACAAATTGTTTCCATGACACCTGCATCAACTATCTATAAGGGAAAGATTTCTCATTTCAGGCAGCTATGATTGCAAACAATTTTTATCAAGTTTAAAGCAGCTGCGATATGTTTTTTTCCCCGAAATTAAGTTACAAACAAGTTTCCGTGAAAGCTTCGTATTTGTTTTAAAACATAATTGTCATCCATGAACTATCAGTGGAAGAAGGCTAATTCTGCTATATTTAAAGTGGATTTAGACATGAGTTCAAATTCCTCTCTTTTCAAATCATACTGACTAGGTGGAGTACAGAGCTTTAGAGAAACGTCACCAGGTGGATTTCACTCCAGATACTGCGTACATGAATAAGGAACTCGGGAATGGGTTATGGGACACAATGACCAATCTCGAACCAACAACTAAATACGAGTTCAAGATTTCAGCACAAAACCAAAAGTTCACCAGCGATGCAGCAATACTCGAAGTGTTTACTAAACCACTGGAAAGTAAGAGAATACTTATGCTTGAAAGAATCTATTTCTGTAATTTACGTATAATGTTGTATGTATAAAACATAATTGTTGCGCTTTTATTGTTTTACTTTTTTTTTAAACTGTAACATGAGAGACGATTATGTCACCATTGTTAGTAATTTAAGACTTTTAAAGGAATGAGTTCAGTAGCAAATTAAACTCACTGGCTCACTGCTATGTTACAGAGGTATGATGTTTTTCATATTTCTAAACCTTGTACAGGAAGTATGACTTATTTTAAACCATTGATAACGTGCTATAGAAGAAAGTCACGAGGCAGGCCATAACCTTATCATGTATGCATTGTATTTAATTCTAGACCTTCCTTCACCCCCGGCACCAAGACCAAATTCAAACGATGCCACAGACACTACGGTCACAATCAATCTCAGTCGCGTCCCTGATGATAAGTTTATCACGTAAGCATTATTGAATACTAATTAAAAAAGTTACAACAAATTGACTGGATTTAAAACTATAGCTTTGAGCACCCCAAAAATTTATGTTAAAGTTGTTACACTCTTTATTGTAAGAGCCTCACCCCAGAATTAACATTCATTTTTAAAGAGGAAGGAAAATGTCAAATTATATTTTTGGATGAACTCAAAATTAAGTGCAAAATTTGTCAACATCCAAAACATATGATGACATCATTCTGAGAAAAATGGGTCAGTACATTTTCGTACGGGGATGTTTGGTTCATGCCTGACTTTTTCAGAGCGAAATTTGAAACATGACGTCATCCGATTTCAAAAACTAATATGTCTTTACATTCCAAGGAGGAATTTTCTGTCAGTCAAAAGGTCAAGTTTTGAGTGGATTGGATATCATTGAAAGTCAGTGATGAATCAAAACATCCCCATACAAAATGTTACTACATTGCTTTCTGTTACTCTCTATGCTTTAGATCCTACGTGATTCACGTGGAGAAGACTGAATCCAAGAAGAAGAGAGAAGCTTTAGATCCCATCCACCATAGGGACTCTCCCGATAACTACATTGCAGCTGAACTATCCAAGCAGATGGTTCAAGACTCTTTTGTAGTTGGAGATGGTGAAACGTATGGAGGTTACCTCAATGCACCACTGAACACCGGAGAAACTTACGACATCCGTGTTGGAGCGGTTAGCAGAGGAAATGGGACAGTATGTCAGCGCAAATATTGTGCCTTTAGTTCACAATTGATACTACATGTATAAGCACAATGAGCAGATTAAATTGAAACATATGTCAACTTGTCTCTCTTTTTTTTCATATAAACTAGACTTTGTTGATATTTGTATTAGCGAATTCATAAATCAATCTTGTTTACCACACCTGAGTTCTTATAAATTAAGTTAAATATATCATCATCATTTGACATAGACTTGCGTCCGTGGCCGCCTCGTCCTCATATATAGTAATGGGGGTGCATTCCTGGGGTTGCTGCCATCACCTGTTCTTTTTTCAATCACCGCTATTCTCAGCTCTTGCAAGCTAACTACCACTCCAATTTGTCTATCCAGCGCAGGTTAGGGCAACCTCTATAACACATTAAAGGGTTCAAGTAGGTTATCAATATTTTGCCTTCATTTTGCAGGATGCAAGTGTGACGTACTCTCCGGCAATCACAGGTAAATTAGTCATAGCTAACCTGTGGAAATTCAGTCGTGACAAAAAGACCTATACTGCAAACTGAAAACAACATACACGTAACACAAAGTGTGATATATATGCAATTATTATTTACAAATTTATTACATTCAAACCGTTGCTGTTAAAGTTAAATATGTTAGTCAATAGTTGATATGCTTATTTTAATATTTTTGAGATATACATGGTTTACTATTTACCAATTATTTTGTTCGAAAGACATTTATTGAGAGAAATGGTGGCTTAACAGATTTAGGTAGACCTTTCGATTCAGTTACAGCAGAAAAACCTCAAACCGCCTTTCCCTCACCCCCGCCACCCCAACACGCAACCCGATTTATCTCTATTATTCCTAAACATTATATAATTGTATTTTTTAATATTTTAGGTCGTCCTTCAGCGACCGGAAACCCGTTGGTTGCTCCAGTGATAATCTTTGGTCTTATAATCCTAATTCTTGTTCCAATATTAATCATTGTCTGCCTCAAATGGAGAAAAGACCGCAGCGATTTTCTGGCTGCCTCTAGTGCGCCCATTGAAGGACTGGTAAGACACAAATAAGACAACTTTGTTACTTTACTACAAAGTGTTTGTTTATTGAAATGGCCATGGTAAGGTAATTTTTTATTCCAATGACACAGTTGTGTCGTCAAAAAAAGAGTTAACTTCCTGGAATGGCATGATTTTTGAATAATTTTTGGCGGCCTTAATTACTGAATAACTGAATGAGTTAAATTTATACGAAAATTATTATTGGCGTGGCCCCGTAATGATTTAAATATTTTTTAACAAAAGCAAAATAGTAAAGTTAATTTGAGTTAAATTGTTAATTTGAGTTAAACTGTTAATTTAATTGTGTTTTAATGACCTGTTAGGATTTGAACAAAGCTGTCACCAAGAACCAATCATCAAATGTTGGATATGTGAACGACGATAAAGATATCTACGAGGACATCGGTCTTCCACAGTGGGCAGTTGGCTGGGACATTCAATGGAATCATCTGATTGTTGAAGATAGGATACTCGGGAAAGGAAACTTTGGAGAAGTACGTCTTGGTGGAATTAAGAAGAACGGAAAAGTCATCCAAGCAGCTATCAAAATGCTCAAAGGTCAGGAATAGTTGAGTTTGTCATAGATAAATAAAGAAGCAATCCGGCCAAGAGAGACACTCTCAGCCTATTGTGAGCATGGTCCTATTCCTTTTACATTCAGAAGACAAAATAAATGGTCCTTAATTATTTTCAGTGATTTCGTTTTTATGATTTCCAGGTGGATCCCCAAAGAATGCTGCCGAGGATTTCTTGAAGGAGTTTCAGACAATGACTACAATCAAAGCACATCCAAATGTTGTTGGCCTCTTGGGGGCGTGTTTTAATGAAGGTAGGTTTTTTAGTCCAACTGTTAAATTTTTTTGTAACAAGTGAAGTTTAATTCAAATAAGTTGAGTTACTAGTTTTGTTGTTTCCATTATTGATTTGAGGATTGAACCCCAAAGCCGACTTGATCTATTCAGTTACTAGTAGTTCGTCACACCAACATGTTCAAAGAATTGACTTATGTCTTTCTTAATTTTTTTTTTTACAAAAAGGAACTCTGTACGTTGCATTGGAGTTTGTTCCTGGTGATAACCTGCGTAACTATCTGCGTAAAAATCGCCCAATTCAGCTACAACGGGAGCAGTCTACATACAAGGCGTCTCCTGTTACCATGTCACAACTGCTGAAGTTTGGTGTGGATGTTGCTAAAGGAATGCAGTATCTCTCTGATGCAGGAGTAAGTTTTTTTTTGAAGACGTGTAATGTTGGATCCCAATCCATTACACATTAGTATCAGTTTTAATTGACCAAGGTGAAATGTGCAGAAAATTTTGTAACTGTACGAAAAATTTCATTACTGTTCCTGTAGATAATTCACCGTGATTTGGCCTCGAGGAACATACTTCTTGGGGAAGAGTTGCTTGCCAAGGTTTCTGATTTCGGACTATCTAGAGGGGAAGACGTCTATGTACAAGAATCTAAGGTGAAAAGCTGTAGATGGAAAACCATGAATTATTATTTTGCATTTGTTGATTCATATAATTTTGATTTTGATTTTTCAGCCATTGTCGATCCACTGCATGATGAAGGCCTTAGTATGATGTCTCTTTTGTGCTTGTTGATACTAATTGACTGTCTCACAGTATTGTTGCAGCTCGTCTCTCCATGTTTTTCTCTGGTGCCCTCTATTCCATCCCCCCTTCCCCATAATATATGGTGTCCAGTGATTGAATGCTGAGCCCCAACCGTTATCTGTTCTGTGGCTTTGTGTCCTGCCCAGTTCCATCTTCTCTTATTTACTGTTTCTAAGATGTGATTAACTTTTGTATATTGATTCATATAACGCTAATGATGATATTTAATAAACTGTAAGTCAAAAGACTTAGCGGAATGGGATGTACACCTATGTTTGTGTGCTATCCCAGGTCGATGTAAGGGATAATTATAGTCAAATTAAGTATTTTATTGATGAGAACGAAAATTTCCCTGAAATTTAAAATGAAAAAATTGCAAAGGATTAGCCTAGGTGTGAAACATAATTATTTTATAATTTTTTGAGTGCTTATTGTTCTTTTGATTTAGACCCGGATTCCTGTTCGCTGGTTGGCCATTGAATCCTTGACGCATCGACGTTATGTCTCTAAAAGTGACGTGTAAGTTAACAATCATGAATTATTCATTAGTGAACCTTGTTTTACTTTAACCATATAGAGGAAGAAAACAGCGAATGCTAGTTACATGTGTCAACGTTTTAACGACATTAGTTGCTGGTTGTTACTTTGTGGTGTAAATCATGATTAGCTGTACTAAATTTGCGATCAATTGTTTGGGAGATGACAAAAGCCTAACTTAAAGAAAGTTCAGTCAACTTGATTAGGTCCTAATTGTAATTAAGTATTATACGGGATTGGTGGAGCTGACAAAATAGTCGCAGACAGTGCTCATGTTGTGTATACATGAAATAACAAACCGGTGAAAATTTGGGCATAATCCATAGTGAAAACCAGCACAATTTTAAGGAAGTAAACACATTTGCCAAAATCAGCTGTTGCGTTGGTTTTTGGTGGTTTTTTGGAAGTGTCTTTTTTAGGTTTTCAGATACAGTATTCTCGAATAGAAATTCCTGTCAGAGGAAAATATTTCACAGAAAAAAGGTACTAGTATGAACAGCATAATCAGTCAGCTTTCAGACTAAAATTAAACAATGATGTGTACATCCCTACCAATCCTGAGTAGTATATACTAAGTCACACACACCTAATTTTTGTTGAGTATTACTCACCGGTGCGCGGCCCGTGAGTTGCTCACTGAAAACCTCAAAAAGACACCCCAAATTATTATTATTATATTGTATTTGTTGCATCATTATTTTTTGTATTCATACTTTTCTTTCTGATTGAAACATAGATGGTCCTTTGGAATCTTACTGTGGGAGATTGTGACATTCGGTATGTACTGGTAACACACCAAACTCACTGAAATACTCTGATGCTAGAGAAACCTTGGTTAATCCATAAAATGAAATTGATTTAAAGTGGAATTTCATGGAAAAGATAATTTGTTAAATGGATAACTTTTTCAAACAGCATTTATGTTGAACTCTTAGGTGGAACGCCCTACCCGGGTATCCAGACCAGAAACTTGGCTGATTATTTACTGGATGGAAACCGGATGCCTCAACCTGAAAACTGCCCGGATGACATGTGAGAATAAATTGAAAGATAATATCCTACTAGAAATAAACATTTGATATTTCAATTTTCGGTGTTTTATTATTATTAGGCCTATATATATATGTGTGTGTATGGTAATTAAACCAAGGATGTCACATAAGTGAACTTAATCACTGTAGCTCGCAAGCCTGAGGAAACCTGTAAACAAGGGTGCTTGCTATGTGAACCAGAAACTCCGAGGTTAACCCACTACTCTTCCATGATAAGTGTTCTGGGTTCTTTTACGTGCACTGCCACTCCTAGTATATAGGACCTAAGGCTTAATGTCCCATCTGAAGGACAAAGCAATATGGTCAAGTATATTGTTTAAGGACACACTGGTGCCACAACCGAGATTCAAATCCACTCTCTGCTGATCAGAAACACAAAGCTTGAGTCGATACTTGAATTAAACTTAAATGCTTAGCATTTGCCTGGTGTTCAGTCGGAAACAGTTTTGAATCCTTGTACATTTTTGCTTTACTATTGCTTAGAGAAATCAACATTTCATAACTCTGGTTCGTGTGTGCATTATTCAGTTACGCATTGATGTTGAAGTGTTGGAGGAAAGCCTCAAACAAGCGCCCAAGCTTCAAAGAGATCACCGAAGTGCTGGACAAAATAAGAAATTTTCCAGTTGATAATGTAAGTTGCTGTGTTATTATGTTTTTAAAATAAATTTTCAATTGATATTGTATAAATGTCACTGTACATTTTTTTAATGAAGCTCTCGTCGATTCAATTGATTCTGGGAGAACAACAACATCATTGTATCAAAATAATATGAAAATGAATAGGATTAATGATAAACAGCAGCGTATAATTATATTTCTTACACTGTTCATTTGTATTTAGGGAAGCATATCGGGGTAAAATTGTTTTAAAAATTGAGGTTTTCACGTAGTTGTTAATTTTGTTGTTCTACAGGCATACATGTTACCAGCAGCCTATGAAAACTTCAGCGTCATCAAGCCAGAGTTTGATGATAACTAGACGCCTGGTGGTTACCGGTTGTCAAGAGGTTTGATGTAAACAGACATTAACTAGATGCCTGGTGGTTACCGGTAGTTTAAGAGGTTTGATGTGAACAAACATTAACTAGATGCCTGGTGGTTACTGGTAGTCAAGAGGTTTGATGTGAACAAACATTAGCTAGATGCCTGGTGGTTACTGGTAGTCAAGTGGTTCGTTGTGAACAAACATTAACTAGATGCCTGGTGGTTACTGGTAGTCAAGAGGTTTGATGTGAACAAACATTAGCTAGATGCCTGGTGGTTACTGGTAGTCAAGTGGTTCGATGTGAACAAACATTAGCTAGATGCCTGGTGGTTACCGGTAGTCCAAACATACTTTACTAGCAGTGTATATAACAATGCATAAAAACACTTCGAGGTATTCGTTCATTATGGAAGTCCATTCAGTATAAGGGGCTTAATAATTGATTGTGGTCACAAAAAAGCTTCATTAAAACATTCAAGTAAGTATGCAGAAACTTAAGTTTCTTTAAATGTTTTTGCTACATTTTGTATTAAATCTCCTTTTTAACTGTGTACATATTTTAAGGATTACATAAAAAATACTCAATAATTTATATACAATCTCTATGGTATCCTTTTTTTAAATGTATTATTTGATTTTGCATAAAAGATCCAAGTATGCAGACACATTTCTTATACTAATTTGCTATTGATATAAAGCAGATGACAATATTCAAAGGATTACATTATACTCAAATATCAAAGTAATTTGCAGTGATCTGTTTGACTGAGTTTGTTTAATCTCTTGCATTTGGATTCACCGAAGCCTAATTCCACGAAGCAGTTTTAGGAAGAACATTTCTTTACGTTATAATATTCTTTACTGGATGGCAGGTTAATGAAGAGCTTCCTCAGTTATTAAATTATTCAAAAGTTTGGGCTTAATGAAAATGTGTAATTTATTTGCACTGATTGGAAAAATGACAAATTAATTGATCAGTGTTGATTCGTGTGTACTTATTGGTTTTGGGCTTAATGAAGGAATGCATAAGTCTTGTTTAATATATTTTTTTGGTAAAATAATTATCAAGCGAAAATATTAAATAGACCCAAAAGTGTTGCAAAAAGGAACTAACAAACTCCACACCATAAATGCCTCCCTCTAGCGTACATTTATGACTGGTGTAGCGCCCTCTCTCATTTTCGTCCTATCTAGCTCCTGTCTCTTTTTGCTCGGCCCCACTGGTCTCATCCAAGACCACTTGGGATGGTTGATCAGCTTGTACAAATTCTTGTACCGGGGAGCAGTCTACCTCGTGTAGGCTCATGATAAAGACCGGGGAGCAGTCTACCTCGTGTAGGCTCATGATAAAGACCGGGGAGCAGTCTACCTCGTGTAGGCTCATGATAAAGACCGGGGAGCTCTCTACCTCGTGTAGGCTCATGATACAGACTGGGGAGCAGTCTACCTCGTGTAGGCTCATGATAAAGACCGGAGAGCTCTCTACCTCGTGTAGGCTCATGATAAAGACCGGGGAGCAGTCTACCTCGTGTAGGCTCATGATAAAGACCGGGGAGCAGTCCACCTTGTGTAGGTTCTTGATAAAGACCGGGGAGCAGTCTACCTCGTGTAGGCTCATGATAAAGACCGGGGAGCAGTCTACCTCGTGTAGGCTCATGATAAAGACTGGGGAGCAGTCTACCTCGTGTAGGCTCATGATAAAGACCGGGAGCAGTCTACCTCGTGTAGGCTCATGATAAAGACCGGGAGCAGTCTACCTCGTGTAGGCTCATGATACAGACCGGGGAGCAGTCTACCTCGTGTAGGTTCATGATAAAGACCGGGGAGCAGTCTACCTCGTGTAGACTCATGATAAAGACCGGGGAGCAGTCTACCTCGTGTAGGCTCATGATAAAGATCGGGAACAGTCTACCTCGTGTAGGCTCATGATAAAGACCAGGGAGCAGTCTACCTCGTGTAGGCTCATGATAAAGACCGGGAGCAGTCTACCTCGTGTAGGCTCATGATAAAGACTGGGGAGCAGTCTACCTCGTGTAGGCTCATGTTTTGGTTTTAAACTCCTGGCACAAATTCCTGTCACATGTCTGTGTAGAAAGAGGAAGAAAGTTTTTCTCAACAAATCCACGAAAAGTGATTAATAAGCATGAATATATCAATAAACGAAACATTGGTCAATGCAATATATCACTCTCTGCCCGTAATATAATAAACCGTACGATGTATGTCACGGAATTTCTCACAACATTGTTATCCGTTATCAGCAAGAGGTGAAAGGTTACTCCATGGAAAAATCTAGCCTTATGAACCAAAGCTCTTCTTAATTGGAAATAAGGCCGTGTCTGAATCGCCTGATACGGCTACGGCTGGTTTGCCGCGTCATCATGCGTTGAAGTATACAGGACGTCCTTAGCAACAATCTTAGCCGTAGCCGTAGCCGTAGCCGTAGCCGCCTATTCGGATACGGCCTTCCTATTGCATTTATCTGTTGAACTATTGACCTAGCTACCTTTATGGTTGAATAGTTCCTGCATGTAACAATAGTAAGTTTGCTAAAGGGACTTCCCTACAAAATCAAAGTTGACCGTGAACATATCTTTTTAGCCTACAAAGATATTATCTACACGGTGTATTTACGGTCATTTGATTGAATACCCTAAATCCTGCAAATTAAATCCATCAAAATCATTATCTGCAGTAATAAGTTAGGATTACTCTGAAACACTGGAAATAAAAACAATCCTTTGATGGTTTAAACATCGGCTAATCTAATAGTGTGGACAATCCTACACAGAAAGAAAAAAGAAGTAAAATAGAAAACGTGGAAACGACACTCGTTTTTTTACTCGATGCTCTCAGAAACGAACCGCACAAAATGGTCTGGACATCTTTTTAGAAAACAGAATCGTGGCATTCATTTTAAGCTGTGAGCTATCGACTTTGGTCGATTCGGTGTTATGGTACAGAGACTCAATGAAGTTATATACAGAAGTTACGTTCAATGGTACAGATACAGACTGTATTACGTCTAGTATGGACTCACGCATTGTACCTGATGTGAATGTGCTATACAAATTGCTACTAAGTTTAGGCAGTCAATTGTATTCGTCAAATTTGCATCTAGACCTGCAACTACCTTTACCTGTGCAGATTGTGTAGTTGTTGTGTATAATCTCGTAGCTTCATTGCACGGTCATTACTACACTAAGAGTAGCACACATTCTCAACAGAGCCTTCATTATGGTTTAGAAGAAAATGGTTTGGATTTATGTATTTCCGTGTAACAAAGTAAATAGCAAATTTTGAAGAGTCACTATCATCATTAAAGCCACAGCTGCATTCGATTCTCGTTATTTGTATCTCTACATTTCCATCTCAAATCTGGTAAGTAAAAGATTAGTTTAAGTAAAATAATGAGCAGGAAATGAAATTTGTTGTTTACCATTCGGTAAGTTGAAATTGATAATTTTATGTGAAGAAAGTTGAAAGTCGAGAAGCCTTATTACAGTTTACTTCATGCAGGATTCTTGAAATTATTGTGATATGTGTTTTGCTTTGTAAAAACATCAGTAATCCGCGATAACCTCCACGATGCTATTGTATGGAAACCCAACAATATTATAGAAAGGTTTATGTACTTTCCAATGAGAAGTATTTCCAATGAGATCTTATATTGTGTGTTCATCTTTCAATTAATAATAGTTTTTAGTTTGGCGTTTTTGGTAAGACATAACAAAATGGTTTGAATTGCAATGCATGCGGAACGAGAGAAATGGGGGCGGCACCTTCAACCCCCCCCCCCCGAACAAATTGTGTTTGGTTTCCTGAAGTGAAAAGGAGTTTTTTGTGCCAACAACTCGTAGCTACATTATGATTCAAACTCGTAGCAATAGTGTGATTCAAGCAATTTCGTAGTGGAGTGACACCTTTATGTTATTGAATCTCGTTGGTAGAAATCACAAGTGTCTTGTATTATTGTGTGCACAAGTGCTGGTTAAACTGAACGGGACTTTCCCCTTACAATGCCAGAACCAACCCAAGTGCACTCATGAAGACGGAGCTATACTGAAACCCATTCGGGTTTTCAATAGGTGCTTCCTACGGTACTTTCAAGGTTCCAACTCGTAGTAGGCTATGAGGCTATGGAAACCGCTATGTAAAGGAATACTCATCATTTAGTTCAACTACTGACGACAACGCTGTGTAAAATAAATGTAGACAATGCAGTAGAATGATGGTTGATACTGAAAGCCCCTTCAATAAAACCATTGGCGGAAATTTAAAAAGATGATAAGATATTTCCGGGTGTACTTCTTTTTATTAACACAGCAACAGCTTTGCAGTAGTCATTCTGAAACAAACCCATTTCCAAAACAAACAATTTTATGATTTGTGTGTTTTATTTAGTTTCTTTCTGTAATATCGAAAGACAAACATGACAGGATGAAAATATTTTCATAAGCCGAGGTTCTTGGCTAAGAGCACCGGATAAAAAGGAGGAAGTTTAACTAGAAATATTATTCAAAGGTAAAACAAAAAGGTGCAATAGATGCCGGCGTTCCCTACATTTCACATGTTTGTCTCATTCATTGTACGCATTGAGGCCTGTTAGGGTTTTTGCTTAATAACAAAGGAGTACAGCTTCGTACCACATATCTGAATAGATCAGTTTGCAGATTAAACCTATTGAAAGCTTTGCAGTCGTCAACAGTCAAACTGAATTATAGCTCACTGGAGGATTGCTCTTGATTTCGATTACAGCATTACACTCTTCCTATTGGTATCTCAACAGTTTATGCAGAACTCTAGTTACCAAGATGCTGAAGATTTAACGCAAAGTCATCATGTCTCGTCATCAGAATGTCCTTGGACTGACTTCGTTGGCATTTATTCTTGCCTTTCTCGATACTGGTAAGTGAACATTTTGTTTTTTACAAAAACGTCAAATGCGGAAACTTTCTGAATTGAAGCAAAATGTAGCTTTGAGGAAAATGTACAAAATTTATAAAACTTTAAACGGGTATAAACTTGGTGAGTTTTTCACTAAATCTTGGTGTAGTCGACGTTGTGTAGATGGTGACTTTTTGCAAAGCAATCAGCTTTCAGAGATAACAGCACTGTGGTAAGGGTCTAGTGTGAGATCAATTGTTCAGAAACATGTTGAAACTTACCATTCATTGTTGGAGGTGAACAAAGAAAAGTTTACCAGAATGGGATTTGCGAATTCCGGACACAGTATAAAAACAAATATTCAACTTCTTTTCAAAAATTGTAATGCATCCTTCGGTCTACAACCGTCAGGAGAATCGCTGGTTACGATTATCACAACTACACCACACCCTGCCCTACTACATCAATAAAACGGGTTGCACCTCAGTCGACGGGGCGCTTCTCTTTTATAAAAATCTGTACTAAGTCAATATTATGAGATATAAGTCATAATTATGACACTAAGTCATTATTATATGGTTCTTTATTGGGAGATGTTAATCATAATTATGACTTTTATTGTTATTGTTCAATGTCAAACGCTTCTGTAGTTTGTGTAGGATTACAACAACTCATAAGAAAGGTGTGGTTCGGTACTTGCAGTAACTGCCGATCACTTCAAATAATGGCTCAGTTTTATATTGCTATGGATCTAAACCAGTGTTCTGGCCTTTTATTCAACCTGCCAATTCCAGGCAGAAGGAAAGTTTACACTCAAAATTAAACAAACAACCAACGAACACGAAAGTACCTCAATGACCTCAAAAACTGGTTGCAACTGATATACTCTTCTTGATTTATGATATCAATACATTCAATTGTCAGACGTAGGTTTCGCCCTTCAACTACAAGAAGGTCAAGCCTCTCAGAGTTCCACTAGCGGTAATAATATTGCAGGTCGTGCTGTTGATAATAGCATAACCACAACTTCAATCACGGGTAAGTTTACTTATTTACCTCACAATGGTTTTGGTTACGTCATTAATAGAATTAAAGGTTCATGCCACGGACGACTGAGCGGACGATTTTACACAACTTGAAGAAATGAGTTATGATGATTTGTGAAATTTCGAAAGATCATGAAACCTTCAAAAGTTCCTGAGTAGCAGGAAGACTCGTATCGTATCCTAGAGCAGCTATAGTTTTGTTTGATATACTCAAATCTTACAGTGGAAATACTCAAATAAAGTTAGAATGCGTACAATACTTCAAAGGTAAAAGTGTTATTTTCCTCTTGTTCATCTTTCATATTCATTTTCATGTGGATATCTTTAATGCATCGATCCTGGATCGAAATTTTATTCTTTGGCCTCAACTCAAATTATATAAGATAGCACAATATGTGGTGTTTTCTTAGTTCTGCAGAAAAAAAAACCGAACATAGAAAGTAAAGGAATAGAACCAAAGACCATTATTTAAATAATGATGTGTATTTATTTCACTTTTTTTTTTAGAAAAGCAAGCCAATCCGTGGTGGAATATGAACCTTGGTGACATCTACTGCCTCCAGAAGATCACTTTGTTTACCAGACCTACGGATGGTGAGCGCATCTTCATTTATTACTCTCTTACTTAAGTGTAGTGTTTGCATCTTGAATTATTCAAGAGTTCCCTTCCCTTTCTTCGGTCTCTACTTTTTTGGCTTTCCAAAATGTAGAGGATGTTTCAGGAAACAATCTCTTTTTTCAAGTCATTATTCATTAAGATATGAACAAATTAGGAGAAAAAAAGACTCTCTTCATCCCAAGCATGCCTTTAACTTATTCTGGATCCGGATGTTTGAATTGCAGATGGAGATCAAATAGAAGGAGCTGTGGTGAGGGCTGGTTTGAGTTCCGATCATTTACAGAACAGAATGATTGGCTCACCATTAACTCTTGCTCAAGCTAGACAGATTGAGTTTACCCTGGACCCGACTGTCATCGCTCGCTATGTGAGTGTAGATATCCCAACAAGCAGTGGAGAGATGAAGTTATTAATCCTTAGTGAGGTCGAGGTTGATGAAATCACTCAGAGTGAAGACAATACAATGTCCTCGGGTGAGTAGCCGAAAGGCAAATCTACACCACTCTATGAGTAACAAATCCCGCTGAATACTGTATAAAGAAGTTATAATCTCAAGGAAGGAGCACCCTGATACTTTGTATTCAGATAATGAGATAATCTCATCAGTCGACGTTTAGTCTGCATCAATATTAAGTCGTTTTGGCGAGTATTACAAATTGTTAATAAACCTTTAGTCAATCTATCTGTCTATCTAACTCATCTCGCTAAGTCGACATTTATTTTTGCATTAATAGGCTTGAAAATAGTTTTGGCAAGTATCTCATCTCTCTAAGTCGAGATATAATACAGCATGTTGACTTCTTAGATTTGCAGAAGGTTGTTTTGATAAAATACAATACCAAAGCAACAGTTACTCCATAATATAAGTCGTCTTGGTGAGAATATCTCTCAATATGGTATATATGGACCACCGTAATGTATTATCATTCAAATTGAAACAAAAGTTTAGGGATAGTTTTCAATTCTTGGTCCGAAAAACCCCGGCATGATTAAACCGTTGTTTTCTTTAATTTTTGACGGTTTTTGCTATTTCTCTTTGCTGCAGATCTGCCTTTGTCCAGTAATCCCAGTGTTCAAAGTTCAACACGTTGGGAAAGATACCAAGATGCTTCAAAAGCGCTGGCTGTGCATCCTTTAGGCTTCACCCACACAGGTACACGATGTTTTTTCTCTATCATGTTTGTATGCACGGTTATAGCTCCCAGATCTCATCCTAAAGTTCTTGACACATTACTAAATCTAAAAGTCAGCGTCAACTGGAATAAAGCCAGTGTTACTGACTGTGCTCCTGGATCAAAACATTCCGGAATTAAAGTCATTTTGACACATAATCCGGATCACACTGACACAAACTCGGACTCCGGAAGTTTTGGAGTTTGTTTTTCAGTTTCGTTGCTGATAAATGCCCCAAAGAGTTGATTTGATAATGGAATGACAATGCATTTTATTATATTCCACGACTAGCATTGGTTGGCAACATTGTGATCATTATGACCCAACCATCATCGGGGGAACGAGAGCATTACGCTTTGTTAATTAGTTGGTGTGGTAGAATCAATGAACAAGCAATGCTTGGGAAACACAATTTTCTTTAGGTTTCTCTT
>CM063253.1:0-460000 GCA_032158295.1 Pycnopodia helianthoides | reverse complement strand
TATTGCTCTCTACTTAGTGACGTTGGGCTATTTTGCGGCTGGTTTGTGGATATGTCCGTAGCATCATGGGGGGTGAAGATGGCCGGAGGCATGAATGGTCATTTCATGCCTGATTTCAAATACATTCGTCTCTGCAAATCAGTGGGATGGCGATAGGTATTGAGTCTTCAGATATCAAATTAAACTGATGTCACGTCACAAGATCAGTCTGTGACCAGTGGCCGGAGCCAACGGACCGAGATTAAATTGACCACAAGAAACACCCTGGCCGCTACAGCAAGGTTTGGAAGGTAGTCAGGGTAGAAAGAGACAAAGAATTCCCCTATTTCTTAACATCCCAAGATAGCTGGCCGCATAGAAAAGGTTTTCTGGTCAGTTGAACGAAAGGACAATCATAAAAGCCAAGCTTACCGTGTACCGTGGGTGTAAAATCAATCGTGAATACTGATTGCAATCAAGGGGCCAAAAGAAATTCTCTTCCAACGTCTGTTTGGTTAAATGTTCTTGAACGTGGAAATGATAGTCTAGTACCAAGTATCAAGTTTCAAATAGTTGCAAAGAAAAATAATTCTGATTTAAACACCAATGATGCATAATGCCCATGTCACAGATCAGGAAACATTGCTGGTCACTAAACACGACTAAAGTATGCACGTGCATTACACTGTGTTTGGCAGCTAACCTGGGCCCAATCAAGCTTGTAAGAACGTAAAATTGCAAACAAATATATCGCTAAGCAGAAACAGGTTCCTCGATATTATTTTGATTAGCAAGAGAATTTGCTCACCAACATTTTCTGCTTAACAGTTTAATGAAAATCGACCCTGTTCCAATATGTAAGAATAGTTCTGTGCTCAGTAATGCTGTCGTCTAATGATTGATGAGGTCTGTAGTTTACCAGGTGTTTTTCTTTCTCTGTGAGAGGCGTGACCACATGGTTACATAGTCTGGTTCCATAAAACACACGCACACCACGTCACATGACATTCAGCCTTGTCGTCTGTGCGCCACAGCCACATTTCGTGCCCGTGTTGTAGACGCGATTGACGGGGGTTGTGGAGAAGGTCTGTTTGATACTCGTTGTGGCTTCTTACCCGGGTTTGGGCTCACAGCACGGAGCGGCCATCGGGCGGGGAAGGAGGTGTGAGGAGGGCCGGCCACCCTTCGTGAGTCCCCGGTGGTGGTGATGCCAACAGCCTGTCTCGCTCAGTCAGAACTTAAATCAATGCATATGCAATCAATCAATGTTATAGCTTTTAATGATAGACCAAGGCCTTTTTGTACACAATAGGTCTTACGCAATATGTGTGGATAATTTGGAATAATTTAAAAATACATTTATCAAGTGAACTTAAGATCATGTTTCATTTTGAATTAGCTAAATAAAAACTTAGCGGTGCTTTGCAAGATGACGAGTGTTACAACTATTACATCTGTATGTGTAAACCTATGCTTTTTGTTATAGTAAAGGCGTACAGCTTGTTTATTTTTCCAAAAACTTTATTTGTCCAAGTTATTTTGTTTCGCTGTATCCATTGTTAAACAATGTTCACTGTTCACTTTCTTTTATTGCAGTAGACACAACTCAATTGACAATGATTGAAATTTTGACTAAAAGCTATTTGGATACCTATGTCAACCGTCAATGGTAATACATTATTTCACAAAAAGGGATTAAATATCCAATAGAAATTGTCTCCTGTTGCACATTTGTATGTACTATGTTATTAATATGTTCCTCGGAGTGTAAGTTGTTTTCGACGTAACCCATAAATGAATTAACTTATCCAGCACCTAGCTTTCTTTCGCTTAAACACGTGTAGTGTGTTATTCTTAAACGAGATCTCTATGTAAGATGATCGTCTCCCCTTACCTATGAACACTCGACTTTCAGATAGTCTCATCTCAAATAAACTGCTTTAAAACACACGCCAAATCACGCTCATTTTATGACCACACTGACAGCTCTAGATGGCATTGTCAATACAGTGGATGTGTACACTCGCACATTGATCCCCTTGTCTATGGAAGTAAACTTCTCTTAACGTCTGGGTACCATCTGGTCTACTTCATCACGTTGAGTATGTTATCTGTCGCCGTGTACACGTGCCGCGGAACTGTATGACAAACACTATACATTCCACTATCTTCAGTAGATATCATCTCGTCAACGCGAAACGCTCAGTAAAACAACTGGCGTGCATTGGAAGGAGATATCAACTCGGGCATCACTGGACTTGGGTAGTTTTCGAATCATTCAGCATTAGCTATTACGAATCTTCTACAATGCTTCAGCTAGAGTTGACGGTAACATGTAAAAACAAGAAGAAATATTGCCTTGGATTGTTTGAACATAATTATTGTGTTGTATTTAAAGAGAACGCAGACTTCCAATGTGATTTTAGGCTACGCTTGTATGTCAAAATGTGTCATCAAAAGACGATAGGCCTATTGGTCAAAGGGGGAAAGAATGTTACAGTTAAGATGTGATAGTTGAAGCAAATTGATATTTTAATTCCAATTATTAGACAACATAGTCCATGTCAAACCGGGAGAGGTAAATTCTACTTTCATTTTATGTACGGTTTCTTGCTCAGAACTTTTTAATACAATTTTACATTAGAATTGTACATCTTCTGCTGTTAATTTTATATTGTCATATTTCACGTTCTACTTCAAACGAAACTTGCAAACAGATTCTCGTGGCTCCCTTATTTAACGGACTCCATCTTCATATATTCATTAATTTGTTTTTATTTATCAGTCAAGAAAAAATGACTGATCTCCCATGGATCCAAGCTCGCATAAACCATGTGACATTTTATGACCTATATAAAAATACTCTGTATTTTGTTTACTTTGTTGACGATGGTTTCACACTTTTATGGAGGGTTGGCCCGAGCGTTGATTGGTCAGAAATATAACTTACAACAAAACCTATCTAAACTAAACCTGATATAGGATCTTATAAAGCAAGTGTTGTTATTCACATGTCAAGTTCACCCTGAACAAGATTGTTTTCATATTACTGCTGTCGTCATTTCCTACTGAGGACTTAAACTGGCTTGTTCTTTATTATTACCGCATACGGTGAGGACACGAGACTAATGTGTAACATGAATGTTTGTAGCGGGCAAACATATCGCAGCATAAACCATTATTTGTTATCAACTTTGATCTCTAAAAGGAAAAACTTGCACTTTTAATCTTCCGTTTTCTCTATGGCCTTTCATTGTTCATGTCCCATATTTATCCAAAGCGGCGCTTGCTAAGTCATGCGTACTATTTCCTCGTGTTTTTTTTTCTCTTCTGACTTACCGAAAATGAAAAAAAAAAAAAAAAATCGAGACAAGTTTTTTTTTTTCAACAACATCGCCCCTACTCCGTGTTGCTGCAGGCTTGCGACAATAAAGAGTTGAAACCTATTGAGTGTATTGCAGAAGTGACGGATTTGTTAGGATTTTCTCAGCGTGGGAAAACAGCCCGAGTTTCGTCAATCGGCTTTCCAATCGGAAGGGATTTGCCTCTGTGGACTCAGTTTCGTTTGGTAGACCACGGCCATGATCTTGGCCCTATGTTTTTTCTTCTTCGCCCCTGCCGTAGAGTTAGCGAGCCCTACGGGTAAACCTTGTCATTTCTGGTGCGGTAATCACAATTATTTTGCGGTTGATATTTTCATTGGGTTCGTAAACAGTTTTAAGCCGAGCAAAACATGTGTTTGTCAACGGATGAAGGGAAAGGGAGACTAGAAAAGACGGGTTTTGTGTCCCGCTTCCGTCAAAAGTCGATCTCAAGTCTGTATGAATTAAACAATAACAACATAGAGGTCGCTCACGACTAAAACGTAAAAAGGAAATATCAATATACTTTTAATTGTTAAGATTTCATTAAAATAATGAACCAACAATTACGTTGATCTAGCTTATAATTAAAAGGTTAAACAAATTCTTCTCCTAGTTGTGTCTGTTGCTTCGCTGTTTTAGTCACAACTGTTTCGTCTTACCCTTTGCAACATTTTCTCGGACAGTTTTATTCAATTCGCAATAATCCATTGCGCTAGCAAGGTTTCATACTCTTAGTAATCCAACCTGCTTTCTAAAATAAAATACAACTGTTGTTACCTCAAGACGTAGTTTAACTGCCAAGTGCAAAAATGTCGGCCAAGTGAAAACATGTCTGCAAAAGTACACAAAAGTGCAATAGTTGAACCCGCTGTTTACCCCCAATGATCAACAAAAGTTACCCCGCAGACTCCACAAAACAATTTAATAAGGATTAAGATTTTTTTTCCATTCTCAAAAGAAAAAGATGATGCCCGAGGAGAACTGGGGTAAAAGGGTATATCAACTCAATAATAAGAAGTATTTTGGAAGTTCAGCCCCCGCCCCCGAAAAATAAAAAGAAAGTCCCAGGCGTAGAGCCGTAGGTGAGGTCGCCTGAACTTGTTGCTGAAAACACCGACCCTGTTCTCCCTATAGTTCCCTCCACTCGGTCCCATCCAGGCTTGAACACCCAGTGCCGGCCTACACCAGTGGAAAAGCCCGAGTTCTTGGCAGTATATCTTATCTCTGCATCCGATCTACAGTGACAGAAGGTACCGGCTTTGAGCGGGCCTTTGATAGCCGGGATTTGGTGTTATTAGCCCCACCAAAGGACTCCGGCCCATCTCTGCTTGGTGTCCCGTGAAATGGGTCTTAATTCGACAATCGCGGCTCTGCTTCCAACCATAATAGTCCTTTATTGTTATTATTTAGTCAACAAAAATTACGAGTGGTCTCGGGGTCAAAACAACAAGCAGTAATAATGATATGATTTTATTTCTCTTTTTAAAATTAGCAACTGTCGGTTGGCTGAGTGGAAGGAAGAGATTCCGGTGCGATTCAGTGACGCACGGGAAATGCTTCAGTAGTCCCCCGCTCTGGTACAATGCGGCTACCTTGGCTATTCCATAACTAACTTGCAAAACAATTATACAACTTGTTGAAATGACTTTATTAATCGAAACGTATTGCCCCTTAACCCTAACCCTCCCTTTGAACCCCCAACCAACCACCACCTACGCAAATAAGTGGAATAAGTAACCGTAAAACATTATAATAATAAACAGGTGAATACAAATAAATAAAAATCCTTTCACTTCCTCCCACACCATTTTATTTAAATCTTTTAATATTTTCTCTCAATTTTCTTCTCCTTCTCGTTCGTCTTCTTATTTTTCTTTTTTTTTCTTTTTCTTCTTCTTCTTCGTCTTCTTCTTCTTTTACGCTTGCGTGATTTTGTATTCGGTTCAGAAGATGCGACGGACACATGAATTCTAACACAAACAACATAACAAAATACAACAAGCTCATCCAAAAATTACACTGCGAATTATTTTAGATTTTCATATCCCCGTTGCACATAGTCCACAATCGGCAGTTGAATCAAAACTAACTAATTCAACCCATAAAGAAATTAGTTACTCTGTACCCGACTTTGAATCCGCCATGTAATTAAATATAAGGGAAGCAGTATTGTTTCCTTTGCCTCGTATCCCATGTAATTCTCTTGTCCAAGTCTGCCAAGGAACTGTACTTCCATATTTCTCCAATCATATCGACCGCCAACCCAGACTTCAGCTCAGACACACCGCTGTTTTTTGTGTACGACTACGATCAGGATCTCTCCCCGTACGCTCGCGGCAACTTTAATTCGAGCAATATTTTTTCACTTTCTTTTTGAGCCAGCAGAATTAATAAATTGCTAATTATGATGTAAATGTCTCCATTCAAGGCATCACGCTGCAGCTCCCGCTTTCTTCTGCAATATCTTCCGCTAATTTCCAAGCGAGCGGCTGTTTTTTTTTCTTTCTTTTCTTTTTTTTTTTCTCCAGTACGCCCGTTATCTCATCCCCTACAGAACGGATTCAAAGAGTATAAAATCAGCGCGCGGGAACAGACAAAAAATAGATAGGGTTAAAATGATTTTTTTTATATGACATGACTAGTCTTGCGCATTGAAGTAAAAGGGAACAGGAGATGTGGTGTATAACGCATCCGTTCTGTGCATCCAAATTACTGCAAGCGGCCGCTTTTGATCTCCGCCTCAAAACCATGATCTGTTTCATTAAAAAAAACAAGGCCCGGTGAAAAGTTAGGATGAAATCTTCTGGAATGAAACGGTGATGACGGGTGTAAATTGGTTCATATATATATCGTGTAAATGGCCGCAGCGGTCGAACGGCCTAATGCACATGCACACCAGCCACGCATATAATATTATTTCTAGATATTACGGGAAAATTCGGTAATATTTCTGATTCGTCTACGGTCGAGTGGGGAAAGCATTTATATGGTTCCTTGTGCCTCACCAAGTGTGTAATTTTCTGTATCTACAGCTTCGTGTATTCGTGATGAAGGACACATCAATTAATACACGATCAAGGTGGCTCACTATATTAACATACATTTTAGGCAGACTTAATGGATTTTGTTCAAATGTGTGTTAAGACGAAGCAGATATTAGAGGTCTCGTTAATACAGGTATAAAGAGCCGGGCACAGAGTGGCCTCTGAAATTATTTCACCTGCTTTGAAACCAAGTACAGCTACCCAATAGGCCTGATCGATCGTCGAGCGCGGAATATGCAATATTAATCGATAAGTGATTACATCAACTTTTCGGTCGAACAAAAGAAAATGGCAATCGCGTCAAGAAGGATTGAAATTGCATCATGACACCTTGAAAGTTTTCTAACGCGTTCAGTTTAATTTAATTAATTACCTATTTAATTGTTATTAATTTTTGAAAAGTGATGTAGGCCTACACTGAATTTGAGAATGGACCAAATGAAGATTTTTTTTAGACATGTATCATACATTCAAACCAAAGAAAATGATGGCTATAGGAGCCTCGACTTTCAAAGCATCCGAGATATACCTCAATATTGTTTGCCTCATTTTTCAAAAATAGTCGATCTAAAAGATACAAATTGTATCATAAGTCGAAATGAGATGTAGATGTAGGAGCTGAACAAATTGGCTGTACTTCTTGGTTTTTGTCTCACTAGCAGGAAAAGTCAATGTGGTCCTCAAGAATATTGTAATTGAGCAACTTTCATTTTATTTCTCTTTCAGAATCTAAACGACCTAGGTTAGAAATCATTCGAGCTCCGACCAGTCCGGCAGCCAGCAGCGCCTCGGCATTGAGTCCACCCAACCCTCTCTCCCCCAACCTCTCCGTAGAGCCACACCCCAGAGCAGACCCCGAGACACTGACACAGAGACATATGGATGAGCGGGTATCCCCTACAATGAAGCTGACCTCACCCACGCCAAGCCCGAGGGGCGGAGACATGCCCCCTAGCCCCCGGTCGGAAGGTAGTGGTCGCATGCTCAGGGAGGACTACGAAAGGGAAGGATACCGTGATCATAATGGCTTCATGGAGCAGCTCTCACCGGCACAGCTTCTTAGTACCTTCCAGAGTAGGAAGGGACCCCAACGTGCGCCGGTTGATGTCCTCTGCCGGTTGTTCCCAACGCAAAAACGTAGTGTGCTTCAGCTCGTCCTACAAGGGTGCAGTGGTGATATCACACAAGCCATCGAGCAGATTCTTAACAACCAGAGGGAGGAAGCGTCGAGCGGGCCGGTCACGACATCTATGCCGACGCCTTGCTCTCCTGTCACGGCGTCGTTACCGGCAAGTTTCCCTCCATCGGCCACAGTCACTACGGACTCTCACGGTGCTTATATTGCTCATAGACCGTATCTCCCCAATAGCCAGCATCCGGGCGGGATGAAGTCAGCATTTTCCCCGTTGACCACCGCTATGCCGATGCCCAACATGGACAAAGCACCGTCTTCAGTTGTTGCGTCAAACATCCCCCAGATGCGGTTTGCCTACCCACCTTACCCTCGAGGTCTAACACTATGGAATCCTTATCAGCCCACCGTTATACCCACAGCATTTGGGGTACGTCCAGCCACTGCTGCAGAGTATACTTTCAGTGGTATCATGCGAGATTTAAGCAATGGACACGGTGGCAAAGACTGTAGACCTAATGGAGCTTTCGGTGTTGGTGCAACGTGTGACTAAAACAACAATTTCTTTCAAAAGTTTAACAGATCGTCACATTTTTCTTGTTGTCAACATGGACAGTCTTCAGCAAGGACACTTATACTAATTTAGTAAAGGATCTCAACTTTGTTAATTTATTTTGATTGGATGGACATCTCTCTTTTTTGGTATTGAGAATTACCAAAATTTTGTGAAACATTTTAAAGTGTACGACTCTTGCATGTGTGTTGATTGCAACATACAAATGCTTTCCACACTGACGAAACAGCCGTTTCTCAACTTGTGTCAGTATGTAAATGTTAGCATGACAGTTTTTCCTACAGAAACTTGAACAAAATCCTGTGTCAATTGAGGTCACGACCTTTGACCACGGGGATACAAAAAAAAATGAAAACTAGTGTATAATTGTAGACTTGGTACCAGTCCTTGTGAATGACACGAAGGCAACTTTTGGGGATTTATTAAAAAAAAAAAACGTACAGTTGATGTTTTCTGTGTTACTGCAAGTTGTCAATGTACAGTATGCACATTATTATTATTATATCTTCCATATTGTACCCATAGTACACAAACAATGTTATAAATGGTGCAGACGTTGTATCCGTAAAGCACTGTATTCATCAAACCGAAAAGGTGTGTTTTTCCGACAAAATTTGAACAAGGCCTAGACAAAATAGCTCACTCCACAATGTAATTTTAGGCATATTGCATATCTGTCAGTCTGCATACAGGGGTAGGTGCTAAACTGTAGGCTCAAGTGCACAATTATGTCTCTTATAGAAGGCGTGGATTTAGTCTCAATATCCACTGTGCTGTAGAAAAGTCAAACGTTGCTTCCTTTGGTTGAGATTGGGCTACATTTGGCGCACGGTGTCACTTGCTACTTAGTGTCTGACACCACTTGATTTGCGTAAGCTTATAAGACTGTTTCGAAAAGTTGCTTCCTTTGGTTGAGATTGGGCTACATTTGGCGCACGGTGTCACTTGCTACTTAGTGTCTGACACCACTTGATTTGCGTAAGCTTATAAGACTGTTTCGAAAAGTTGCTTCCTTTGGTTGAGATTGGGCTACATTTGGCGCACGGTGTCACTTGCTACTTAGTGTCTGACACCACTTGATTTGCGTAAGCTTATAAGACTGTTTCGAAAAGTTGCTTCCTTTGGTTGAGATTGGGCTACATTTGGCGCACGGTGTCACTTGCTACTTAGTGTCTGACACCACTTGATTTGCGTAAGCTTATAAGACTGTTTCGAAAAGTTGCTTCCTTTGGTTGAGATTGGGCTACATTTGGCGCACGGTGTCACTTGCTACTTAGTGTCTGACACCACTTGATTTGCGTAAGCTTATAAGACTGTTTCGAAAAGTTGCTTCCTTTGGTTGAGATTGGGCTACATTTGGCGCACGGTGTCACTTGCTACTTAGTGTCTGACACCACTTGATTTGCGTAAGCTTATAAGACTGTTTCGAAAAGTTGCTTCCTTTGGTTGAGATTGGGCTACATTTGGCGCACGGTGTCACTTGCTACTTAGTGTCTGACACCACTTGATTTGCGTAAGCTTATAAGACTGTTTCGAAAAGTTGCTTCCTTTGGTTGAGATTGGGCTACATTTGGCGCACGGTGTCACTTGCTACTTAGTGTCTGACACCACTTGATTTGCGTATTAAGCTTATAAGACTGTTTCGAAACGTTGCTTCCTTTGGTTGAGATTGGGCTACATTTGGCGCACGGTGTCTGACACCACTTGATTTGCGTATTAAGCTTATAAGACTGTTTCGAAAATGGGACATTTGAGATACATTTGTGGCAGTAATTGGCTACTCAGGGCCGTGTTCAAACCAATAGCATCTGCAGTGGCTTCGGCCAGAGTGCCAAAAAGGCCTATTCTCAAACGTTGTCGTTGCAGCCAACGGCCATAGCCGTAGCCAGAGTCGCTTGATTTAGACGCAGCCTTAGTTACTCTTACGATTCAGCGTGTGTAATGAGTTAGCAACAGCTGCAGCCAAAGCTACCAAAGCGAACGTAGCATTGGGCGAGACAACGTCCATTTCGAGCCCAAATTGGCGCTTTTTACCTTCATCAGTGAACAACGGCCGTGTCCGAATTAAATGATGTCTGCAGTGACTACGACCGGCTTGCCGAAAAATCCTATTCTTCAACAATGTCAGTACAGGCAACGACCTTAGCCGTAGCCATTACTACAGCCAATGACCATAGCCGTAGCCAAAGTCGCTCGCTTTGTTTTATTTAAGAATTAATCTACTGGTAATTCAGATATTCCTAATAAGGGTTCTATGTACGCATTCTAAGCACCAATCATTATTGTTGATTTGAATACTGCTTGAACTTGGTAGCTAACCGTAATGTTTTATTAGGTCTATAAAAATATATGAGACTTCCTCAAATGAGTTTTGAGTAAAACAAAAAAGAATGGATGACAATGGATACTTGTTTTGTACCATTACCTCCAAACTCACTCCACATTAAATGATTACGTCACAGTAATTGCACTGAGTGGTACATTATAGTTGTCTTGTATTTCATGTACAACCATCGAGTCAATTGTTGCCTGGTTCCCTGTATTCGACAATGCTAAATCTCATTATTGGGTCACCACTCTTTGAGCACCAGCAGCTCTAGTCTTTTCTACTTAATATGTATAAATATGTACTTTACGTGTATAAATCGGTCGCAATTTTGCTTTGCTGGTCATCAGAGATGACGAAATCAACGGGTGTTTTCGAAACTGCGCTTTCGGCTCAGGCTCCGACTTAGGCTGCTGGGTCGCTTAACAGAATGATGGAGAGCCCCCAAAGCCTTAGCCTTATCCGTAGCCGCGGTAGTAAAACCAAAAAGAAGAAGGGGTGTAATGCCGACCGTGGCTGGCAAAGGACACGAAGTTAATCCATAGAGTTCTCACTTCAGCCCTTTCACTACTTAATCTGGCAACTATCCCTTCATGTTGTGTTGAGTCCATGTATGTGTTTCATACTGCTGGACGACTAAACCAAGTCTACATGAGCCAATCAAAGTGTTAAACTTGTCCTCTGTGGTGACGACACAAATTGAATTGGGTGTTCCCCTGTTCTGTTTTCTTCTATAACCAAAGCTTTCTTTCTTATCTTTACTTATGTTACGCCACAGAACATATTTCTGCACGATGAAATCGCTTGCGTAAACAAACCTGTTTTGTTTTTTTATCATGAAGATTTGTTTGAGCAAAGAAAAACAACTGCGGTGGTCATTTTTGTGAACCTGCCTTTTCTGGTATTCTTTCTCTCTTTAGCAAAGCGTCTGCAAAAATGTCCTTGAACAAAAGCTTAATTAAATTTCAAAAAGCAAACAAAAACAACAAATTGCTGACAAAATTGTAGAACACAATGAAAAATTAATTTTATTTAGTGAATTTCCCGCCGATGATAATTTTATCAATTAAACATAAATCCATGTTCAGTTTATGAGTGATTCATTTTTGCACAGTTTTTGTATGAATGTATGATAATGTATGTATATAACTAAGAAATAAAACAGATTTAATCTCTGCTCTTTTTAAAGACGAAACATCAACGGTGGGCTTTTCAATTGGTCATGGTATTTATTGATGTATGGAATATTGTTTCATCGCTTTCTTCAAGATTGGATTGAAATTTTATTCTTTTGGAATGGATTTTTTTGGAAAGTGATTTGAGCCACACGTGTAATAACATTGGCTTGTTGTTCGCCTATTGTGTGTTGTTTTGTTTGTTAGGAGAGTTGGCGATCTCACCATAGCTAACTGTAAAAGAAACTAGTCCTAAAACGAAGTTTGGATTGAAAACAAACTCACGATCAAGAGCCATACCTTAAACTTAGTGTAAACAGTAAACTATTATTCAATTAGCTATCAATAAGCTATCGTTCTAAAATACAATGGGCATAATTCAGTGTGCATTGTTTTAAATGACTAAAAATAGAAATCATATAATCCTTGGAAGATTTTGTAAACATTTTATTTGAAATATGTGTAATATATTTTAACTATTGTTTGAATCACTCTTTGAGCTGATTGGTTATAAAAAGAAATCCCGCCATTTTGAGTGATTGGTTATTTAAATTATACAAGAGAACTATTTACTTGTTTATTTACCACCGATTTTATTTACATTACTTCGTAAAATTGTATTTTTGTTTTCTTCTTTTGTTACGAATCATAATAATGCCATTGTGGTGATTGTCTTGTACCTATGCCAGAGTGGTGGTAGCTATTCTGGAATGAACCTCGTATATTTTCTTCTTCTTCTTTATTGGGGGGAGGGGGCGGTTAACTAATACCACGACTAAAATAAATCTCTCAAATAATTGTTTTTTTTTATATTCAATCTGATTTTATTGGGTCTGGCCGAATTGTCTCTTCATTTAGTCCAGATATTTGAAGGAGAAATCTTCTGAGCATTCCAAATGCGTGTCAGTGTTAATTATTTCAAAAAATGTGAGCTGATATGAGAAAATAAATGAAGTGTGTGCTCCTACAAAAACTCTCAAACTCATATTTGATTCCCGTTCGGTAAATTTGCTTTATTATTGGAACAATACAGAAAGATATAGCACAACACGTGGGGCAGTTATGACACCAACTGCTTGTTAAATACTGAAGAGTGAAACCGTATAAGCTACAGTGGTATCAACTTAATGTCTAAATGAAATAAAGTCTCTGTGATGGCAAAGTGTTGAGTTTGGTGACAGTGATCCAATTTCGTTAAAGTGTTAAGCAAAATGCTACTTACCAAAAATGAATCTGCTTAGCAACAAACTATAGTACTAGAGCACCAGTCGCAACAGCGCAAATTACATTTAGCTGGTAACCTATGTTTGCTCAGTTTCATTTACTGTTCTTTAGCACTTGTTTTTGTTTCGCTTAATAATTGGGCTTGGTTGAGTGTGTGTGAATTGTCACTCATGTGGTTAACCTTTCTTATTCATGATGTTTACTTCGTTAAATCACAATGGCCTATTTTAATTATGCAAACTAGTTTGCAGACCTGTTATTTCAATGTGAATCATAAACTCATTATTGTTAAAAAGCTTCAAGAGTACTGGAGTACGGGGCTCAACCACTGCTGGATACTTTAAATGTATAAGAGTTCAAAGATGGTTTGTGTAAATTTCATAAATAAAGTTCAGAGAAACAGAAAACTGCTTTTGTTTGATTTGTCTGTTCATGAAGTCCTGCAACAAAAAACACCGCAGATTTCCCAAGATTTCATTTTTGTTTCATGCTACTCTTCCCTTTAACGCGAGTGGAAACCCTTTGGGAAAATGATGGGCGTACCCAAAGGTTTGGAGGCGGTGTGAAGATGGTTCAAACAGGGGGGACACGTGAAATTGAGAACTTTTTATAATAAATATTGCCAATATGTTTAATCTTTACCAAAAAAAAGGAAAGTAAAAGGAAGAAACGGAACAGCATTGTACCAGTTTGCCTTCGATATGTTGATTAATTAACAATGGTCAATTATACAATGGAACAGGTTGTCATGGCCACTTATGCGAACAATACAGACGAACAATTCATTTTCTTTTCTTAACTATTAAGTCACCGAAGAAATTGTAACTCTGTTCCCAAATCGCTAGAGATCATCTGCTCGATCATCATTAAGGAAATGCAAAGCACTAAGGTATACGGAACATTTGCTCACATTTTCTCTCTCCATTCATACTGACTTACTCTTTATAGGGATGACTTCGTATGTCCAACGCCCGAACCGACCGGGTGGTCAAGTCCAAAGAATCGAGAGTGGGGGTTGACGTGACACCCTGCTATCGGTATCACCAGGTGAAGCTTGGACAGCTCTGTCCTACATCACACTGACGCCGTGTCACTTTATTAGGATTCAGTGAATCGGCACGACCCTCTACTGTATCCGGTTAAGACCTAAGAGACGTTGTCAAGTCACCACTCATCATAGTCCCCCATATTGTGTGGGGCATAAATGGCCTGATGATGTATTCTCACCCTCGCTGTTAAGATTGTTTAACCCTCGCGTTTACCCTCCTTCCCTTCAATGACATGAGGTTGGCGCCGGTGGATAACGAGCTCACGCGGCGCCCTTTCTACTCCCTTAATAGAAACCTACCCCTGCCCCCTTTTTAGAAAACCCACCCTTCACCCCATTCAGATTCACCTTAATTATCATTGGCCATCTAGAACTGATTGAAGTCAATCTGATTGTGGTAGAATGTTACCAATAGAGATCATGTCTGTAGTTTACAGAGTGAGCTCAGTGTTACGTGAGATCATCTGCAGGTATCAGGGTCAACCAATGACCTTTAGTATACAGTGCTCAACACACATCTAGGGGTAAAACACAAAGAATATTCTTTATCCTCGAAGCAAATTTAACATCTATCAAAAAAACAATACTTATACCTTTTCCGGTTAAAGCTAAAGTAGAGAGCACTGCCATGTGTCAACCACCCCTCCCCCTCCCACCCTGAATACCCTCCAACATTTTGCCAAGATCTTTCAAGACTATTTTGGTGCTTCTGTGTAACATTTCGTGTGGCAGAGATGTAGGTTGTACTGTTCAATGTTTATTCTTCGGCAAAGATGGTGATGTCTACGTACCTTTAATTTGAGTCATATACTTTAAGACCCAGTGGCGTAAAGGGGTGTGTCCCCCCCCCCCCCATTGAAAACTGGGATTTTGAGAGTAAAATTTACCAGGGTAATGTTACATTTCATAAGCTTTTATGTTTATTCAATGTCTTTAATATAGGTTTGTTTTCTATTTATACACATATATTGTATTTGTGTTTACATTCACCTCAGATTATCTTGTCAAAAAACTAAATGGCATAACAAGAGCCCTGAAAAGAGGCTCGTATATAAGGACACAATACAAACAGAAACAACAGTTTTAATTGGCCAAAATGCCCCTAGAAAAAAATGGTGGTCCCCCTTGTGCCCCACCTTAAATTTGAGTCTAGTTTCGTCGCTGCTTAGGCCACTCTGTGGTCTTGGAAAGACTTATGTAAAAAGCGGGTCGATCTCCTGTCACCGTTTTAATCTGTTTGAGAGTACAAAACCAAAGTATCAAAATTAGATCAGCTTATTTTTCTCTCTCTCTCGATTATCTGAGAGTTGTCGTTTCACTGATTGCTGTAAGTAATAGGTGTACTCCATTTCTGTATTCAACATCCTGGAAAAAGGTCTATGCACGGTGCAGTGCTGCCATTTGGACAGGGACTTCAGAGGCATGCTAAGTTTGGCTTGATTTGTCATTTATGATTCACCAACTCGACGCTGATTGAGGGCCGGTGTACTGTGTGATTCCTCCGCTTGGTCGCAAGACTCGTTGTTCCGACTGATTGTTCTGGTCGGTCAGAGAACTTCGTGGGCAAACTGTCGGGGGGAAATTACATCTGCGGTTCTCCTTTATGGCGTTGTTCACCGTAGAGATTACCGAAATGACTTCCTATTCATTATCGAAACGATAACCAATCTTCCCCTCTCTTCATTCCATCGATCTTTTTTTGCAAAAAAAATTACTGAATAGAAAATAACGGAACGTATAAGTGATTGATTTGAAGGTCTCTTTTCTTAATATCTGTGTTTTGGGGATCTGCTTGTCATCGGCACGATAACCACGAGGTTTTGTTTGTATCTAAGCAACTGTAGCCGTCCATAGACCATATGCACGTGACGTCATTTGAGAAGGGCGCCCTCGGCTAGAGTTTAAAAGAAGGTTGCTCATTGGCCCGTCCTACGCGCCGCGCGTACGCAACCCGTGCGTTTCCATTGTTTCATCAACGTTCAACCTCCAAGACCGGGCAGCGTGATGACGTCATTAAGGTTCATTTCAGAACCGAACAAAGTCAACGAGAAATTCAAGGTTTTCTTATCTTTTCTTATCTCCTCTTGACATGTACATCTTAAAATGAGACTTTCTGAGTTATTCAAAGGCACCTTCAAGCATACACACTAATCTGACTTGCCGACCTAAATTTGTCTGTTACGAACCTTCATATGTTTTACATCCACTGATAGACTGAAAGGGGAAATCGGACAAAAGAGCAAGCGTTACAAAGAATGTTTAATCAATTATTATTCTTCGCTTTAAATTTGTACTTTTGTAAACGCACCGTGCATGTTTGATTAGTTTTTTTGTATGATTCCCATGACATTATGGCGACTTCAATGCTTCCCTACTAAGTCACAATAATATCAATTTTCCCCTAGACTATAAAAGTCGTTGTGGTATCAATCTTCCCTAGAATCAATCCAAGAAGCAGAGCCGATATCGATATTCCCTGAAGGGTATTAAAATCATAATGGTATCCAACTTCATCCAACTTCTATTAAGGAAGCTATGATGATACCATCTTCCTTGTGAATACTTGGGAAGTCATGAAAAGTTGAAAATGAAGTCTGCGGTAAAAAAATTCCCAGAATGCTTTGGATTACTTGTTCGCAAATTACGAAAGGGGCCATCAAAACTTGTTCAGTAATATTATCATGAGTACATTCGTAATGATTCCAAACTTCCCACACCGTCTTTGGGACTTCACGATGAAACTAGATGATGATATATTATGAAGCAAGGGATCAATTTTCCCACAACAGATATCAAGGAAGTACTTTTGCAGCCACCAGAAAAAAGAATGGTAACGATCTGGCGGCCATTTAACCTCTGACCCGGTACGGTGCCTGGGCTGTTTCTTTTCAATTGGTTACGCAGTGGTGGTTCGCCGTGTCACCGTTGCGATAGGGGATGGGATGGCAAGCCGAGCTAATTTGTCGGCACAGTATGCGCTGTCTATTTTCACGTCACCCTGAAACGGATGGGACAGACGAGGCACTTCGGTATTGGAATAGACGTTAAAGGCGACGTAAAACACAAAAACACAATGGTTGGCATTGGTTCTTGTAGTGTTTGTTCTAAACTTGTGGGATTCAATGGAGAAATTTCACCGAGCCACAAAAAAACACGCCATCAAAATAGACTTTCCAAGTCCCGGGAGCCTTTTGGGAACCTTGTGTTATGAATTAATAATGGGGAAAAGAAAGAAAACCGCTTTTTAAGGTTTCCGATGTTCAAAATACTCGCTAGACTTGCTAAGTCTACCAATCCGATGCCTTCTTTGTAGCCCTATTTGGGTCGCCTGATTGGTTTGTATTAAACTACGGCATTGGTTGGACGTCCAAATTATTTCTTTAATTGGTTGCTTGTTTATTTATTTTAGCAGCCAGTAGTCGGCTAATTTGCCCACGAAACTAGAAGATAATTAAGAAATTAACTCAGAAAGACGACGCCTCGAGGCAAGGTTACGGAGTTGTTTTTTTAATTGGGTACAGTAAAGAGTAGACCAAACTCATACTTATCGAAACGTCGAGTTACTTTTTAGCAAAAAATACAAATGTAACATGGGCTGAATTGCACAGCAATAAACATAAAATAGTGGTATCAAAATGTATACACACTTTGCTTTCTTCTTTGGTTTCAAAGTCTCCACTCTCAACAAATCATGATCGATATTTGTACCTCTCTGGAACATGTTTCTTTGCGATTTTTACAACCAATGTTTTGATTTTTCAACTGGAATAATAATAACTGTGGAAGTTACTGTATTTTCCCCCTTCCTTTTACACCCAATCCTGCCGCTCCGCCACATGACTACCTTCTATAACTTGCACGAAATCCATGGCGAGTCTCGGCTGGAAATGTTATTCTTGTATATCGATCGAACGTCGAGAACAGTCGTCCATCGGGAACGAACCACGGGGCGATGGCCGGCTCTCCACTGCGCAAGCCCGGGAGAAGTTTTTTGAGTGACAGCGCTATCGGAGGGGTGCGAGAAAACGCGTCATGTTGCGAGACGTCGATCAAAAAAGGGACGGCACGGCATGGGATGAGAACATTTATATGAATTTAGTGCGATGCCCGTGTCTTTTATAATAGCTGTTTCGAGTGTCTGTTTATTTAGATTTCGTTGTTTTCATAAATCAATTTTAATTCTTTTGCAGGTTTGCAATAAAGTAGAACTGCTATACCAAAAATTATTATAGGTTTTTCATAGTATATCATTGTTTGAAGAGAATATTGCTTCACTACACATAAGTTCTCTGAACTTAAAGTCGAGGGACAGATCAGTATTGAATTGTTAACAAAGACACCGTGTCATGTTTACACGCCGTTTTCAAATAGCATTAAAGGAACATTACAGAATTGGTAAGAAAAAGACTTGCAAAATATACTTTTTGATCACAGATTTACATAAAACTTACACGGTCTAATGATGATGATAGTAGAAAACATCCCTTGAAATGTTTCTGTCTGAAATGCCATATTTGATGAGAAATGAATAAACTAATTTTTTCCGATTGGAGTTTATCGCTCAGTGAGCGTTTTATTCATTTGTTGAATCAATATGATTTAATGCAAATGTGTGATCGGTTTTTCACTATTTTCTCGTGACCCAGATGGCCGATCGATCTCAAACTTCTACAGGTTTGTCAGTTTATGTATATGGCGGATTACATAAAGTGCTTACACTGCCAGCAACTGTTTTGTTTGCAAAAACAACATCTGTAATGTTCCTTTAAACAATTACAATTTTATAGTGATTTTGTTTACAGAAAAGTTTATGATACTTGTTAACAGCACTAACAGTTAAATGTTAAACAGTCTTCCAAACAACATTGTGTTTAGGATTTGAAACTTGGCATGATCGCAAATCAATCTGGAGACTGAGGTTTGCGGATAAGCCGAGGTGGTTTAATAATGTACAATCTTAAACGTAGTTTCTTACGTCACTGTATACGTATATTACAACGTGGCCTTCTTGTTTTTCTTCAAATCGAATCAACCAAACCGAGGCTGAGGGTATAAACTGAGAATCTGCATACATTATTACTAATACTAATAATAATAATTGTATTTTTTTGTATGTTAGTTGTTTTGGTTCTTGACATAAGGGCGAGGTGCTGGCAACCTAGTATAAGTAACTAATTTTTAAAATTCGTTTTGCTCCTTGTGGCTTTGTTTTGTTTTTATTATTATCTTTCTTGTGGTTTTTAAACTGCCGTTTCTACATTTGGTGTTGTTTTTTAAAAATTTCACTCCGTGTTAAGCGCCTTGAGGCCTGGCATAAGGCGCTATATAAATTATCTTTTATTATTATTATTATTATTGTCGCAGGCAGAGAACAAGACCAATGGCGTAACCAGACATTTTCATTTGGGGTTTGGGGGCAATCGCTGGTTACGTACTGAACAAGAAGAAGATGGTTTTATTATGGTGTAAGCATTGTCTCGTTTATTGTTATGAGTTTGAGAGGGCAGTGCACTTCGAATAAAAATGTCGCCTGATCAGTACCAGGATTGTGGTACGTCTATCATATTACAAACCAGCATGTAGGGGGGGCGTGTTGCTCTTATAGATTGATACCATGTTTAAAATGTTATGATAAGTGTTTGAATTGCACCTCAGTTTATTGTTTGAATATAATGATCTCCATATTAAAGACGTTTAGCCATAAAACTGGCCCTTGATTTGAAAGTGACGTACGCCATCAAATGAACATGCGAGATCTAACGGGGTATAGCTGTTGAAGAAAACTGCATATAATAGACCGATTGTACGTATGTCATATCTGCCCTGAAAAGCAATTATTCTTGGGAGGACTTCCAGATTGTTCAATTTGCTAAAGCTTTTATAAATTAATTTCAATGTTCAAAATTGTTTTTCTGTTTACACGCAGACAAAAGTTTTTTGATTGTTTGTTTGTTTACCTCATCTTATTAAAAATAGTAAACGAAATAACAAGAGAGCTGAAAGGGGTTTGCTTAAAAACAAAAAGAAAAAAATTCATTTTGCCGCTGAGTGAATCGGAATGGTGTGGAGTAACATCGACATTACACAGACGCAAAGTCTACCCTTAAAACGGTTCACTTATGGAATCATTGCTTTAGGGTCAAAACAAAATATTAACTGGTTCCATTACATAACCGTCAAGAATTATTTGAATAGAGATACAAAAGAGTTTTGTTCCACGAGTCAACGTTTTTCTTGGAAGTATTAAAAACATCCACCGAGCCGAATGTTCCTGAAAAGAACTGGAAAAGTCTTTGCACTTTTGAATTAATGAAACCTTGTATTGACTGTAAAATGGAGCTGCATAATTGACATAAAGTGAAATAAACATACAAAAAACTAGCTACAGGTAAAACCAAATGATTATGTATTTGCGGTGGTGATGTGAATTGGGCATTAGTGTTTTATTGGTGGTGCACGGTAATGGTGTGGCGGTCTTTCCTTTTTCGTGTCACTTGGTTCGGAAAAATTTGAAGTTGTTTTAACTTTTCAGTGGTTGTTTAGTTCTAACATCGTTTTTATTGATGTAAATCATTAATCGGGATATATACTTACGATACTTACTTAAGATACTTCTGATACTTAACTCACGATATTAATACTTCTGATACTTACGATACTTACTTACGCTCTTATGATACTTTATAATCGACGGTTTTAAAATCTCCTCAAAAGAACACTCAAGCAAAATGACAAACTCGAATGTTTAAGTTAATCACAATAAGCTGAATGGTAATTTGTTTTTCTTTCACACGTGTCTTCATCAATAAGTTAATTGAGATATTTATATTTTCAAAAATACAATCATTTCCTCGCTGATATTATTTATACCTAGTCATGAATTATATTTTGATCCATTGGTGTTTAATAAACAATTTAATCTTCTCGGCCAATGCACTCTCGCTTCTGATGAATTCAATAGATGTTTTTTCTTTCTTTCTTTCTTTAATAGTTTGATGCAAATATTCCTCCAGGTCTTTTGCCGATTCAATCAAAATTACATTTTGTTATAAACGTCTCGCAAGAAAAAAATCTTTTTGTTCCCATTAATTTGCATTGTTAAAGTTAATGGCCACGTTGATGAACAATTCGCACGAGAGAAGACAAAAATTGAATTGACTGATCTAATGTTTGTTTAGTCCATAGCTTTAAGGTTCTGATAAATTGTACTTTGAATTGAGAATGGATCTATTTGACCCATCCTGTAGACTCATTGTCACAGACGTTTACAAAACTATAATGACCGAAGCTACTATTGACTTTTCATTTAGTTGGAGACAACGAGTTGGTTGGAGACTCATTACCGACTAGAGAACATTCGGTTATAAGAGAGACAAACAAAATGTAAAGAAATAAATTTTAAAAATTAAAAAAGTATGGAAGATCTCTAACACTGTGTTTGTTGTTCGTATAAATGTGGCCACCTATCATCGTCTATCCCCAGCAGGCATTTGTGCAGGTAGTGGGAAACTGAATACTATTCTAGTGGAAACAATTAATTAGCAATGTTCAACTCGGGGCCATAGTACGTCCACGTATTTGTTTGTTTAAGATACCTTCCGACGTGTTATGATACGGATATAGTATATTACCCCTTGCGTTATGGAGAGATGATAGGGTACCCCGGCCGGTAAGCATGGGGTGTACAATCACGCTGCTTGGCCGGGGCCTTCAGGGGGTGTTTGATGCACCGCATGGTGAGGGGAACATTAAGCGGGTCCTGTCATCGAATATGCCCAGTATTTGGAGAGAGCAATTAAGAATTAATACCTCAGAGGAAGGCAAGAATTCCAGGTGAAAAATGAACATTAAAGAGACAGTTAAATAAAGATCTCAGTTACAGTTACAAAATTCAAAATTTCAACAACAAAAAATATGTAGGAACGATCGATGAGAAATTGATAAACGTGCTTATGTATTCATTGGAAGTGTTTATGGAACGAAATCACACCAAGCTAACCCTATGGACCTAAATAATATCTTCAAAGCAAAACAAAGAATGTGAAGGTTTAGATGTTGGAGAAATACTACAAATGCGGTGGAGAAACGCAGGGCACACTTATTGCACATGCGCGGCTTTGGTCTTGGTCTCTTCGATTTTTTTTTTTATTGCCGGGGATTCCGAGACTTCCAAATTGATCACCTGAAAACCTCAGGCTTGCTTATCCAACCATTGGAAAATACATTCATCTATTATTTTTATGACTGGTGCATTTGAATGTTTAATAGGATTGTGCGCCATACTAAACGCTGTGTTTATATGATGGTTATTGTTTTACAATTAAGCTGCTTAACAATGTCAAAGCACATGTTCCAATTACTATTGAAATAATGTTTTGGGAGTATAAAATGTCGAGTTTTTTTATGGAAGTAGTATTTAGTATTGCTGATGATCAAATGGTACACGACATCAACCAGTATTTACTTGTATCGACAGTTATCAATCCATATCAGAACACCCAGCCTACTGGTGGTTGACCCTAACGTCCGAAACTATTGCAATACCCAGTCGACATAAATTATCTGCTTCGGTGATTCCCTTATACTATTGATTGTGAAATACATTTGTGTTTCCCCTCAAAATTTGACAATTTTATTGACCTGCTTTTTGCAGTCTACCCAGGGAGGTCTGGAGGTGGCGCACGTAGAATTACAAACATATTGTGCCTCCGCTAAGCCGGGCATCGGAATGCCGCGTCCCGCAGTTCGGAACCTGGTCTAGCACCCCCTCCCCACCACAGCTGAGTATATACTGTGTGTGAGTATTACCACAGATCACAACAGAGTATGGTACTTACTCTGGTGCTTTAAAAACACTCCAGTGTTTGGGTAGGGACGAAAAGTAACTGTCACGAGAATAAAGACACAAACCTTGCAGTTTGTGTTATTGAATGGGATATAAGGCAGGATACAACGTTGGTGCAATGTGGCATTGATCTAACTGCTGATTTTGATAAGCTTACTCTCTATGAAGCATCATAAGGTACAATATTTGTATTGTTTCCTAAAATCGCTTCTTCCGGTGCTACAGTATTTGGCAGTGCTGCTGCTTCTGCTGGAGGTATGTTTTGCCCCCATTGAATCAATATATGGTATAAGGTGGTTATGTTTACATTACCACTGACACTTCTTGTACATAAAATCTCAGCACAACTCCTGTTTTGCTGGTATGCCTTTATTCATTTGAATCAATATAATTTACAACATTGGTACTCTTTTCACAAGAATAATTTACAACACATTGTTACATGTCATTTCCACTTTGGCTCACCTTGTTTGAATCAATATAAGATAGCATTGTAAGAATTGTGCAGTTAACAATTTAACTTACTTTGCAAAAAAGCATTCAAATTTGCCCAATGTGGTAATATTCCTCTCTTAAATTCAAAATTTCGGACTGCACCGTCACCCTTCTCTGTAAACGAAGGTTTCCAGCAATTCTGAAACATGAAACTATTTTAAGAGCCAAATTCCTTCACTTTCAGGCCATCATTGATTGGATCAAGAGAGCTACATGAATAAAGATTGACAGTTTTACGGATAGTTTGCGCCACAACGTGAGCCACATTACGTGTGGCGTACACAAAAAAAAACACGATACCCACAAGAACTGACTTCATGGTCAAACGTTCTGTGAGATCCATTGCGCAATCCCCCTCCGCGATTCATTAAGGTTAAATGGTGCTTCTGTTAAACCCGGTACGGCGCCAAATTTGTACGCTGGCACCCCGCACGTGCACCAGCAATCCAGGGAGAGGACAGCTGCACATGTCTATATCTATATTTCTGAACTCCAGTTCGCGCGGAATGCGACGGCTGTTCGAGGTCGAGAGCCAGCTTTAACAAGATTATTTTAAACATTCTTAATTATGCTTACTATCATTAGTAATTTTAAAAGCTCTACTCAAAGAAATGAGGTACAACATGATACACCTGTGTTGTCTGATTTTGTATAGCTTTCCGATTCGGCAATCGACTGATGAACTAAGACACGTGTTAATAATGTAACAGCCGTTGGAATGAATAGCAAGTGCCAATGTAATTCACTTCATTGAAAAAAATGTAACGGTCTGCAATAAAGCAATGACGTGTGTTAACTGGTCCCCCGCACGCGCACCTTTTCAGTGTGCATTTTTAACCCGGCTGTTGGTACCGTAGCGGGTACCGGCTCAAATTCAATGAATACCCGTGGATAATGCAAATGACATTTGCTATCTGCCTGGTATCCCGCTGTTTTGAGTGGCGTTATCATGATGGCAATCAGCATTGTAACGCTACACTAACTCTTTACTTTCTTCATTGTCGGATACCAGTGTCATGTCCGTGGGTAAAAAAATAATAATAATAATAAATGGCCGTCATAAGTTTGGGAAAGTTGCCAAAACTCGCGAAAGGTTTTTTAATGAGACGTTTATCGTGTTTTGTTCAACACTCACGTGAATCTAGGTTTTAATTATTTGGTAACTCTTATAAACAACAGTGTTAACCTTTCATGATACCGCCATCTTGCCTCATTTGAATCAGTGTGACCAAGTCATGTCTTGGAAGAGAAAAATTGTCAGACTACTTTTTCATTTGATGAGAATTAATGTTCCTTAATGTGCTGCCGTACAGGGAACGTGACCTGGAGTGTGTGGAAGGTCTAAGTTGGCACCTTCCATTATGTACACATGTACATGTACATCACATGCATGAAAACTGAAGTGCGTTTTTTAACGATCGTTATTTGGGTAGTGATTTTTTTAGCTGAATAGCAATCTCTCACGGCTTGCATCTCTACTTGTGTGCATATTTAGTCTGATATAGTTGTAACAAGAAATATTAAATAAATACAAATATTATTGAAGAATGCATTAATACAGATTAATGCTACTCTCACATTCAGCCATTTGTATTACTTGATTCTGATTTGGCAAAAGCAAAACTGGAAGATTGCAAACAATTTATTAGTATTGATGTGGTATAGAAGCAAATCACAAAAGTGACGGTCAGAAAATGAAAGATCAGTCTATCGATTGACGTACCTTGTCCTGATTCAAAGAGTGTAAGCATCAGTAGTTAATGCTTTTAAATTATTACCAATGTTGTACCTTAGCTTGATTCAAAAAAGCATAACAGTAGGAGCAATTTAGTCAACCTAACCGATGCTGTACTTAAATTGGATTAACAGACAGTGGTAACAATGTTGTGAACGTTACCAATTTGTGTCCAACTGTGTCCATTACAAATAGAGTAAGGGATCCTATACGAAGCAGACAGTGGGCAGCAGTAACAAGAAATGTATTTCGCAATAATTGCATGTCCTACAATCATCTTGACGAATTGGTTGCTGTCTCGGTTGCCTCCAGAGAGCAAAATAGAATAATCATTGGACATCTCTTCATCAGAGGCCACGAAAAAAAGGCACAAACGACGATTCTGTGTTCTTTATTTTGCAATGGGATTGGAGGGCACAAAGGTCTTTGTTTAAAAAAACACAAACTTGTGTCTCCTCATCTTTTTTTTTTGTAAATCTCGCTGACTCATTCCTACTGTCCTACTTTATTTTATTTGTTTGTTAAAAATTGATTGAAATGGGGGCATGGCAAGCACATAATGAACTACCGATCAATTTGTTTTTCAGCAGTAACTGATAAATAAGGGCTTACTATGATCAACAATCCAAAGACTCTGAATATTAAGTTAGTACATGTTTAGGATAGCAGTATTGAAGTCAAAACTCCGGCTGTATTACTGTTTTCAATTTGCATGTACTGACGAGCAATTTATTTCTTGTCTTAAAAATGTGTGCACTTATTTACCGATACAATCTTCAGAGTTATTTTTGGAATGAGTACAATTTTTTTAGTTCAATGATTCAACCCGACCTCTATGATGATACTTTGACCTTGATAATGTTTACTTGTGAGCTTTAAAAAAAAAAAAGAATACTCTGGTGTACAAAATGGGCTCTTTTATCATGGCTTGACGGTTCTAGAATTTTGAATTGCAAGAGGACTTTAGAGAACAATTCAGTCTAGATGTTTGACAAACAGTTGGTAACTGGCATTGTTTTTTGCAGCCCAATTTAGGCGGATGGAGCTTGTGGTAAATCCCTAGAACCAGGGCGTTCTCGCTTGCGCAAGAACCACATCACCGTACTTAGGAGTTGTGTTCAATTTGCAACCCTTCTAAGCTGTATACCTATCCAACCATAATTTGAAATAATATTTTTCTCTCCCCATCAAACCTTCTAAATTTCCCCCTTGGAATGAGACCATATACCTTATGTGTCATTCACTCGGTTATCCAGTCACAAGTATCAACTGTATCACATGCGGGTTATAGAGATAATACTTGCAAGTCGCTTCAGGCAAAGTTCTAAGCTATGCTCGAGTTTTCGAGTCATGGAGGGAAAGCAATAGCTACGATGGACCAGGTGCAGCTAGATCTCTGGGGAACCATACTATATTGTGTTATGGAGTGTTTTTTCCCTCCCTGACAAGTCCAGGTGCGGGCCGCTGTAACATTTGCACATTCCAGTTTTGGGTTGAGTTTTTTTTTTTTTTTGTACTCATTCATTCATAGTTAAGGTAATCATATAATGAACATTTCATTTGAGTTAGCTTGAATAAATGAAGCGCAAACTAATAATGTCCTTAAGTTTTCAAAACTTACAGCATTGCAACAACACAAGGGGAAGCTTATTTTATCAACTAGTGAACACAGACGAATAACTCTTGTGCTATTTGACGCACAACACCAAAAATCAGACAGTTTTTAATCTAACAAATGAAATGGTATTAAGAATGATAATGAAATTTGAAATTTGATTTGTTGTCTTAGAAAATCTAGATGTTGAGATAAACTTAACTTACAGTCCAACATTGATGTTTTTTGAAAGCTCTTTTTCTCATCTATTTGATGAGCAAATCAACCCAGATTGAAGTTTTGGCGGGAAGTGCCTGGTTTTGGCGGGAAGTGCCTGGTTTTGGCGGGAAGTGCCTGGTTGTGGAGTGGATCCGTCACAAAGATAACCGAGTGGTCTGTTTCCCAGACGTCTTATGTAATATTACATCCTAATCATGTTTGTTGCTACGATTGACTTGAATTTGTTGTCCCTTATGAACTGGTGCTTGAATACGATTGGCGTTTCATTCAGATATGTAAATAATATTGACAGTAAAGATTTCAAGTAGAGCCAATATTCATGATCTTTAAGGTGTATTAATCTTAATTGCTAAGCGGAGTGTGATGTCACACTACAAATCACTCTGTCATTAATGAAAACTCCTCTTAAGATATTAAGTACTTTTCGAACTCAATCCCAGGTCATGTGACTCCTGGATTGTTGACGTCAAACCTGTCCGGAAGAACTTATATCGAAATCAATGCCCAGTTTCAGGACCACGTGGTTTAACTGAATCCAAAGTGGGAGTGGCACATTGGACCATATCACATCCGGTTCAAATCTCTAACACCAAGGTCTGAAATAACTTGGATCACAACAGATTTGAGGATTGCTACCGTTCTATTTGCTGCAGATGCAGTGTTGAGAAAAGTAATCATAGCCCTAGCCACAACCGCCAAATCGGAGTCGCCCTTCATTATTAACCGTTCGTTTCGTCACCAACTCAGCTTTGTTTGTCCATTGTCACACAGCGAGGTCCTTGACACAATCTTGCACTTCTCATGCAGTAACATTGGACACAAAGTAGCCCATGTGCCCTCATCGTCTAGCCTGGGAGCATGAATAAACGGGCCAAACATGTTTGTTGTATGTCCCTTGAAGCCATGAGATCTTACTGTGCCATCCCGGTGGTCTGTCCAGATCCTACGGTATCGTTTACACCCCACCTATATATCCAGGTTTTTCTATCCCGTGTTTCGGGCTTCTTGTTTTCTAATAAAATATCAGAGAAATAGTGACATTTCCGTGTCTGAGACCCATTCTGACGGTTTCCATCGTCACTGTTGGATTTCCGGTCGTGATATGGTGCAACCGCCAACACGTGCTGTTACCACCTTAACCGCCCCCTGTTTCCAACCGTTACAATATTGTTGTGGCATAGGGGAGGCGGGACAGACTATACCCAATTAACCCTGGAACTAATTGGTGACAGCAAGCAGGGGTAAACACCTTCCGACCCGTTTTAGTCCTTAAAGGGGTAATGTGTAATTGTTTTAATTTAATTCCATCCTCTAGTAGTCATTAAAACCATAACATACAACCCGCCTGTGTTTATTTGGACTGCTTCAATCGGCATCAGCAACGGTGATTTGGGGCTTTCAAATGATATTCTCTCGATATCGACAGTTTTATTTGAAGGGCTGGTGCTGGTTTGAACTTTATAACCGACCAGATTGCAGATTTTCCCTCGATGATTAACGATCTTATTATAATATTACCTTTAAGCAATGGGGAGACCACTCCCTAGATAGTAACGGGCAGGTGATAAACGCCGCATGCCCCGCCACACCGTACGTGACAAAGTGGTGGAATTCATGGTGTGTAAAAACAGGCTTTATGGTTTGGAAAGCTGGTAGCACATTCGGGGGCAGGTGTGCAGGAGCGGAAACAAATCAGCTAGGTTCTTTTGAGGAGTGGTCTTCTGGGAATTTATAAAAACAAGACGAGATCTGAAAACACTTTTTGTAGAACATGAGCGTTAGCTTACTGGAGCAAATGCTGCAATATTTAGTCAATTTCACTCATGTTTAGCTTCGTTTTAAAATGTGTTTTTATGATAGGAATATCTGCATGCATTGACTGATGATACTCCTGAAACTAAATTGTAGGAGTTGAAACAAATTTGTTGGACGCTTTGTTTTTGTTGACATGTTTTGTTTTGTTTGTTGCTTCAATTTTGTTTGTGGTTTGTTGTTGTTTTAGCTGTGTTTGATTGTTTGATTGTTGGTTTTGTTGTAGGGGGTTTCTGGTTTGTGTTTTTATGATATGCAGGGGTGGTGTTGTACGATGTAATGACTTTATGGAGTGGTTAGATGTATGTTTATCTGTTTATGTATTTTCGCTTTGATTTGTTTCTTCGATTTTTGACTTGTCATAACTTGTTTTGCTTCGGGTTTTTCTTTTTGTTATAACTGTACAGGTGCTTATTTTTATAAAATATTTTTGTTTACTGACATAAAGTACAGCTGATTGATTTTCTTATTACTTGAAAATAAACAACAAGAAGGACATTGAAGGTAATTTTTCCTTCTTATTTTAACATTGAAAGCTATTGGAAGTAAAGAAAGTTAATTACCATCACCTTGGTTTGTTTTTGTAATACCATGTTATAATTAAGGATACTTCTTAGTCTTAGTTTTTGATCATACTTGAAAATGTAATAATGCAAATTCCAACTGCTTCCGGAAGAAAATTGAAATTCTATGAAATAAGAGAAACGTCAGCAGAAAGTAATATAAACAAGGAATTTCTCCATTTTGGAACAAAACCTTAGTTGGGCATACGTCAACAGAATGAACGGAGGAATTTTCTATTTTGGAACAAATCCTTAGTTTAACTCCTTAAGAAAATAATTAAAATAGTGACGAAGATTGTCTTCGTGTATTTGTCTCGACGGAAACAAGGATCTTTCCAAGCAAACATGCGCTTTAAGGATAAATTCTCGAAATCCAATTACTGTGTTTGATATTGAAGAACACACTCGATATATTGTGCGTTTTTGCGTAATGTGACAATGTATTTCTCTAATTACAGTACAGATTAGGTAATTATCAGTTTGTTAACGACAACAGAAGTTGCTAGTGAGATGGTTACAATTAACATGAGAAAAAAAATCAGAAATGTTGTCATCTTTTCAAGAAAAATTAATAATATTAAAGTTAAAATAAAAACATGTTATGAAAAACAAGTGTGTTTATATATCTAGGTTTGTATTTCAATGTTTAAATTTTTAAGACATTTTCTGCCGGAAATCAGACATTTTGGAAGCATTTGTTTTCTTCTCAAAACCAGTATCAAGCTCTCACCGTATAGATGCTCCAAAAAACAGCGCAAATATCGGAGAAGTTGGTGACAAAAGTTTAAAGCACACAGATGATAACAGCGACTGTTTCTCCGGGCCAAACTTTGATATATTTTTTTGTCCCCTTCGAATAAAGGAAACTTCCACAGCACGAGATGGTTTTCTTGAACTTTTTTTCCCCTCAGTCCGGGAGTGAATAATCAGTAAATCATCCCACTCCATCGATGTGTCAAACTTCGTCAGGATTGTGACGGGTGAGATGACAGGGAGAAGCCCGGGTTTGACGAGAGGGCACTCTTCGAGTCCACTTGGTACAGCTTCGCGCCGACGGTGTGATGGTAGGGCCCCGCTGATTGGGTCATCCAATACAGTACAAGTTCGCTAATTTGCCCCTTGAGTTTTGCGGCACACTTTTTGGAGGGGGGTTTCTAGATCGACGGCTGTTCCGTGTCCGAGAAGCGGTGATGAATCCAAGTTCAATCTCGCTGGCTGAACTTTCGAATACATGAAAGAGACGCCTTAAATGTTGTCAGTTAAACGACTGTTTGATGTTCGCAGCCTTTGTTAATAATATTACATCACTGACCACGAAGTTGCCAACAACAATTCATTTAACTAGTATGTGAACTTAGACTCATTGCACCTAGAAAACAAAATCCTCCGAATTACTTTAGTACGAATTTAAATCTTTCTTCAGCAAACAGTCGTCTGCATTTGGAGTGGCCCTTCCCGGCTATCCCCGGGTAATCCTGACCCCACTGGGGTTCCCTAATCATCCAATACCTGACCACACGGGTGGTCAGAACACCGTCAAGCCGATCAGCACGGTATACATGGATTTTAACATTATCATTTCAAATCCAAATTGACACAGCCAGTGGAAAATCGCATAGCTGAGGAATGTGAGTTTGGAGGGAGTGACCGGGGAGATTCCGAGGTTGACACGTCCCTGACAGCGATTGGTTAAGGGTTTGATATCAGTCTTTCTCTGATAAGTTTAGCGATCCAGCTTGAAGGGGTGTTGCCCTCTATTTTGTTGGTTTGTTTTGCTAATTATGGAATTTGTCAAACGTCGTTATTGCTTTGGGTAATGGAGTGGAGTGGTTACCAGTTAACACGTGCTGACAAACTGGTGCATGTGTGTTTTACATTAATCACAGGTCTGTGTTTGGTTCGTGGTGCTCGGCATTTTGAGAGGCTCGAGTCTGTTTTCTGGGTGAAGTCTGATGTGGTCTAGATAATAAGCTGGCTTAGCGCTTTTCCTTTGTCAACACCAACACCATTGCAACACCACAACTAAAACCACAACTTTACAGTAACTAACACCACAGCTAACACCCAAACTAACACCAGCAAATCACCACAACTAACTCCACAACTAACACCGTGACTAACACCGCAACTGAAACCACAGCTAACACCTAGACAACTAGCACCACATCTAGCACCACAATAATCACCACAACAAACACCACCTTAACACCACAATAACAACACCATAACTACTTCCCATTAACACCACCATAACCAACATCGTCAGAGTAAATGAAACACAACCACTGCGTTTTCCAACACGATCAACGGGCTCACCACAACTATTAAACGAAAACAACAGTTACACCGTCCAGCATAACTTAAATTAGCATGGAACCAGTCTGGAGCTATATACATTGCATAGTGTTTGGCTGGTAAACCTATTTTACAGCAGATATTTGAGCTCAGCAGCGATCATCAATAACCACAACACCGTTATGCAGAGTATATTTTACTAATGTACGTCGGCTCAGTGGTATAAGGTCGTTAACTACAATTTCAAATCCGTAACGATCAAAAGGTCGTTAAAGGAACATTACAGAGTTGGTAAGAAAAAAACTTGTAAAATATGCTTTTTGATCACAGATTTACATAAAACTTACACGGTCTAATGATGATGATATTGATAGTAGAAAACATCCCTTGAAATATTTCTGTCTGAAATGCCATATTTGTTGAGAAATGAATAAACTAATTTTCTGATTGGAGTTTATCGCTCAGTGAGCGTTTTATTCATTTGTTGAATCTATAATGATTTCATGCAAATGTGTAATCGGTGTTTCACTATTTTCTCGTGACCCAGATGGCCGGTCGATCTCAAACTTCTACAGGTTTGTCAGTTTATGTATATGATGGATTACATAAAGTGCTTACACTGCAAGCAACTGTTTTGTTAGCAAAAACCAATTCTGTAATGTTCCTTTAAGTGAAAAATGCAATTAAGTTTGAAAAAATAAATTAAAATCCGCAAGCAAATTTTTTCTTAGAAACTGAATGTTTGTTTTTGCCAAACTAATTTTTTAAGTTCACTCTTGATCAATAAACTCCATTTACCAGGAGCTCCAAAATGTGCAAAACCAATTTGATGAAATCCATACAAACTGCACTAACGACCTTATAGTTCTAAGCCGACGGACTATGTCTTTATTTATTTATTCATGTTGCCATCCCCCATTCTCTACCCTCATCCTCCCTAAATCTCCACCCTCATCTTACCATTCTTCTTTTCTTTCTCATCATCCATGGCCCTCCCCCAATCTCCACCCTCATCCTACCATTCTTCCTTTCTTTCTCATCATCTATGGCCCTCCCCCAATCTCCACCCTTATCTTACCATTCTTCTTTTCTTTCTCATCATCCATGGCCCTCCCCCAATCTCCACCCTCATCCTACCATTCTTCCTTTCTTTCTCATCATCTATGGCCCTCCCCCAATCTCCACCCTTATCTTACCATTCTTCCTTCCTTTCTCATCATCCATGGCCCTCCCCCAATCTCAACCCTCATCCTACCATTCTTCCTTCCTTTCTCATCATCCATGGCCCTCCCCCAATCTCCACCCTCATCTACCATTCTTCCTTCCTTTCTCATCATCCATGGCCCTCCCCCAATCTCCACCCTCATCCTACCATTCTTCCTTCTGTTCTCATCATCCATGGCCCTCCCCCAATCTCCACCCTCATCTACCATTCTTCCTTCCTTTCTCATCATCCATGGCCCTCCCCTAATCTCCACCCTCATCTTTCCATTCTTCTTTTCTTTCTCATCATCCATGGCCCTCCCCCAATCTCCACCCTCATCCTACCATTCTTCCTTTCTTTCTCATCATCTATGGCCCTCCCCCAATCTCCACCCTTATCTTACCATTCTTCCTTTCTTTCTCATCATCCATGGCCCTCCCCTCAATCTCCACCCTCATCCTACCATTCTTCCTTCCTTTCTCATCATCCATGGCCCTCCCCTCAATCTCCACCCTCATCCTACCATTCTTCCTTCCTTTCTCATCAACCATGGCCCTCCCCCAATCTCCAACCTCATCCTACCATTCTTCCTTCCTTTCTCATCATCCATGGCCCTCCCCCAATCTCCACCCTCATCCTACCATTCTTCCTTCCTTTCTCATCATCCATGGCCCTCCCCAATCTCCACCCTCATCCTACCATTCTTCCTTCCTTTCTCATCATCCATGGCCCTCCCCCAATCTCCACCCTCATCCTACCATTCTTCCTTCCTTTCTCATCATCCATGGCCCTCCCCCAATCTCCACCCTCATCCTACCATTCTTCCTTCCTTTCTCATCATCCATGGCCCTCCCCCTCAATCTCCACCCTCATCCTACCATTCTTCCTTCCTTTCTCATCATCCATGGCCCTCCCCCAATCTCCACCCTCATCTTACCATTCTTCCTTCCTTTCTCATCATCCATGGCCCTCCCCCAATCTCCCACCCTCATCCTACCTACCATTCTTCCTTTCTTTCTCATCATCCATGGCCCTCCCCCAATCTCCACCCTCATCTTACCATTCTTCTTTTCTTTGTCATCATCCATGGCCCTCCCCCAATCTCCACCCTCATCCTACCATTCTTCCTTTCTTTCTCATCATCCATGGCCCTCCCCCAATTTCCACCCTCACCTTACCATTCTTCCTTCCTTTCTCATCAACCATGGCCCTCCTTTCGATCTCAACCCTCATCTTACCATTCTTCATCTCTTCCTCATCATCTTGAGACCCCCTTTCAAATTCTTTTCGTCACTTTTTTTCCTCTCAGAACAATTTTCATCATCATATTACCCCCTCCTTATGTCTACCTCATCTAAACCATCTTCAATAGTTTCCTTCTCTCTCTGTCTGTTTCCCTTCTTCGGACTCACTCCATCTTTCCCTTCCCCTCCAACCCATCTAACATCATTCTTGTTTCTTTCTTCTCTTAATGTCTAACCATTGCGTCATGTCAAAGCAAGCACTACCCAACACTCTCAAGATGCACCGACCTTTTTTTCCTTCTTAAACATTCATGGAAGTTGCCACACGGCCCCGGAAAGAAGCATGACATCTTGAGCTACGGTAACCTGCGTCCACCAAGTATTAAACAGTGCGCTGCAAAGGTTAAACCAACAACCGTCATCGTGTTTCAATGTCACCTCAAAAAAAAGTCTTTATTTCTTCCTTCTTCCTCCTGTGAAAAGAGCCAAGACGGATGCCCCTGTGGAAGCAGCGTGAGATGTCAAATCCATCCAGTCATTCCGTGTTTACTGTACCCCTGGTACGAGGCTGGTAGGTGCCCGAGCCAGCGGGAGGCCGTGTTGTTCTTATTGGTGGCACAGTGTGCTGTCTTCGGTGATGCTCAAGTTTTTCATCACTTTGTAATCATAAACCGTGTGTCAGTCTTCATAAAAGTAGCACTCGACTTGACATCATAGCTAATAATAATGTGTGGTATAGCAATATAATGGGTAGCTGATAATATTTGGTCATTCCAATCTCCATTGGGGTTCATCTAGGATTATAAAGACCGTTCACTGTTTCCTTTTGCATTTCATCAACCAATTATATCTAATCTGACAGTTCGATTACTTTCTCACTTTTGGGAATTTGTACTTTCCTTATTTTATCCGGGAATCGGTTTCCTTTTTCACTATCGTAACGTATTTAACACTGATCGAGAAAATTTGCATTATAATATGGCCAGTGAATGACGTTCTTTAAAGTATGCGTTTTGTTTGTGTGTTTTCCATTTCATTACCATTCATTTACTTTTTGGTTTGCTTTCTATTGGCAGTGGTTGTGTGTGTTTTTTAGTAGTTTTGTTGTGCTGTGTTTGTTTTGTTTTGTTTTCCCGCACCCCGGATTGAAGTCACTAAGACATTTTCGCCATCAAGCACCCAGAGTTATCGAGGTTAATTCACGGTGTTTTTTCGTTTGCATGTTTCCATTTTGACTTGTCCATGCGATATCCTTGAACCAACCATGGGTTGTTTTTCTTTCTTTCTCGTCGTGTTGTTTCGAACACACAGAATGTTAAACATCTTCAATAGGGGAGCTCCCCCTCTCCCTCTATCTATCTGTCTCCCTTTCCTCTCTCTCTCTCCTCTTCCTCTCTCCCCCCTCTCTCTCTCTCTCTCTCTCTCCTCTCCTCTCTCCCTCTCTCTCTCTCTCTCTCTCTCTCTCTCCTCTCTCTCTCTCTCTCTCTCTCTCTCTCTCTCTCTCTCTCCTCTCTCTCTCTCCTCTCTCCCTCTCTCTCTCTCTCTCTCTCTCTCTCTCTCTCTCCTCTCTCTCTCTCTCTCTCTCTCTCTCTCTCTCCTCTCTCTCTCTCTCTCTCTCTCTCTCTCTCTCTCCTCTCTCTCTCTCTCCTCTCTCTCTCTCTCTCTCTCTCTCTCTCTCTCTCTCTCTCTCTCTCTCTCTCTCTCTCTCTCTCTCTCTCTCTCTCTCTCTCTCTCTCTCTCTCTCTCTCTCTCTCTCTCTCTCTCTCCTCTCTCTCTCTCTCCTCTAGTTTTCTTCAATATTCTCCTGCGGTGATCCATTGGATCTACAGTTTTCATTAGATTTGTTTTGCTCTCGCGAAGTTTTGAGCGAAACAAATCAACTGGATGTTGTTGACGTTCTCGACTAGTTTTAAGCAAGCGATAATAAGACGCCTTTACTTGTGAAAACTGTGACTTACTTGCATTTCTGTGTTTGTTTTTACGAACACTAAATTATTTGTCTGGTTTATTGTTGCATTTCGACTGGTTGAAAAATGGGAGGGCGCGATAAAAATGGGTGCAATGTGGTATATGAACAACCTGTCAGTCACACAGAAATGGCCGTAATGCGAGGTGTGGTTTTTGTGCTGGCCCTTTTGTGGGGTGTAAATATTGACTTAAGGACGATAATCGCTCTATTCTAGGTGTGGTATCGAGGGAGACAGGGGGGATGCTGGAGGATTGGGTCTGCCTGGCTTTGCGAGTTGTGGACGGTGTAACAACCCGTGTCACAACACTGCTTTTATTTATTTATTTGATTTACTTGAACATGGTATATACTAAAACAGGAAAGACTTGTGAATCAATCTCGAAAAAGGGACATTTTCTTTTTCTGAAGAGTAAAAGTTCGTTTTGAAAGAGTAACATTTATTATCATCTTCTATTGTTCAATAAACCCAACAAACAAACAACCAGTAAATTTTTATTCAATCTCATTGATTCATTTCAGGCGAAATTATAATTATCAGACGAAAAAGTTATCTGAGGACAACTGGTCGACTGTGGCAATGACTTTTATAATTATAATTCAACTAAGACTTTGTTTTATAATTACCGATCATATACTTTGTCTTTAAGTGTGTGGGGATTAACAAACCCCCAAGTCGTCCTTTTCTCCAACTCGACCGGAATCTCCAGCGGGTTTTTCGGTCTCCAACCTCGCTGTAACCAGGCCTCCGGTTGCTAAGGGGACGAACTGCGGCCATTTTCTCAGCTGTTGTGGCGACGTTAACAACATATTCTGTCATGTCTCAATTCCACATCATATGGCCAGGGTACCCTAGGCGGCGTCTTAAAGATGGGGTGTGCTATTTCTTAATTGTATGGAAATAATCTGATGATTGTTAATCTATAGAACCATACATGGAGTGGTATTGATAGTGGTATACCAATCTCTCTATGATGTTTGTTATAATGAAAAAAGCTCTCTCCCTTGAGAACAATCTGAGTTTTAGAAGAAATGTTTTAACTTGATTGCATTATCTAGCTTTGGATGGCAGATGAATTTAATATTGTAAATTTATAAAACAAACGTTTTTGTATGTGCGTGTGTCTCTGTTACTAGTTTGCATTGAAGAAAGAACGCAATATCAATGGCTATCTTATATACAACCTGACACCAATTTATTCACAAATGTTTTCTGTACTGACTTTTAAAAAATTAAAAGAACTTCACATGGACAAACTTAGACAATTTTACATCGTATCAATAGGGAAATAAACACACAATTGCTTTGTGACAACTTATAGTCGTAATTTCAATGAGATTTCAGAGATTTATAAAATACATTTATCCCAAAACCAATTACTATCTCTTTAAGAAAATCCAAGCCTTGTATCTCGTTTTAGAGTGACAATCGTTGTGGTGGCTCGCTTGGGGCAAGTTTGGGAACTTAATGGCTGTCTACCTGTGACCCCTACCTTAGGGTGCATTGACCTCGGGTGACCTCTACGGCTATTACACTGGTTGGGACCTTACCTGTCTCCCTTGGTAGTCAACTCTAGAATCTGACACAAGTTTGAAAACAATTTTTTCAGAAGATTATTTAAAGTGGGGTTTGAGTAAGCTTTAAGATTTGAGGCTTAGTTATAGCGGAGCTTAGACTGTGAGACAATTTTTACTAGATGTAAAAAATTTAAAAATTGGGTTCATCAAAAATGATTTTTATTCTGACACAAATACGAGTCTTGTCTGCCAGGTGAGTTGGAAACTACACAACCTGTAAGCAAGTTTAGACGTTGCTTCATAATAATTTAAACTTTTTACAGAGAGCTGTAAAGGTTTTCTCTTCTCAAGACTATAAATGATGTAACCTTTGATTACATTGTGTTTTAATAAGAGTTCGAAAGAGATCATGAGTTAAATGATGTAACCTTTGATTACATTGTGTTTTAATAAGAGTTCGAAAGAGATCATGAGTTCCGATGCATTAACAAATACATAGGTTGTCTGGGGACCTATGATAACGTCGACCCATAGTTAGTCAAGCAGAGAGAAAAGGGGAGCACATTTTGTTTTATTTTATGTGTCTTTAAAAGACATTTGGGATGAGTTAATAAAACATAGATCTGGAAAAATAATCTCGACAGTTTGAAGTCGGTCGAGCATGCTACCTGTAAACCATAACGGCATTTGATGTATATATTTTGTATTGAACTACACTCCATCTAATCCCGGTGAAAGACCTTAAAGACATAATGGTTCGAGGGCCACATTTTTTTGCTCTCTTTTATTCCCAATCAATAATATACTAAAGCAGCGCAGCAGCGGTCCGAACTGTGGTGAATCGAACTAGAGGACTCACAAAAGGCACTTGTTTGTCCTACCCGGCTTTTCCACCAAAGTTTATTTTTACCATTAATGCATCTACAAATTCAATACGGCAAGTGATTAAATTGCATCTCCTCAGCCCAGTTTTCTCGACTTTTTTTTTCTTTCTTTTCTAATTCTTCGTATAGCTCGTATATACATAAAGCCCAACAAGGGGGTGGTGGTAAGCCCAAAGTTGCCCATATTGCTACTCGCATCGTACAGGAAGAAACGCTGAGCCTGAGGCGAGTAAATATGGGACTTTGTAACAAACTAGGCAGGACAAAGCCCCACACCAAACTCCCTACCATCAAAAAATAGGTTTCACAAGCCACGGTTTACTCTGCAAAACAAGCGAAACGCTGACACTATTGTATAAAACTATAGGTCCGTCATCTGCTACTGTTTTTCCTCCTTTCTTGTCCACCGTACAGTTCCCCCACCCATTGAAAAGAGGGCCGAGATGGTCTCAGGAGGATCCCCCTTGTACTCGGGGTAGGCCTGCCAAACGATTGGCCCCTCTCTGCCCCCTTTTGAATATGTGCCCCGCGGGATCGCTCCGGCGGAGTGATTGACAACCTGGACCGGTACGGGGACCTACCTCGGGGAAATGTTCCAGCACATTCTGGCTTTTGTCAGGGGCGAGTTCTGGTGAGCGTAACGGGGCAGCTGCCGGCAGAGTCAGCGTGGAAAGCCCTCGCCATCTACCCGATCAAAACCTCTCATCTCCCGAGTGGGCCACGGCTACCTTGCCTCCACCTCCCCTTATCTACCCCCCTTTAACCCTGGCCACCAAACGACCAGAGCTCCCGTGAGTTTTGCTGGATGTAAACGGCAAAGGGAAATGCAGACTAGCTTTTGTTCGGGTCCAGACGAAATCGAAACATTACAATAAAGACAAATGGTGAAAAAAATAACAAGTCTTGCAGATGGTCAGGGGCTACAATTTCATGGGACATGTAACACCTGCTATGTGGTGATCGACAAATCACAGAAATAACTGGTATCCGTGGGTCCTTCATTTGTCCCATATTTTTGCCTGGGTCATTGTGATTTTTACTTTTTGTAGGCCGTGTACAATTATTTTTAATTTATTTCTTTAGAAGTTATGTAAACTTCATTATGCAGCTACTTTTCTGGGGCACCGAGAATCTTTGAAATTACAAAAACAAAACTGTTTAAATAAATCAAAGTATTGTCTCTTCTTTTCCTTTTAAATAGTTACAACGTTTTTGAGTTCATTAGAACAGCCAAATTATTTTGTTGGTCTTCCCTAAGTACTGGAAAACTGTTTTCCTTTTTGTCATAAAAAAATAAAGTTCTCGAAATAAAATGCTGAACAGAGAAAATGAGCTTTTGTGACTTTTAAAATTGGCACAAGTCCGAAAATGTATTGCTTTTTTCCACGGGTAAAACATTGTATTATTCTGTTTGATTGGTAGTGACCGAGGAACATTCCAACAATCATTATAGCTATGAAATCACTAATTTGTGTCTTGATAAAGTCAACGTGGCCATTCTTGTGCGAGTTCTGTTGGAATCCGCTCTGGTTAGCCATGAAGTTTAAACTACGACATTTTTATAACACGGTTTTTGCAATCAAAAACCAAGAACACGGTTATTTTGTCTTTGCTTTGTTTCGTCAAACAAGTGACTTTTTACTTTTTAGAAAGACCGCGTATCAATCTCGTGACTTCGGCTAAGGCTAGGGCTGTTGGCTGAGCCTGTTTAGCCATAGCCACTGATGAAGCTGTCAGTTTTGAAACAAAACAGACTAATGGTATGTATTATAAGCATTCTATATGGAGTTATAAAAAGGAAATGCATAAAGTCTAGACCGTGTTGTGTGCGTTGACTTCCAATTCTTCATTCAATCACATTTTGCAAGACTGTAAGTGGTTAAAATAGTTTTATTTTTCACGTATTCAGTTGTGACAGAGAATCTTTTTTTCTCATTTTAGAATAAACACCTGTCAGCAAATTCGTTTTGATCAAATGCGCAAGGTATCTTCTGGTATACTTCTTTGATTCAAGATTATGGTACAGCGTTCAGCAGACATGCGCAAGGTATCTTCTGGTGTACTTCTTTAATTCAAGATATGGTACAGCGCTCAGCAGACATGCGCAATGTATCTTCTGGTATACTTCTTTGAATCAATATAAGGTGCAGCGCTCAGCAGACTTTCAGCTGAATCGATAGGCTTACTGTCTTTCTGAATCAAGATAAAGCACGGCCATCGAGTCTGTCAAAGTTTTACAAGATGCTTCTTTCTCACTGCAAAGATCATCTTTTTGTTATAGTTAAAGTATTACCAACTAATCTTTGAATTATAAGGTAAAAGTGGTTAAACCCTGATTTTTTTTAATGAAGTCAGCACCATCCACTTCCAAATGAAAAGCTTTTGTCTGTCCTAGATGTTCCTCCCCCACAGGTTCACTTCATCATCACACAGTGTTATTTTTAATGTCTAGTTTATTAAAACATTGCATAGTTTTAGTAAGCACGAGGCTGCAATACAGCGATGGTTACAATTTCCAAAAAAATACAAACAAATATAGAAATGTCTACATATTGTTACTAACAAAGTTACAGAGTATAATATACAGTATTTACATACAGGAGAGAGTGTAAGTAACATAACAAGCGCAAAAACAAAATCGTACAATTTCACTCTTTTTCGGAAATGTCTAGTCTTCAATGATACCTAATTAGCATACGTTGAATTCCAAGACGTGCTTGACCAATTCCTTTGATAAACTATACAAAGGACATGAATCTCTTTGTGGTTTCCATGTGGATGTGTTCAGTTGAAAAGAAGCAGGGAATGTTCTTTACAATTAAATCAAATACTAGGAGTTGTTTGTCTAAGTGGGGGTCGTTTAATACATCAATGAGACACTTATTCCTCTTGTCACCATTTGAGGCATATTATGCAAAACGGTTGAAGTCAACGAGGGCTTGGATTTGACAACAATTAAGAGGAATCTGTACTTTGCATACAAGAAAAGCTTGAGTTAAACTACTTTGAGTTGTAAGGTATAGTGTACGTGAGCTGTGGGCTTTCATGATTTTAATGGCGCCCAACATGCTCTGCGCCGAGCGCTCAACATGCTCTGGGCCGAGGGATAAGCCACGAAATGTTAGAGGAACCTCTGTGCAACAGGCACAGTGGTTTGCTGAGTGGAATACCAGTTACTTCAAGGGAATTTTGAAATGAGACCCAAACGACAGACTTATAACGGTAACCTGGTGACAATTGTCACACGAAACTGGTGACAATCGACTGGCAGCTTTGGAACTCGAACCCACGACCTTGTAATTACAAGTCTTGCAGTGGCTTCATCTATAACCAGTGGTTTGAATAAGTATTTATCCATAAACCCCTTCGACCAGAGCAAATGTATCCTCCAACATGAACACGAAACCGATTGGAAATTACCGCCACCAAATATCAGCAAACACGTTGGATGTAAGGCTGTATGGGGATCGACCATGCAAAATACCGAGTCATCTCCATCTGAGCGGGTGAGATCAAACAACCGTACCGTAAATCGATGCGTGGTGACCGTCAGTCAATACATTAGTTCACGGCGAATGGAAACCTTGATCCTCGTAGGTTGCAGTGTCCCGTAGATCATCCACAGTGATAGTACATCAAACGGAAGGTGTGTTGGGATTTTTTTGTCTTTTCATTATCATAGATTTATAAAATAAAATAAATTACTAATGGAATCAGAACAAAATTAAGTAATTAAAAATAGCAGTTGCTATTGGACGATACTTTGGTTTTATACCTTATGGTGTATACTTCGTGGGTTTAGCCTTCTTCTTCTTCTCTTTTCTTCTTCTTCTTCTTCTTCTTCTTCTTCTTCTTCTCTTCTCTTTTCTTTTTCTTCTTTTTTCTTCTTCTTTCTTCTTCTTCTTCTTCTTCTTCTTCTTTTTTCTTCTTCTTCTTCTTCTTCTTCTTCTTCTTTTTTCTTCTTCTTCTTCTTCTTCTTCTCTTCTTCTTCTTCTTCTTCTTCTTCTTCTTCTTCTTCTTCTTCTTCTTCTTTCTTCTTCTTCTTCTTCTTCTTCTTCTTCTTCTTCTTCTTCTTCTTCTTCTTCTTCTTCTTCTTCTTCTTTTTCTTCTTCTTCTTCTTCTTCTTCTTCTTCTTCTTCTTCTTCTTCTTCTTCTTCTTCTTTCTTCTTCTTCTTCTTCTTCTTCTTCTTCTTTCTTCTTCTTCTTTTCTTCTTCTTCTTCTTCTTCTTCTTCTTCTTCTTCTTCTTCTTCTTTTCTTCTTCTTCTTCTTCTTCTTCTCTTCTTCTTCTTCTTCTTCTTCTTCTTCGGATTGTGTCTAGGTTAGGGTAAATTATTGTGCATCAATCCCATGATCATGTCATCTCGGAGTATGTTCTTAGTTTCATAACGTTTGAAACTGCATAAATTAATTGCATATCATTACCGAATGATATTAAATGTGCAATCCACCTTATCGTAAAGCTTTCATGACATAGTTTTATGATTTTAGTTTTAACTGGAGGATTGGAATAAATGTACACTCTTCGAAATCCAACAAATTACCATTCCTTCATGACAATTTTCTTTGAAACTTTGGTTTGAATGTACCTTTTCAAAACTAATAATCAATTGACACTAAGCTGGGTTTCATAAATTGATTACAGGGGTGTCTTTAAGGAGCTGGTCAGCTGGGCTGTTTGAGTAAGCTCACACATGCCACTTCTCATAAAAAGTAACTAACAGTATTTCATTTATCGTTTGACTGACGTACGCCCTCTTGTGACATATAAAATGAGGTCCGTGCCAGCATCTTGACACTCCGAGATGAAGCTGCACCAAAGGTTCATTTGGACACGCCACTCTAAATAAGATCCCATATCAACAAATGGCAAATATTCAAAAATTACACAACAAAATTAAATCAAAACAAAAACAAAATTTCCAAGTTTCTCAGCCTTTGCTGACAACTAACTTTATTATTGTTTCGACTCAATTGGCCAGAGTCCATCTTGGCAAACTAGGACTGGTACGCTGAGCAAAGTAAGGCATTTTTTCGAGGACTAGTCTACGTTCTTAACGCCCTGGTGGGTTGAATGTAAACGATCCACGGGACAATGTTGGACCATTGATCAACAATCCCTAAAAGCCATGACCTTAAAATCTTTTACTTACAGCAAAATTTGTGGGTTTACAATTTAATTTATTCGTGAGGCTTTTCATTATCAGTGTAGTGCAGCCCACTTGTGACAAGACGGTGTTGTTGGCTAGTCTATTTCCATGCATATAGAGGGCGCCATAACAGGACAATGGAGATTGAACTGCTTATCTCGTTTGTACTGACAGTGTAGAGACCAGTGGGGTGAATAAAACCAAATATGTCAAACCAGAGATCTTGAAAAGAAGGAATGATATGAACATTATTTTACCGGGTGAGTTATAAATACTCCGGGTTGAATTACACATTTCGAGAGTCATGTGTGGGGTTCCATGTGTCCCCCCCCCCTTGACGTACGGTCCCCCTCCATTCTCATTCCTACCCTTTAAGACAAAGCGATAAAAATATATATTAAAAAACTAGTCCTTTAATTAAAAACAAAATTTGTGAGGACTTACGTTCTGACTCACAATTGCAATTGTTCTGGTTTCTTTTAGAATACAGTTTTATTTCAAAGGTGGCACAAGACTGTGTGCGACTTTGGCTACGGCTATCCCCGTTGGCTGCAGAAATAACGTTGAGAAAATGCCTTGACAGCAATCTAGCCATAGCCACTACCCAATCCACCATCCCAGACACAGCTTAAACTTTTTTTTTCGTTGCATAGCGCCCTCATGTGATATTTAAGGCAAAGCGAAATGCAAAACTATGATGATAGGCCTACATATTAATTTATTAAAGGGACTGGTCACCTAAACTGGTTTGGGCAAGGTTGTGGGGATGAGGTTGATGACGTGATGTGAATACTCCCCGTCTTCAAAGAATATATAACACAAGCCTGGCTAAAATAAGGCAAGGCAGGTTAAGAACCTCAAAATGTTACAAAATCTTTACGTTAACACGAGCACAATTTGATTCCTCCATGAATGACTACTTGACGCTCGTCCCAACACCAACATTGTCCTGTGTGTTAAAGGAACATTACAGAATTGGTAAGAAAAAAACTGTAAAATATACTTTTTGATCACAGATTTACATAAAACTTGGAGATTACCAGGAAACTGGTTCCCTGTTAATTGGCTTGTGTGACATGGCTTGAAGAGTCAACATCTATTTAATTTTTTTGTTTTTGTGTAAATTTTAAATTTTATATAAACGTTACAGAATTGGTAAGAAAAAACTTGTAAAATTTACTTTTTGATCACAGATTTACATAAAACTTACAGTCTAATGATGATGATGGTAGAAAACATCCCTTGAAATATTTCTGTCTGAAATGCCATATTTGATGAGAAATGAATAAACTAATTTTCCGATTGGAGTTTATCGCTCAGTGAGCGTTTTATTCATTTGTTGAATCTATATGATTTCTTGCAAATGTGTAATCGGTTTTTCACTATTTTCTCGTGACCCAGATGGCCGATCGATCTCAAACTTCTACAGGTTTGTCAGTTTATGCATATGGTGGATTAACATAAAGTGCTTACACTGCAAGCAACTGTTTTGTTGCAAAAACCAATTCTGTAATGTTCCTTTAACCTTATCAACCACATTATAGATACACGTCTAGGACAGACGACAATATGCAAACATTATATGGATACAACAAACCCTCAACCATCCTTTCTCAAATACCACTCAATAATAGAGGCAATTGCTCACTCGATATCTATCTTTGTTCTTCAAAAGCTTGGACTATCTTTGATTACCCTGTGGAATTTCCCGGGACGCCAGAGTATAAACAAAAAGAGTGTTCCGTGGAGAGCAAAGACACAAAAACGCAGAAATGCTTCTCTATGTCGAGTCCACTTCTTTTATTAAACTAAGAAGTTATTCAATATTGACACAGATCATTCACTGTTTAGTCGTCTGCTTTCATTCAAACTGTTTTACCAATGAATTAAACTCAAGTCAAAAGGCCCTCAGAAAAAACCCATAAACAAACAATTTCAGTTTGGTGAGAAGTTTGGGGTGTTTTCTGGCGCACACTTTGATGTTCTGGATGTTTGGATTTGCAGCTTTTAAACTCGATTGTTGAAGCTCCATTATTTTCTGAAATAAAACTATGCGACCATTGTGTTCTTTGATCGAACAGTGCCGTGTTCCAGTCGCTTGCTCTTACCATGGTATACTGCCCTCTATCGGGGTGTTCGTGACCGCAAACAGGCTAAACAACTGCAGATGAATAACAAACTGTTTTCACATGGAAGTCTCACATATTGACAATGCGCGCTGAGGACTTTTTCGTCTAAAACTGTAATAAGATTAATTCAGTTGGGTTTTGATTACTATTTGAAAGAAAAAAAGGCTAGCCCATATCCCTCACAGTTAACTACAGATCTACATGACGTCAAAATACTTCTACATGACGTCATAAATTCGTGACTTCTACGACTAAGACAAAGACAATTATGAAGTTGTTGATTAAGTCACGCCCCCAAACCTCAAACAAAACAAAAACAACACAACAACCCTGGCAACTGTTTCATTTGCTGTCACCAATCCCAGCCTCCCCCCCAAAAAAAAATAAAATAAATAAAATAAATAAATAAAAATAAAAATGAAAGAACAAATGGTGACCTTGTAAAAAGCATCACGATCGTCATGGTTTCAGACATTGTATTTTTGATTTGATTGTTGGGTTTATTTGGCAAACTACAAAGAGATTAAGAGAATATATTTAAAAATACACACAAATTTGGACACAGTCGAGATGAAGAAGAAAATAGCAAAATACAAGAAAACAAAACCAGAAAGGACAGTGTTTGGAGGAAAACTCAAACAGTCAAATACTTGTTTCCATTTCTCTGAACCTAAACCAAAAAAGTGTCCTTTTTTGTCAAAACCATGGTCGAAACGGTAAAATTGAAGGAATGGAGAAAAACAAGCAAATACAGTACTATAAAAATGGCAAAAGCTCAAGACATTTTAAGGCCTGTGAGCCCTGACCCAAATAAAAGTCAATTAATCAATATTTAGTTAACATGGAAATGAATAAAATAGACCAAGCCAATTTATTATAGCAAGGTGCTAAACGGCTGACTATCTATGACACAGAAACTATCACAAAGAAAATTTACAAAAGTTGTTACCAACACTTGTGTGTTAAATCGGACCGCCCAGGCCTGAAAAAATGCTTAATCATACTAGGTGGACCTGCAATTAATTTATTTGTACTACCTTCATTTCCCTTTAAGATTTTAGAAAAACAAACGCAGGGGAGAACTTTCAATTGTGTCCACTGGTTGGGAGGGTACACATAATCACAAGCTGTGTTGCCAAACTCTGTTATAGAATTGAATGGCGTGACCGGGTGGTTGTGCTAAGAGGATTGCTAATCCAAGTCTAATATTTGTATTGTGTCTAACAGTAATGTTATAACAGTAGATGTGACTTTACAGAGTCGATGCTAATAAACCGTTAATTCGAGCCGCTCGCAACCACATACGATAATGTAACCTGTTTGTTTAGTTACAAAGGACAGTGGAGTTACAGCATTGGTTACACTCCGGCACAGATTTACAGGTTGTTGATTAATTTGAGTAAACATTGACCTGGGCTTGTAAATTAATCATCAAAAGGAAGCTTAAGACTAAAAGCATGCGGACAACATTGGTAGTTGTCAAAGACCAGTATCTGCACTTAATGCGACCCAAAAACATAGGCTACATGTAACCTGTGAAAGTATAAGGTCATTTGGTCATCAGTGTCACGAGACAAATTGTGGAAAACCTTTATGTTTGTACTAGTTTGAGTTTTGGACTTGCGAGGTGAAAACTATATGTCTTCATAATTTCTTTACAGAAACTACCGCGTTTCAGCCAAAAATATTACTGTGAAATTTTCCCACCATGTATGTTATGTACAATTCTATGAACGCAGAAGATAAACGGTGGTTTTATTCCATGCAAACCACTCACCGTGAAACAGTGCGCCCTCTAGGTTGAACTTCACAATACATTGCATTTCTAGAAACACTAGTGCGCTATCAACGGAGATTCCGCGATGGAATATAGAATATCGTTTTTATAAACAAATTAAAAGAATATTGTTGACTTAGATCATTGGATCTATTTTAATGAGCCAAAGTCAGTTCTATACAAAAACGTGTACAGTTCCATCAAGTTTAAATTAAAGTAAACGAGTTTTAAAGTCATAATTTGTTGCCAATGGACAACTCGTCTTATACAGTTGGGCTATGTCATCTTTACTTTACTTTATAGACTTGTTTGTATCCAATTTTTAGCGAATCAACGCTATATTATGGAACCAATTTACCAAGTACTCTGTGCGTTTGATTGACTTTCAGAACAGGGTTGAAGACTAAGGCATGAGGAAGAGGCAACAAATGAGTGTTCTTCAATCACATGTTGATGTCTGGACTTAAAGTCATCACAGTTGTAAAGATGGAAATATGGAATTGCGTAACCATTGTCAGGAGGTTCGAACAGGAGGGGGAGAGAGTTTGCAGCTTGCGCAGGACCGAGGACCTAACCCTCCCCTCACCTCCCTCCCCTCCCCTCCCCTCCCAGGTCGTCTGATAAGAGAATCTAGGACAACGGACAATCATCTTTAGACCAGAATGAGGTAAGCCAGTAGAATAATTTCCTCGTCACTTTTAACCCGTGTCTTTATAAATTATTGCAGCCCAAAATGTCGAGGGGCCTTTTTTTGTATAACGTTTTCTTGTCACCAGATTACACAGTTGTTTTGATAGTAGCCATAACATCGGCAAAGCAGCTTATTGTATTAGTTAAAGCTCCCTGACATCGTTACACCGCCATTGGTATTCCCTTCCATAAAAACAACTCGTCAATGGAAGAGACTTGTGCAACTTGTGTTTCATTTCACTTTATCTACGCGATGACAGTAGCGGCCGGGATACATACATGGGTCGAACCGCGGCAGCCTGACACGGTCGGAACCCGGCAACCAATCGCTCCGAGTGGTATTTCGATTTCGGTTTTCATTCCTTCCAGAACTCTTTGTGTATTGAATTATTGTTTGCACGTAAGCAATTTGAAAATGATTTAATTCCATTCTTAGTGTGGGGTACTGTGGGGACAGCCCCCCCCCCCTCCACAAGCCTGTATTTTGAGTATTTTTGTGGAGTTTCTTCTTCTTCTTTTTAGTGTTTTTTTCTCTTCTTGTGTGTAGGGTTTTTTATGAAGGAGTTCTATTTCAGTGCCGCAGTTGTCTCTTGCAAATTTTTAAATAGATATAAACAAAAGGTGCTCGCCCTTTTTTTTAATTACATATTGTTCCAAATAAACGCGTAAGAAGAAGATTAGTCAGCATGTAGTCCTGAATCACTACATTGTACTTTTTTTTAAAGAGACGATACATTCGCACGTTAACGTAAATAACACTGATAATACTTCTACAAAGAAATGAATTTCCGAAAGGCTGTTAACTGAACCAAAGAATCGAAGTTGCCTGCACACAGATAATGAAGCCAAACAAACATGTCAAACATTGGCAACTTTGTTACTGTAAAATTGTTGTGATGACAGTGCACTTCAATTTATTTAAAAAAAACTGTGACGTAGCTTACACCTTCTTAAGTGATGTTTGAAGCTTAGCATGGTGTGGAGAATAAGCAGTTTTACACATGGTTGTTGCAAGGTTACTGTTTATAGTTGCTTCTTTTTCACCTTCTTGGTTAATTTCAAGATGATGTTTAAAAAAAAATTATACAACAAATTTAAAGTAACTTTATAAAAGAGGTGCTCTTTCAAATACTATCTTTAAAATCAAAGTTTTGTTGACAACAAAACAAACAGGTCACGAGTGGCGCAAGAAAATTCAATGTAATCCCCGTTTAACCACAGAACAGCTGTTTATACTTACAGAGTACACAATGTAAGCACAAAACGCCCTCTTTCGTCGTTCACACGTCAGTTATTGTTTCTGACTTAGTCCCCTGCATGCTTTGTCCCAGCTCTTAGGTAATTTGACATTCATTAAATAAAACAAAACGTTGGGAACCAGTAACATGTAAAGTTTACTATTTAAAGTAGCAGTTTGGCTAGAAACTAATTCTTCTAAACTAGACAATTTTAAAAAACGCAAAACTCACGCAAGTTTTTATAATACTTTCAAATGTATTCCTCGACAATCATTTCCCGGACATGGTGAACGGTTGGAACATTGTTTTAAGAGTAAATTTATTCTCAATGTCCAGAATCCATTAAAGAGGTTTAAGTGACAACACCGAAGAAAGATTCACGTTTTAGCTGAAATGTTTCCAGGCATGTTTTGGTTGTGGCAATCAAAGTAAGCAGCGGTGATGTGTTGGTCTCTAAAACTACCCCTCGACTTTGATTGTTTTAGAGACGAAAATATTTCTACCCATTATGACTGCCGAGAGAAACTTTATAATCAGTGAGCTACGAAATCGCAATTATTTATTTGTTTTTTCCATAGCCATCAATCCTGCATTTTTAAAGTAAGTTTCCAGTTAAAAGTTATACACTTATTGCTTTCTCTGACTATTACACTATTACAAAAAGGTTTTTTTGTTTCCAGATCCAAAATGACTTGAAACTCTTTCAACATTGACCAAAGTTTAAACAAAGGCGTGAAAACTTGCTGAACACCATTCCTCTTTTAACGGCAAACTAAAAAGCAAACAGGTTTAACGTAGGCCTTTTTCCCTTGGTGATTTTTACACCGGAAGTTCGTAGGTTTAGCGCTGTCAATCAGAATTTTGCGGCTTACCGCAATCCCGTAAAATGGACAAACCGAACAATAAAACTAAAGAAATACAAACTTCGTCATTTTGGTGGAAGGTCTGATTAAATTGGTCTTTTGGTGGCGCTTGGAAGACAAAATGTGTTCTGAAGAGCTTGACCTAGATTTCACACTCATGCGGTTTCCTCGGAAAGACTATCTCAATTGACCCTGGCATTTTAGTTTTAACCAAAGCATCTGCCTACAAGTCAAAATGAACAGCTTCTCCGAAATTACTGTTTTAACGTTGGTGGCGCTGTCTGCAATGGCCGTCTTTTTGTCTAATTAATAAGGGGCATGTAATTGTGACCAATTTTTGGCTCTTTGTTATTATAAACAAAGGCATTTGACAAACAAATAGATTTTCACAGATTTCACGACGGTCATTAAAACATGATAATAATACAACTCATTCAAACCAACAGTCTGTTACTGTTGCTCATTTTTTTATTTAATTTTTGTCAGAGGTCAACATGTAAAGATTGTATTTTTAATATGAAAGATTTTTATGAGATGAAGTCCCCAGTTTACACTTAAAGAAGTAAATGTATATACGAAAGAAAGAGAACTAGTCAATGTCCTTGTCTCTTCTTGCGGTCAATGCAGGCACTTTTCCCAATTGATGACCGTGACCACGCAGTCTAAGCCCGACCGTGGGTTCAGCTGAACGGTCAGTTTGAGTGAACGATGACACGTTCTCCATTAGATGCCCTATACACGAGACACAAGCCACAAATTAAGAGCACGTGGACAACTTTGGTTATTGTCAAATACCAGTATCCACAGTGAGTGAACCATTCAAGGAAATTGAGTGGCCCAATACGTACTTGAAATATTAACAAACACTAAAAGTTTAAGCTCAATTATTGGTCATTGGAGTCACGAGATAATAGTGGGGGAAAACCTTTTGTTTACGAACATCGAGTTTTGGACTCGCGAGATCAAAACGAATTGCTTTACTAATTTTTCATAAACTGCTGCATTTCAAGCAAAAATAATTCAAGGAAAGTTTTCCCTGATCATAGATATCGTTATACCACTTAAGTTATGTGCAATTATGTGAGCATTTATATTTTCAATCTTACCTACGCTGTCCACACCCTTTAAGTGTAAAGTCACATTTGGTTTTCTTTACTTTTCGACCGAACGGTTGAAGCCTTCATGTATTTTACAATAGAAACTCTGTCCAAATTGTGTTCAACAAACTCAGCCGTAGTACACATACAACATTTTTTGTAGACAGGTGTTTGCTTTTTACCTTTTGCTACAACCTGTAGACCTTCTGCCTACTGATATATCTTTCAACATGATTTTCTACTCGGGCTCGGAATTCTTGTACCTTGCCCATTCTCTGGAGAATATCAACACTGCGCATTAGTTTCATTTCCAATACATTGTGGAGAGTTTTAAAGCCCGAAGCTATAGCATTACCCGAAGAATGAAGCAATTAAGCAAAAAAGCAACATCATACGATCAGAACAAACCCGCAAACTTTTTGGTGCGATTTTGCTGCGACCCACAAGGTCGTGTCCCCTGAAGGTACACATACTCCCAACAGAGTTTCAAGTGACAACATGCTCTAGCCTGGCTCTGCCCTCGGTACAGTGCCAGCGTATGGATTCTCGCTGTACGGACCCATTGTCCTGGGCTAGATTGGGCTTGGTTTTTGTTGGTAAACGTAAAAACATGAAACCTAGAATTTTTCGTCCTGTATCTTTCCATTTATTTGCACAAAAGACTCACTATGAGTGACAGGTGCCGGAATGCTGTGAGATTAAGATATGTGACATTTATCAATTTCAAATCAATGTTCCATCGACATCTAAAATATCACCGTCGACAGTGCTGGCAGGGCGAACTATCTTGTCAATACGAAATAGAAAATGACGGGAACTGTTCAAGAAAAAGCTAGCGCACCCGCTGCCCAACATAACGGGATCAATATCGTATCAGCCCTACCTCCCCCATCCACACCCTCAAACTACCCCAACTCCAACCAAACATCACTATCACTACCACTCTTAACCTTGAAAACTGTTTGCCAAAAACACAACAAATCAATATTTTATCTAGTTTCGAAATTACTGTGAGATATAAAACTAATACCCTCAGGCAACGCCTACCACCCCCGCCCCCGCTCCCAACGCCCATCCATATCCATAACTCTAAATTGTCTTTGTCATTACAACATGTTTAGCCTACGTTAGTTAATACTTCCATCGTAAAAAAAAATTCATTTTTTCAATAACCCATGTACATCAATATTAAAAAGTAGCTTTACAAAAATACGAAAGAGAAACTTCACTTTTACTCTATTATATGATTTGTCTATTTATATAATTAGTAGTATAAAATATGAACCTTGTTTTATGAAAACTATGAATGGAAATGACGGCATTTCTGATAAATTCAATACTACAGGTAGAATCTCAAAACAAATGCTTCAAAACTGGAGAAATTGCATACAAATTGGATTTAGAAATTGGAATCGAGTCTGGGATCAAATTAAGAGGCCTATCGATATTTAATTGATATCACCTGTATGCGTTTACACAACGCTCGACCCACTTCAACAAAGCTACAAGTTTTCACACGAATAACTCGTTGATTATTTGTCAAGTCCACCTCGACAAGCTTATTCCGTGCTTGTCCATATCGCTAAGTCAAGTTGACACGTCAATTCGAAACCACACGAAAATATGTACCAAGTTTTTCTATTTGCTTAAAATATAATTGATGGGTAGAATTTTGAGGCTTATGGCCACTCAAAAGGAAGTGGAACTGATAAAAATGTGACTGCACATCCTCAGATTGATCGGTGAATAATAATAACAAGTTTCAGTCATTGAAATTGAATGATGTATCATGTGTATCGGCTTATGAAACTAAAGAATCTTCAAAATTGATAAACCGTTGCAGCCCAGGCCTGCAGATACCTGACTAGAGTCATTTCATGTAATAGTTGTGTGTTTGATGTTACAGGGAAATCCCAAAAGGGAAAAAACCCAACTTAATCAGGAAGAGACTTGAACCCCGTATTGGGCGGCACTAGTCTAATGTGGGACTTGAACCGACGTCCGTGGAAATAAACCACAATTATTTTTTTTTTATATTGCAATACTTGTAACAGTTTTCGAGTTTTTCAAATCATTCATTATGGGATCCAATGAGTCTCTCTTGGCGTATGCGGTTTGTTTCCACGTTGCCCTAATGCCCCCATTATATAATCGAATTGAGAATCCTTTTTTTTTCCTTTAGACTTATATCACAATAAATCAGTGAAATCAAATCGAGGCTGTAAGGTTAAAGTAGTCTGGTTCCATTTTAGGGAATATGAAATATACTTGAAATGATCAGTTTGCAACTTCACTTACTCTCTTCTCTTAATTGGATATATTATAATTTATGTAACCAATATTTTCCTCTGTTTTATTTCTATTTGGCAATCTATGTATGTTTATCATCACTGCTAAGTTGGCATTCATCGCGCTGTCATTTTTTCCCACGTTTTCAATACACCGGTGTAGTCAGCTGGGGACAGGGGATTATGTCCGCCCCCCTCCCCCACCGCCCATGCCTCCCCCAATGAAATCGACAATTTATTGGTTCGATACCCCCTCCCCCCACTTCCCCTTCCCTCCCCTCCGCCTCCCCTCCGCCTCCCCTCCGCCTCCCCTCCGCCTCCACTCCCCATGATGAAGTTAAGCAACTGGTTCAAGAGCAGTTGATGCTGATTCTCATTATCTGAAAAGCGACCAAACTAGTGTGTCTTTGTACCCACGTTTCGGTTTCAATTATTCACATGGCACTACAAGATGGCCGCATCGTCGTTGAGTTTGGTCTACCACCGTCTACCGTTGCGCATTTGATTACAGAGTTAGCTGCCAATTACGCTGTAATGATCTATGTAGTTAGTATGCCCATCTCGTCAAACCATACGACATCATCGGCCAAGATGATGCTTTCTGTTCTCCGTGGATTGAAGTCATTTAACGGGTCTTGTTACGCTACCGACACCCCGGGCCGTCCCAAGCGTACGGGGCAACGATAGCAGGCTGATCACGGTGCCCATTATACCGGGCACGGACGCGTATTATCCGGTCATTGTGTTCCGTCGAACGGTCAAGAAGTGTACCAGAGTTCAGCTGCATATCATTGTTACACAGGCTCGTCGCCAATGTGTTTGACAAGTTTGTATTGTCACTAATTACTCTGTGTTAAATCAATTCCCTCTTGTACGCATATTCCCAAACGTGTAGAGTGGCTACAAGGTTGACGAAGGGATCTCCATGTATGCCTGTTGTGATGTGTGTGTCGTACACACGGAGATTGAGTTGGAATTGGGACTGCATATTGCATGGTCAATATTTATGCACAGTGCTCGCTGAAAAGCCCTTTGTGCAAAGTAGTCAATTTATGTGAAATACTTACGAATCGAATGTAACTGCTTTGATTGTGTGATATGTAAAGCCTGCATGATTGATCGCTACACATTAAAAAGAACCCCAAATTAACGTGCGCTTCTAGCAGCGGCTTTTCTACGGAGCGCGTGTTTCCAGCAATTTACGATCGCGAGTTCGCTTGAGAGAAAGTTTCTGTGACCACAAGTGAACGTTGGTGGCGCCCAATTTTCCATCGTCAGCTTTTTAACGCGAACTCGTTGAACTGAACTTTAACAGGCTATGCCAAGCAATCGTGTCTTTTGATCCCACGTATATCAATGAAAGCTAACCGAGGCCTGATGGACAAATTAGTCTGACCCCGAAGGTATGATGAGAACCAGCACTCAATTGTTATCGAACACAGGGAACAAGACACAAACATTGCAAGCAGGATTAAAGATGCATTGTCGACAACACTTACCGTTAAATGAACAAATGAATCCACTATTAAGTGCGTTACCTTTAACTCTTATCGTAAACTTTCAAACCTCTTTTTTAAAAAGACAACTGACTTTCGGGATAGAAATTTCACAAATCCATGACGGACTAAAGAAAACAAAAAAAACAAACACAAACCCAACAAATTGAATAAAAATAAATAGTAAATCGATCGGATAATGTTAAACTGTTGGCTCGACCCAACCCTCTCCGACCCCCCCCCCCCAACCACCCACTCCCCGACCCCCCCCCCCGCCCCCTCCGATCCACAATCACCACTGGTCCGCCATTTTCTCATTACCATTCCCCCTTGAAACATGCATTTACGTACCGGTAGTTTATAGTACCGCATCCACAATTACACGCAGCAAACACGGACTTTAAGGGCAGACATTATTCAAAGTATCGACTATTAATTTCCTCCAAGACAATTTGTATAATGAAAATATTCTAATAAATGCAGTAAGCATCTTTAAGAACAGCGTTAAAAGACTGAATGCTTTGTGGTGTATCTGGTTTGGAACACTTGACCCCCCCCCCCCCCCCCCCCCCCCCCGTCCAACAGCTCAAAATCACTGGATAATCTGTAATAATTTACAAGGACTATTGTTCGACTATTTCAGAAGGCAAATATTGAAACAACAAGCCCGGGAAATGTGACCATATTGTTTAGCTTGTATTATTTAACACAACGCCACAATTCTGTTGCATTTGGAAGTGTTCAAATTATTTGGGTACATTATTTGAAGAGTAAATTGTTGTAGTTCTTAATGAGATGGATTTGTTCTTGTATAGTCTAACATCTGAACTCGTGTATTCAATGAGTGTTCATGAAATCAAATAAGTGGATGATGTTATTGTTAGATGTCCGTGGCTGTTGAATGAAGTTACTAATTAACATTGAATGTGTTCGCGTGTGATCGTAAATACTCAAGTGCCTGAATGTTATTGTTGTTTTCTTTCTCAAGTTGTGGTTTGTAGAACGGTGAAGTGTAACCATGAACGACAACACGAATTGGTTGTTTGGTTCGTGTGTGGTAACACGACGAGGCCAAGAGCTACACATTGATTCAGCAATATTCAACCCAAACTATCAATCAACGTATTTAGTTCCGTACGGTTTATGCAGTTGTGTGTCCCCGTTCGGCTGCGTGTTCACAGCTGAAAACCAAAGTTGTTACATTTTTTTCTTCCGTCTACCACTCGGCTCTGTCAACATGTCCCCGAGGGGGGATGGTGACGTCACAATAAAGATACCACGTGTTCGAAAGGTATGGGCCAATGGGAGGGGTTGATTCAGAGGGGGAACACGTGTGTCAATCACCACGCGTCAATCACCAGACCTCCATTAGACGCCGTTCATTCCTGACAAATTAGTCCATGTGTGCTAACAAAGTTACAACCCGAGTGATAAACCGTGAAAAGCTAAGTGAGAAAAGCTTTTCTGGCACGCGGGGGGGTACCTTGGCAGGCAGCAACGAGCTGTTGCACCGCTGCGAAACCGGAGAGGCGAAGATTTCCGTTTGACCCAAGCTGTAGCTGACGAAAAGCACTGTCAGGTTTCAAGTCTCGCTGGCTGGGATTACGTCTACTCGTCCGGGGCTAAGTGTGTGCATTAACGGTATAGTCTTGCCCGTCCGGGCATCAAATGCACGGCAGCGGGCGAAGTCGTCGGTGGTAACACTAGCAACTGACTAACGAGCGCTGTATTAGACAACGGTTCTAATTGGTTAATCACCTCGACCAATCAGCGGCAGCTTCTCTTGCTCATCATCAAGTTTTGGGTTTTTTTTTCCTAAGGAGAGGGGTTGTTCTGTCATAACTGTGTATTGACTGTAATGATTCCATAAGCACTGACAGGACAAAACAGGCAAACTGTATGGGTGGACGCAGATGCACTTGTGGAGTCTTGCGGTACGCAATACACTTCGTTGTATATACCGACTCTCTACAAAGATATATATTTCTTTCAATTCGGACGAAAGTCAAGATTTGAAGAGTTAGCATCGGACAGTATTTGGCACAAACCTCTCAGTCAGTCGCCAGATTGAGTCAGCCCGTGGTGTGTTTCTACTGCTCTTCACCGTCACAACTCCTCATCAAGTATCTTCGGTGTTATTTAAAGTCTATAGCACTTTAACTTAATCATGATGGAGCGCCCAGTGATCGACTTGCAGACCCTATCGCTACTCAGGGGTCCTCTGACCGAGAAGGGTGCCAGGAAGCCGAAATGCGCCCGTTGTCGCAATCACGGTGTCATCTCGTGGCTGAAGGGACATAAACGCCACTGTCGTTTCAGGGACTGTCGTTGTCCCAAGTGCAACCTGATAGCCGAACGGCAGCGAGTTATGGCGGCCCAGGTGGCCTTGAAGAGGCAGCAGGCTGCCGAGGACGCCATTGCCATGGGGCTGAGGGCATGCTCACCTGGCTCTGGTGGAGGATTCGGTTTGATGTCCGCTAACGGACCGATGTTCGGCTCGTCGGACTCTGGGGAAGAAATGTCGCCTAGACCCATGGATATTGCTGACGAGGAGGGTGACCATCACGAAATCCCTGGTAAGTCACTCAATTTCAATCCTACAAATGATTATACTATATTCATTCTTTTAAGATAGATAAATGTCATTGATCAGGAAGGTTAAGAACAATGTTAGATTGACCTGTTAAATCAATTAGTATAACAACAAATAGTCCTATTGGCCTAACACGCATTATTAAATTACATTATCTCATTAAATTGACTCATCATTTAAGTGGCATTGGTTTGTGGCACATTATGATGTTGGTCAATAAAGCCTCAGTAAATCTCATTTGCTTTAACTTGTAAAGAATGAGATCACCGACGACAACTCCAGAACTTTAAAATACATTTAGTTTGTCTTCTTACTGTTTCATATTTGTATCTATTCGATTCAAACACAGTGTTTCAAATACGTACGTACTGTAGGCTTTCAGGCTTTCAGGCTTTCGTTCTGGTCAGGTCTGCCCTGAATTTGGTTTCAGAAATCAAAAGTCGCAGAGGACAAAGTTTTATTTAGAATTGTTGGTGTGTTTTGGGTAGTTTTTTTTTCTCAGCCTGGTTTTAATTTTATGTTCGTGTAGTTTATGTCATGTGACTTCATGCTAATAAATTGTAGTTTCTTTATTAGCCTACGACTTTAGTCAAATGACGTCATCACCATCTTGGCAACAATTTCATATAAAACCGAAATGTATAATAGTAGGACATGGTAGGTGATGGGATTGTTCCTTTGATGATGACAGTCAGAGTATGTCATGAGAAAGATATTTGACCATAGGGTCATCGCAGATTTGCCCTTTGAACAAATCTAGGTAGAATAATAAGCCATGACAGCCATTTTGAAAATGTTGACAATTGTTCTTCTTTCTCTAGTTTGTGCAAAAGTTAATCTGCGATGCCCTTAAGCCAAAAACCTTTCTCATGCCGTACTATGACTGTGTGCTAAATTACATCATCGTATCATCAAAGGCACAATTCCCCCATTATGTCCCTACCTGCCCCCACTGTAAGACCTAATTGTAAAAACTTGAACAATAGACCCTACAGGTTGGGGCATCGTGATTTATTAAGTATGAAACAAAGAACTTACGGTTTAATTCGAATTGGAAGTAAATTTAACAACAACGTTTAATTGTAAATACTTCAAGCCGTCAAACAAAGTTACGCCGTTATTACAAATTCTCCTGATTCCGTGTGACTGTAACGATACATTCACACGTATCGGGGCGGGCAGATTATTGTAAACCGATGACATGGGAAAATCTTAGGTGGTGTAAGGTAGCCAGAGATCCCCGTTGTGTCAGCCCCATGTCACGCTATTAGCTGTGTCAATCTCCGCCACAGTTATCGCAACCAAATGCGTCTTTGATGGTGTTTTAATGGTCTCCCAATTAGACATTTACTATGAGAGCGGGGTGGAGGCTCAGTTTACCGGGGCTTGTAGTCGCGTTCGACCCGGCCAAAGCTTCGGCTCGGTGTGGCCAAACACGCACTCACTGGGATGTTTACACAACTCACAGCTGCGCGAACTTAGGAGATTCAATACTCCACCAATCTCAACTAAACCTTGTTTTTTAATGCAAAGAATGAATAACAAATTCCAGATATTTTCAAACCTGTGGTTATGTTTTGTCAAAAAAGTTCGTTTTGTCATAGGTTTGTATTTTTGTATTTGAGAAAAAAAAGTAGGCCATTAGGAAGAGTTTTAAAATTGGCTTGACTTTAGTCCTAGACCTATAATTGGTTTGTCTCGATGATGTTTTTCTTGAAATTGTAAAATTAAATTCTAACTGTCTTCATTCATTTCGATTATAAATCATTGTTGGGTTTATTTCAGATACGACCAGGTTACATTACGATATTTGTCTAATTATGGGATTACATTTGCAAAACTTCTTTCTTTCGAAGCGAAGTTTAACTTTTTACACACATACCTCTAAAGTCATCATTGCGACAGTAAATATTGTAACAAGAAACATCTTGTTTTAAAGATTTTTAATGAGAGAAATTTCTTGCAAACTGTTTGGCATACAGAATCAAATATGGGGTTATGCCACTTTTTTGTTAAATACCCTTTGCCTTAAGAGGAATATAAACTTTTATATAAAGTTGCGTGGCCTCATTTTCGCCGAAAGAATTATTCTTAATGTAACATTTTCTCTGAAAATCTTTCTAAAGATGAGGTTGTTTCTAAACGAAACACATACACAAACTTTCGCATATGCCGTGAACAATGCACAGCAAGCAACATGCGAAATTGTTTGTATATTTTGACTGATGGATGTAAAATAATATTGGAAATGCCGACAATAACTCATTTTTAGTTTTTAAATAACTACTATTATTTTATCAATGGCAGATTTTTGTCGTGCAACATAATGAAAGTTTCTAACTTTTTTGATCCTAAAAAAAGTAGCTTTTTATAAGTAAATCTAAAAACTAAGGCTCAAATTGGCCAGACATGGGACGTAGCATTTTTAGGGAGTTACTGCGAGAAAGGACTTAGCAATCTTTTTGGATTGCTTTACTATAAAGACAATAGTGGTAAAAATCAGGAGAAAAATAGTTTGTGGGATAAATTTTTTTTATATAACGTTGATCTTGTGTAGATGCTAACGTGGATACAAAAAGGTATTTACAATTTTGTTGTTGTATAAAGCGTTTTTTGCTATTTTTTTTTAAGTTGGGTTTTAAAAGTACACTTATTTATTGCTGTTGTGTCCATTGCAAAGTTAGCCTGTTGTTTATTATTGAATTAATTAGTCGTTCGCTGGTACTTATTGAAAAACAAAACGCATTTAATGTCATTTGATCGTTACAATAAGAGAAATGGGTGCTCTGAAAATCGAAAGTACGGAGATGTTTGAATTTTCTAACAATGCAAACATACTGGTTTAAAAAGGGGAAAGCAAATTTATAATAAGTTAATTTTGCTGTAATGTTATTATATTGTCGCGCAAGTTGAAAGCGTGGCGTGTGCGTCGAATCGAGAAGGGGTTGGGGACCAACAAGCATTTGCAAATAACACGTGTCGATATTTGTTTGGTAAATGTCGATAAACTGTGGGAGTGATTAATGATAAAAAAAATCGACATTTTGACAAGAGAAAGGAGAGAGAGACCACGAAAAAGGTGATTTTTGAACCAACAGATACAAAGACTTTACAGCTGCTGTTAGCAAATTATAGGCATCTGTTTTACAGCAGGTCTACGGTCAGTACAACCCTCCAACTTTCAAGAAACATTTCAAAAAAGGGATGAACTATCACAGGATGTGGGAACATATGTAATTATTTAAATCATCTCGTATTGAAGTGTTGGGACCATTCTTTTTTCTTGTTTTTCCTTTCTTTTTTTTTAAACAAAGGTTGTTTGAATATTATTGTGTTCTCTTTAAACAGTAGATATATTTCAATGCACATTCATTCCAACTCCAGAGTTAAATTGATGAACTTTCGAAGAAGAAAAGGGTTATTTTGTAAACTTTGTTTAGTTGTGTTATCTTTTGTTGGGGGTTTTCTGGCTTTCCACAAAATGAACAATTTTCTACAAAAGTATTTTCTTACCCATAGGTTAGACAGTCTTATTACTGTGCAACCTTATTACACTAATTCATATTATGTAACTGTGAACATGGGACAAAACTACACAGCCACGTCCATAACGGGTGCTTTGTTAATTTTTACCGGTGGGGGCGCTCTTCTTGTGACTTCTGAAGCATCAACGTATTAATGACTGAGCGATCCGTGGCGTCTTTTAATGAAACAATAATGCGACTCTTTTAAAAAGTGTCAATGATTGAAATTGAAATCGAAACATTTCTTTTTCTACCTGTTCGTTTAGGAATCACACCTGGTATGGAAAAGGCTATTTTTCTTTCTGTTTGATGTATTGATCTGGGGTCAAAAGGGAAAGTGTGTTTCTATTCTGTTGATTCATAATTCGATTTAATCTAGATCATAGTTGGAACAAAAATTACAGTTCTCAAATTATGTCGATGACTAGAATATGCTATTCAACACGCGGAGAACCACTTTGTAAAATCATTTTTAACATGGCGCATTCGAAAGAACACATATTTAAATTATTTCATTCAATTTTAAGAACAAAATTGCTATTTTAATAGCTTTCAAAAACTGATTCCCTTTCCAACTTTGTCCTGAGAAAACGTCTAGATAAAAACTTTGTCAACTTATTATTTTCATCGGTTATACTTACCCAAACTGTACCCATGTATTTGGCAAATTGTGTATGGCCGTACCACCACTGCGTCTACATGTACAGCACAGACTCGATGTATTGTTACAAAGCACACGCTGTTGCATTTTTGTACGGTGTTGTTTGACTTTGCCTTCGTTGGAATGGATGGATTGAAGCCAATTGAAACATTGCCATGGAAATCTCGAGTGGCAAAACGAGACTAAATAACCCTAATGTCGTGTATTTAATTGGCCATCTCAGATGATACATCGCTAAATTGCTCAGCCTAATCTCTGGGATGACAAAGGCTACATTACCCGCTGCTTAAAAGCTTACACTTATAGTGCATAGGAGGTTAGTTACTAAGATTCGAATTCATCATGCGGAAAGTTACTTAATTAAGGACGTATATTCCCCACAATCAAAGATCTTGAATAATTAATTTTTACCATTTTCATACATCGAGGTTGATATAAGCCCTGATTCAGTCTGCATTCAGTGATTATAATCTGCACTCTGTACCATATTGTTAAGTGTCTTTAAAATAAAAAATTAAACAACTTGTGTACGTACGGCTCTTTTTAGAATGAGTTCGAAACCACCTCGGTTTGTTACGACATTGACCACGTCAGCTGGTGAGATGATTAGTAATATCTCATAGTCCATGACGACCATCAACCACCCCAACCCAAACTCTGCGGGCAAATTCAAAGGAATGTCGACCTTTGTCATGGTGTCACCATGTTTGTCACGTTCTCAAGGCAATGGGTAGAAGGTGACCAGACTATTTGTACTGCCAACCTCGCTTTAGTTCCATATATGTCAATGAGTGAAAAATAAGAGCATTGACTAAGATTTAATACCTTCATTAAGAATTTTATTACTGTGATTTGTTGTTTTCTTCTTTTTTTCCTTTTTTCCCCTTTTCTTCATATTAGTTCATTACGGGCATATAAGGGTATATATACACCAAAGGAGGTTTTTGCACAGTTCAGGAAAATGATAGGAGATGATGTGTATTTGTTTTAAACAAAGAACTTGTTTTATTTCTCCCTTTTTCTTTTTTTTACATTTTCAGTTTTTTTTCAAACGATTGCAACCAAATTGTAATAGAACATTAGTTTACTTTGATCAAACCTGTTGCTCAAAATCCTTACGACTCGTAGCATCAGCTAAGTGATTTAATTTGCAAATTATTTGAAATTAACCACTGACATAATAAATAAATCTACACTTAAATCCGTACCTAGATATATATTATAGAAATATCAAAGATATTTATATATAAACGACAATAAGAAGATTTCATTATTAATTGAATGTATTACTTTACATTTGATAAACATGCAACAATGTTATTTTCGTCAGTTATTAATCTACAGATATATACAAGCTTCTATTAGATCAAATAAATAATGTAAATGCCATATATTTTATGTGATTTTATTCAATTTAATTAGAGCGGTTAACACGTCACTATGTGGTTTTAATCCTACGAGCCTCCCGTAGATAACGTATAAAAGATTTCCATTTTGATTTGCGACCATCGTCAGTCGAGTACACGTAATCACATCTCGTCCGAATTTAATTTTATTGAGGTAGGGCTCTAATCGCAGTGCTTAATCAAATAAAAGCACGAGTATGTGAGCAAATCCGCACTTGTGCCAATTATGACATGACATTATTACTGTCTGAAATTCAATTTATTCTAGAGTGCGAGAGAGTGTAGAGAGAGAGAAAGGGAAGAGCTGCGGCGAAGAACCCAAGGTAAAAAGTGCAACGATGATGTTGATCGTTGAGCTCGTTCTCGCAAAGAGAGAGGGTTAATGCAGCGCGGTCTATCCCTCAGTCTCGGCCCGTTCTTTCCGCTCCAATCACCCCGATTTTCTGGTCCATCGCCGGCCGTAGTTCAGTGTGCTAACTGAGCGTAAAAGCAACTACCGGTTGGAAATTCGCGGTTCTTTTCTCTCAATTTTTTTTTCCTGTGCGCTCTCACTCCCTCTCTCTCGAGATGGAGATTGGGAGAAAGACAGAGAGCGAGGGGAAAAAAAGTGGAATTTGGTCCTCTCTATTGATGATTGATCTTGGGTCTGATTCGGTTGGGTTTAGCGCCCAGAGGAGTTAACCCATTTTAGGACTTTGTTAAAATAGAGTTGGGGACATGAAACGTGACTTGTTCTGACTCGGAGTCTTTCTGACAAGATGGATGGTGACTTGGTGGTCGAGAAAAGGGGGGGAATAAACCCCGCGCTTTTGTGATGGGGTCGCAATTGTTTTGACGGTGACGGTTTAAACCCTATCATTAAATTGTACTTTGCCTTTAGTTATGGGTAACTTCGGCCGGGGCTTTTGGTGACTAAAGACTCATCAGTGTGCAATCATAATATGATTCTTTCGGGGGGTTAGTGATATCAGAGCGGGCCATCAATCACGAGTTGGCCGGGGCCGTGAAGCCGCTGCTCCGGTGACTGTTTCCCAGCGGTTTGGATCCAGGGGAAACGCGTCTGTGATAAATGAACAGCACTCAAACATGGTGCCCCTTTGTAGTGGTACAAACAAAAAATGTATTTCCAAGAGAAACGCATTTGTCATTTTGTTATTCTTGTAGCAACTATTATTCAGTGTGCATTTAGTATCAAAATTTAAAATAATACATGAACAAAACTAAATGATATGAGAAGGTTGCACATGTCAGTCATTGTGGAAATGTCATTTGGAATGAGCAAAGCGCATGCCCCAGCAATCTATTTGGTTTCTTGTCATAAAATAGTTCTAGTGAGACATCACACCCACGTGCCACTACTACTACGCAGCCATTTTCCCTCTTCAATTTTAGGCCATTATGGGTTTCTGCATTTTTATTTATTATTTGTTGTATTAGTGGGGGTTTTTTTATAAGGAAAAGGAGGCTTGTCAAACGTTTTTACCGTGTCCTTAATAGTTGCACGTGCGCATATCTTAAAGAGTACGGGCCCCGGGGAGATGGGCTCGTACACGGCGGCGGGGGGCCTTTGTTCCCGGGTAGTCTATGCAACAGGTCTTGGCCAAACTGCACAGCGACTCCGCTCCATTGTGTCGGGCAAACACACACTGTGATGGGACCGTAATGGGCTGTAACGTGTGCACGTCACTAACAGTTTCACTTGCTTTACATCAATCTGTATATCTTACCTCTCACTGATTAGAGATTCTCCCGGATTGGTTTTTTCCCGTCTCGGGTTCAATTCAAACCGACAATTGAATACAAATTATGAGTAAATAAATAGATACTGATGCACGTTGGTTTAACCATTCTACCTATCATCCGGCCTGAGTAAAAACAATATTGAATTTGTTGACCACATTAGCATAAACATTTCAGTAAGCCAAGAGGAGTTTATACCCGTGTTTGTATTATAAGTTTCATTTCAATCCATTTGCCCAACACACTTGAAAAAAACGTATGTAAATTCTTTCACACATTTGGTTGTGTATTGACAGCAACTTAAGTTTCGTATTTATTTGGCATAAATTTGCATTTTAAGTTATTCATCGCATTATGAGCTCACCTGTTTAATTCGCATTTGGTTTGGCATAAATTTGCATAATAAGTTATTCATCACATGATGCGCTCGCGCGTTTATTCTCCCTCCTTCTTTCTTCTTCATTCATAACTTTACGTGAACGTTGATCTTTCATTCCGACATTTTTGAAACCATAACAATTTATTATTTCATAAACATTTGTAGTTCTCCTTCATTTCCTGACCCCCCCCCCCCATCCCCGACCCCCCCCCCCCCAGATCACTTCACAACTTTGTCATCTGGTGAAAATTGGAGAAGCTAACCAGAGCTTCTATTTTTAAAGCTTTTTTCCCAGTTCAGTTTGTGCCTGTTGGGGTGTTCGTTTGTTTGTTTGTTGTTGATTTTTTGGGGTGCTAAAGTTTTGGGACAAACATTGTTTTGAAGTATTCTACTCCTGTGATGTACAATCATGCACAGAAAAATTCTAAATAAGTCTGTAGATTTTGAATAAAGAAAACATTACTTCAAAACGATAGGAGTAACTTTCTGTCCGCTGTTTTAGAGAAAAAGTAGCGAGGATGACTCAGCTCGGACACGGGTCCATCTCGACTACCTTGCGGTACTAATCCTTCTCCATCCGTCCCGCTCTGCATTGTCACCCCGGACAACCTCACAATAGATTTAGGCGTTTTATCCACACTTGCTCTCTCCTGTTTTTAACACCCCCTTCCCTTACCATTCCAACCAGGGGGAGAGACCCTCTCGGCCCACAAAATGGAACAAGTACCCTTCTCATGCTCGCCTGACATATTCAAGGCGGGATGTGGTTTGTTTTTCCCCCTGAAGTCACCAACTCCCTCCAGACGAAAAACCATTAAAAAGCTGTTCAGCTCACCACACAAGAATCGCTGCTTCATTAAAGGCTAAAACCCCAACAAAAGGATTCGGAGATATATAGTTTTCCCCATGGCAACGAGTCGATCAATATTTTCTGAGCCAAATTTTGGCTGTCCCTTTCAAAAAAAAAAAGTGACTTCCCAGTTTTGTCTTCTTATTTTTTCTATCATCTCGGTACAAAGCATTTCCTGGGAGCTCGCCACCATTCGCCTCTGGTTCTACATTACACGGTTGTTATTTGGGTGATAATGACAGCCTTAATTAATTCCTCTGCATGTTTTACACAGTCATTCATTATTGTATTTTCTTCTTTCATTTTCTTATTCTTTTGTTGCTGTTGGTACCTGCTGTGAGTTTCTAATAATATCCAAGCTCCACCTTGTTCTTGATTTGTTTGTTTGAAAAATGTTAAAAGTTTAAGTCAAGAAATAATAATATGTTTGGAAATGTTTACAAACCTAATGGACAATGTGCGAAGTAATAGTCAATTGTTGCTTCATGTTTTGAACTTACCAGATTTTTGGCCACGGCCAATTTAGATGAAAATTATACAAACATGCTCAAATACCTAATACAAGTTTACAGGCACTCCAATTAGCCCGTTCCAAAACGCAAAGTGAAAATTTGTTAACAATGATTTAAAGAAACAAATTATTGCGTCACACTAGACGCTTTATCAAGGATTTATTTTCGTTTTTTGTTTAAAAAATAACACTTGTTCTTTTTTCGGTAATCAATTTTAGGGCAATCGTTTCAAAAAATCAGACGACAGTTTTGTGTCCCCCCAAAATACAAACAAAGGGTATTTTTTAGTGAATGAATTACAGTCCAAAAATATATAACCAAATAAAGTGGTGTGTTTCTCATTCACTGCTAGTCAGTCATCTGATTCAACCCGTTCAATCTTGTCAAATAATTGTTATAACTTACGGGGAATGAATGATCACAGAAAATATCTCATTATTTCTACCGAAGAAAAAAAAAACGAGGATCAATTTTGTCATTTTGTTTTCCCCTTAAAGTTAACCAATTGGTTTGTGCGCGTTAATTACGAAGCACTTAGACAGTTGTATACAATAACGATTTACCATCAGACATGCAAACACGGGGACGGGGCGATCGGCGCGTGTGGACGGCGGCCGGGCGTAGAGACTCACTCTTTAGGCACACCTGTTGTACTGTCCGCAACAAACAATCAAGACTGACAGAACAAATTGAAACAGGTCTCGCTTGTGATTGCTGGATGACAATTTCTTTTACATTGCGGTTAGGTTCAAGGAAAAACCAGGGTGTATGACTGTCATGTCCATGGTTGTAATTGCCCGGAGAGGGATAGCTAGGTAGTATTTGCGTTTGTTTCTGGACAAACTATCAACAATGGACTTAGTCACTGCCGCAAAATAATCACCAGAATCCATTGAAGGATTTAAACAATCTTGCTAGAATTGGTTGGTTGTATTTCATCAACTCATTTGGAATGTTGAAAGGTATAATCGGTCTTCATCTTTCCCCTCATTTGATAGCTGTGCGGGTAAGATTGTTTTGCCTGTCACGTTTTGTAACTTGTGACGTGCTGACCCCCCCCCCCCCATTTATCCAATCCTTTTTAGCTAGCCCAGACCCTTACTGCTGTTGAGCTCTTGCACTCTGCACAATATATATTCTTATATTCCCAAACGGGTGTGTTTCTGCAAGACGTTTATGTTACGCGTGTTACTGTAACGATATGTACACACCATTCGTGTTACTTTTCACATTCTTTACATATCGTAATGTGTTCTTGGATATCTTTTTTACGCCTAACTCATAATAAAGTTACAGCGTCGTTACTCACACATCACGGTGTTACTGTTACCGTTTTGGTCATTGGAGGTGTTGCTGTTGCAGTGTTTCTACGTCACAGGTGTGACTGTTACGCTACATATGTTTTAATATTCTGCCAATTTCATGACTCGGTGAAGTTTTCTCACGTTTGATACAGTTCTGCCAGGGCAATTAGGTAACCACCTCATTAGTTTCAGCATTCCCATGTTACACGTGTAACATGCATACCCGTGGTAAACATGTAACACATACACCACTTCACACGTCACATGACGTGTCACATGACGTGTTACCGTGACTGTACTCCGAAAACACCTGTCGTGTTGGTTTACAACTCTAATCTAGGTCTGAAAAGTAGACCATTGCCCTATATATATATAAATAAACATGCGCATCAAAAATGTGGATAAGTATTGACGAAGTGACAACGCCCGTCACCTGTGTGCTCAGTGTTCTTTATAGCGTCGAAACATTACAAAAACAACGCTGTAAAAAAAGGAGCAAACACTTGCCGTGTGCTGGAGGAGTCACGGATATATCTCGCCTCTCAGCGATGACTGTCCGTGCCTTCGCTTTCTATTTCACTTTCAGAATCTTCGAGAATTATATTCCGTTGCACAAATGCTATCGATATGCAGTTATCACAATATTGTTTGCTGTTGTAGTTGACCCGAGCCGAGTCTGAGTGAAAGTTTATACAGTGCGTCACCATCTCTAACTCGGGTGCTTCAAAACACCTGTTGGAATATAACTGCAGCTATCTACAGTCAACTCAAAATTGATATTTCGTGATTACTGTCTCGTGCGTCACCCTGTTGATTAACCATATGTGTATGTTTTTTCTTTGAAATCAACATCAGGCGAATGAACATTTATTATAATCAATTGAATAAACGATACTTCTTTTTTTTCTACCAGAAGAGAAATATCTTTTTGAGGCTCTCTAGGTGTAAAACGTTCTTTTGTTTTGGAGTAAACCTCCACAATAAATGTATACATTTAAATTGTCATGCTATACCAATGGCAACAAAACATCGTAACAAAAGAAAAGTAAAGTGGCCAACTAAATAAATGATTATGCTATGAACAGACCAGCCAAGGCTTGTCAAACAACAAACGAAAAGTATTAACAATAAGCAAAACTAATACGAACATTTAAATGACAGGAAAAAACAACATTAGTCTAATGAGAAGAAGGGGAAAAAATTGCTTTTGAAATTGGAATCGGTCAGTCATTTTAAGCATTATTTGGGCGTCAGGTTTTAAATATTATGAGTTTCAGGCAGGCCTATCTGATTCAGTGTTTAGTTTGAGGTTGATTGTTAGTTGAAACTAAACCAAGGGAAGTTCAAATTATAAATACATTTTTAATTTTCAAATTTTTTGGGACTGGCTTAAGTGAATAAAATAGTCGCTGCTCAAGCCAAATGTAAATTTGCTCGCTAAGCACTGGCGAATCTTCCTTAGAAAAACAGGTTAGCAAAAGACTGGCGTTTATTCCGACTGGTCACAATGTAATCTTTGTTTAGAAATAGATTTATTGTTAGCATTATTCTCATTTAAGCAAGTCTGTTTCTGTTAACTTTGACCTTGTGTGGATTTGTTTAGTGTGTGTGCACACTACACTGTTTTTTTTTTGGAGGGGGGGTCCCCTTTGGGGGTGGGGGTTGTTTTGGGGGGCGGCCGATGTGTGATTTACCAATGCAATGTACTGTATTTCATACGGTAAGGAAAATCCACTGTCAGTTTGAAAGGACTAAGAAAACAGTGTTTAGAACCTATACCGGTATAAGGGTAAATTGTGTGTGTGAGTTAAGAAAAGTCTTCACGCCTGTGACGCTATGATTGACAACAGTTTGGGACTTTTTATTTATTATTTTTCATTTATCTTACAGAGAAACTCGTGAAGAATGAATCTGCAAATGAAAAGGAAAATGGCCACCGTACTTCCTCTAGCGGCAAACATGAGCACAATAACAACAACAGCAACTCGTCCACCAAGAACAAGAGCGACTCCCTCGACACCTTTAACGGTTTCGCCGCCAGTTTTGTGTCTAACTTCCGCCCAGGACGGCTCACCCCAATCGAGATCCTCACAAGACTTTTCCCCACCCAGAGGAAGGCCGTCTTAGAGCTCGTCTTACAAGGATGCAGCGGAGATCTTGTCAAAGCCATCGAACATTTTTTATCGGCCAGTGAGACCCAGCATTCTCCCACCGTTAGCATACCATCAGGTATCTCCCGTGCAGGGGAGAGGCCAAGCATTGGTCACCATCACGAGAGCTTTGGAATGTCCGGGGTTCACGGACTCCAAACGGCATTCCGATCGTCCTTGAGTAGCGAGAAGCATCCGGTGGGTAGCATGAAGTCAGCGTTCACCCCTCTTCCACCGTCGAGCGCATCTGCAGCCTCTTCAGTGCCGTTGTTATTCGCCCCGAGACCACCCCACCCGTTCCACGCTGAGGCTCTCCTAGGACGCACGCCTCTGTTCGCCCCAACATCAGTCGCTGAACTGACCTCAAGTATGCCCAGTCCGGCCATGGGATCCCCACGGTTTGCTTTCCCAGCCCTACACCCTTTTCACCTATCAGGGAAGTTTCCCAGCGCTGGGGAGGGGTACCCACGTCTGATCTTTGCCCCTTACGCAACTTGTCCCCCAGACTGCGTACAGTGCCCAGGAAGTAGAACCGGCATGCATAGCGAGCCCGAGAAGTCACCATCTGGTACCACTGACGGCTCTGTTGCAAACAGTGCAGTGGATTCCGAGTAGAAGATGGATAATTACAGAAGGAACACTGACTATTATGTAAATAAATGCAGGATTTGTTTAAACTGTAATGTTAATATTTTGGAATGTTTGGAGATGAATTTGAAATATTTAGATTAATCATTTGAAAATCTCACCTGTGCAAGTGTCGATTTCTTGTCTGTTTGTTGTCTATTTCGATGTGATTAATCTGTGAAGAAAACCGTTGTTTGTCAAACTTATTTGTATAAAAAATTTGAACAAAATGGCCTCGAAATTAGTTTTGTATTCCACTTTAAGGGATTCAACCATGTCAATCGCTTTCATATTTTTGAAAAAATATGACATGTTGCTTTGAGTTGTCTTAATATTTAACCTATTTCTCGCCAGCCATTTGCATGTCACACTTCTAGTATTTAGGCATGACATATTTTTTTCTACTGCTCTTTCCAGCGGCCCACTTGCATTACACGTACCATCCACTTAAACAAAATGTCAAACTAGGCACAACAACTGTAGTATTGAGTGTGTATTTATGATTAGGCCAAGCGTCGTGAAAAAAAATTGTCAAAAAAACAAAAACAACAGTTGATCTAAAGTTCCCAGGTCACAACGGGGGAAAAGTGAAGAGAGTCAAGAAGGATTACTGGACGACCAAATGTTTATGGATTCCAATTCTGAAGTGTTTGGCCGGATGTTCTGTATAAAAACTGTCGCAATCCCCTGGTGGCTTGTCCTAAAACGGCACAAGCAGCCACCCGTGAGACCGGTTAGCGTTGTTTTACCCAATTTGCTGCGAAATCGAAGTGAAAAACGCTTTGAAGAGTGGTTCCGGCCGGCAATGCCTGACCAAGATTTTCAAAAAAAGAGAGCAGATTAAAAAAAAAAAAAAAATCGACCCCCTCGTGTGTTGTTTCGGCGTGGTGGGTTTAATATGCATGCCAGACTCAAGAGGTTGTTTGGGCCGTTTATCGCATAGCACATCTTACGACGTGCCCTTTTTAAAGGTCATGTCTTGCATAATTCTAAACTAGGACTTTGGATTCAAAATGCGTTGCACGCGTATTTTTTTCCGCTGTTGTTTTACGTTGGATGCTACTTTAACTTTTAAATGTTGATGTACTTTTTTTCCCAGCCATCCTCACGTCTGTTGATAAGATTTCATGATAAGAGATTGTGTGGACATTGGGATCAGTGAATGAGAAAACAGAAATGAAAGCAATGATTGATATTATTGTAAGATTGTAGTAGGGTGCAGAGTAAAGCGTGTCTGCGAGCCGTAGCCGAAACTTAAACTAAACATCATGGTTAAGAAAATAAACAAGTAGCCAATAATCCAAACTTTCACCTCACTCAATTTAGTGTTATTTGTTTAATATTTGGATCAATGCAGTACTTTGTCAAATGTACTTATTAGTTGATGGAAGAGGTGCAATCGTGCCCCAGAAAACAAGTCTTCCGATACCTGTTTTTTTTTTTACAAGACCACGTCAGCACCTCCCTGGCTCATTGTATGTTTTACCCACAGTGTAGTAAATATACAAGAACTGGAATTATGAAAGACAACTGCACCAATTCAGACATACATCTTTAAACATAGGCGTACGGCCCAGGGGGGCGGCGGGAACTTGCCCTCCCAAGTTCTGACAAAACACTAGGGGAAACTCGGGCACAGCAACAAGGGAAAACCATGGGCAGAGAAAGCAAAACAGGACTTTTCACCCGGTGTGATAATTTGGTACTTATGTTTTATTCTGTGTACAATTTTGGGCAAATCAAGCCCCCCCCCCCCACCGCCCTAACCAAAGACTCCTCCATATACGCCCATTCCTGTATAAAGATCGACGTTTACTTTTAATGTCTTTTTTTTCACGAGTTTCGCTTCGTAGTTTTCTCTATTGATCCAGTTCTTCAATTCATGCTAATCAGTTTGGCTGCAATAAGTCAGTGAACTTAGCTTACTTTTCTCGTCACGGTTTTAGTTCATTGTTAATGACTCTTACAATCGTATATCTGATTTTTACATAGTTGTCAATACCTGTTGTTTTAGAACTGCTATGGGACACCAAATGTGCTTAGCAACTCTGCATAGCAGAATGGGGTAACACCGAAAATATCAAAATTCTCAGAACTGCTTAGCAATTAAAATTGCTGAGCGCAGTTGAGCGGGAAACCAGTTACAAACATTTTACATGACTCTGCTTGACTCTGCTAATAAATCAAAGTATAAAACTAATTTCAAATTGTTTATATTGATTGGTTTAATTTGTTGAAGTATGTTTAACAACTTAAGATGAATGGTACATGCGGTACCCAAATGCAGCTCGGGATGTAACCCCAGCATTTACCTCAATCTAGCCCGAGTGAGTCATTTAGGTACAGAGATAAGGTTACATTTAGATTCGGGTTACATTTAGGTACCGAATAGGGACTAGATCTTGGGCTATGTTTTGTTTTCTTAAGTGTTGGGGCTACATTTGGGTTCCGTAATACCAAAAGCTCTTTTCGAAACCGCGGCTTTGGGCTTGGGCTCTAGCTGAAGGCACCGTTCATCTGTTTGAAGCCCCGTACCGAAAGTGTAGGTTTTCAAAACTACTGACGGAGCCTAAGCCGGATGCTAAGCCTAAGCCTTGGTTTCGAAACGGCCTTTGTCACGGGCAACATTGTGGAGCCCGGAACACATTGGTTCTGTTAGTTTGGATGGCTATACACAAAAACATGTGTAACTAGTTAATATTGCGCCTCGTGCAGTTGTTGATTGAGATTTTCAAATCTCACTGACCTGGATCAAAGACAATGTAGCAATCATGCTGAGTTGCTTTTCACTTTTGGGCATAGTGTTGTTTACGAATAAGGGCAGAATCTGACTGTTCTGCATTTAACAATCAGATAACTGTACAAACTTGTCGATTGTGTTCGCCCAAAACTGCAAAAGAGCATGAAAGTAACACTGGCTTTGTTTAGTTCGTCCTTCTCCTTTAGGGATATACCTATATACTTTTTCAAATGTTGCAATTGTCAATGAAAGTTTCTACCATGAGTAGAGATTTTCAATTATAGTGGCGTAGGCTGTTGATTCAACAACTTGTACATAAATTAAGCCACTGTGTTATTTCTTGATCATGTCATGAGATAGACCAACTCGACTCATGCATAGAGATTTCATTGTCATATCTTGCTTTCTTATGATCAATGTAATGATATGTGCTATATTATATTATATTTTATGTACATAGATACACACTTGAAATTCACCCATCAGTTGGATGGGCACCAGTTATGGCTAGAGGGCCAATTAAATGTTGCTATTTCAGGCAAAGAGTGGTTGTGTTACCAGTGTGTTATGTTGTAGTAGGCAGGTAATTGGCCAAGGCGTGGAATGCTGGAGGTGGTTCGCTTGTAACTTGCGCCAACCCGTTGGTCCACAGCGAAACGTGGGAAACGAGGCTGAGTAAAACGAGAGGGGACTCGGGCGGCGAAGGTATGGGATCGAACTGTTTTTAAAAATGATACTTAAAATTTAAAATAGACATGGCAGTCAGCATAACTGAAAATTCCAATACGTCCATATTTGGTAAAGCTCACATCATGCTGGTAGTCGATCCTTCGTTGGTTCACGTGAACTGTGTTAACTTTTATCCAGATTTGTTTCCCCCTGCCCATAACTAACATAATCAAAGCAATAAAATTAGTATATTTTGTTATGTTACGGAACCACATGGGAACATCAAACAATAACTATAATATAAAAACACAGTATCAATATTGCATCTTGTATAATTTAGCGATGTAGTATCTTTCCATCCAAAACTGATTTCGATGTTACGGCTTTTGCGCAAAAAATACACCTGGCTCTAAACAATCGGTCTTAAGCATAAATCATTGTTATTCTAACTCAGATAAATAGTTCTCATCGGGGTGAAAGAACAGAACATCTAATGCAATGGATCTTTATTTCGTTGTTTTCAAACCATGAAAACTCATCTTTCGAAACCGAGGCTAGAGGAATAATTAGTCGGGCTCCTTGTCTGTACCACTAAGTGCTGTAATGCAGTCCATGCAGAGAACTCATCATGGTTAAACCATAATGAAGGTCGTTAATAGTCAACTGACGTTGACATTGTCGTTGTCATACAAACTGTGCCAATTAGCGTGTGACTTTACCTGATCAGTCATACAAACTATATGGGCGTATGACTTTACCCTGATTAGTCATACAAACTACCCCAATGGGGTATGACTTTACCCTGATCCGTCATACAAACTACCCCAATGGGCGTATGACTTTACCCTGATCAGTCATACAAACTACCCCAATGGGCGTATGACTTTACCCTGATCCGTCATACAAACTACCCCAATGGGCGTATGACTTTACCCTGATCAGTCATACAAACTACCCCAATGGGAGTATGACTTTACCCTGATCAGTCATACAAACTACCCCAATGGGCGTATGACTTTACCCTGATCCGAGTCATAAAAAACTACCCCAATTAGTGCTTGACTTTACCTTGATAGGGATATCTTCTCATGATAAAGATAATCATTTTTCCATCGAGGAACTCTTAAGCAATGATGAAACCCACTCCGCTCCACCCAGTGAAACGTAGAGTATTTTCCCTGGACTGATTCATATGTTAAATCACCTTGTCAGAAAGTTAACTTCGTTCTAAGCTGTAAGCAGTTTGTTGAAAGTTCTCCAACCTTCAATTTTCTATTTAAAAAAAAATGAGACGTGTGATTAACCAGACGTCATGGATTCAATATTTACCGAAAAACAGTAGAGGGTTTTTTCATTTAACAAAAGTCGTCCAATGTTTTTGTTTTTACAACCAATGTCCGGCCTCCCTGCACAATCTTGTTTTGTTTAGGGTTTAGTTTATATCACCAGGCCAGTTTGATCTTCGCCAAAAGCTCGAACCTTAAACAAAGTTTCAATAAATCTCTACTCCGATTCCCCACCTCCTAAAAGGAAAACAAAAATGTGCTTTTTTCAATTTCGGGAAGGCGAAGCACTCATAAACTGTCAGTTGGTTGGTATAGTTGTCGCTTGTTTGCAAGAGACGCAATATTCCGATCGCCGGATAACAATGATTTGATAACTAAATTCACGGCTGTCTTTTATTGTTATTTTATTTTCCTATTCCTTGTGTTCCTCAAGCCGTGATTGACAGGTGCTGAACAAGTGGGACTCAGTCTCTCGGGCTACGTGCTTCTTTAACTCTCGGCAAACTCAAACCCTCCAGATACGCCGGCCATTTTTTCTTCTTCTTCTTATTCTTCTTCTTTTCCCCTTGCCATTCTACGCGTCCAGTGCCGTCCTGTTTATTGGCGAAGTAACCAAAGACAAACGGCGGTGTACAATTTCTCGGATTGGGGATGCAATGCCATCAATGCCTAGCCTTCCCACACGAGGGGAAATCTAAATAGATAGAAGATTAGCAACATTTGATTAAAAAAAAAAAGTGGAAGGGGGAAGCTATGGAGAGGCTGTCGTGCCAATAAAAACAGAACGTGTGCATCGTTTCGGCGAGTAAAAATGAGTTTCTGGCCAATAGTTATCTTAAGCTACCGCTTGCAGTCATTTCCTATGAGATCAAAAAAGCGTAAAGGGCTTTAGTTTTATTTATATACAAAATACTCTTGAATCTACTTGTTGATCAGTCAAGCAGAAAGGAAGGCGCGAAAAGTCAAAAAGACAACACATGGACGAAAATATATAATATGATTGCTGCCCGTGGCGCACAGTGGCCGGGTACAGACAGCAAATAATAAACGGAGCAGGAAACGCATTGCTAGCTTAGAAATGGTCGGGTCTTATATGAGCAACACGAGCTGAAGCATTCCAGGCCAAACAAGCTCGGGGAAATTGCAAAAGGGGAAAAGTGAGAGGCTGCAACATTGTTAAATTAAATCGCAACGAAGTTAATGAATAGTACTTGGGGTGGCTCTTCTCTTTATCTTCCCAGCCACGGTGGATAGGTCTTGGGCCGGGATTTGAAATGACCGGCTTGGATGCGCTCTCCATTTCGGCGTGTTAACTCGCCTTAGGAGTGCTTGGTTAAAAATCTGCCCCCCCCCCCTCAACCTCACCTCCATAACATCCGCCACGGGAAAAGAGCACGAGTACAAATGTTCCCTTATGACTGATAAAAAACAGGAGTAGGAATGGAAATGTCGATAGTTACCATTGATTATTAACTGGACAATAATATAATATTTTAAAAACAACTTGTTAGATTTGAACTCTTTTTAATACTGACGTTGATTAAACACGCCTCTAGTTGTCTTTCTGTTGGTCAAGACCTGTACAGTTTTATGTTGTAGGTATCTTGTTAACCAAACCGAGGCTGTACTGGTAAAATAGTCTGGCACCTTGTATGTTGAATGAGAATCAGTATCGAATCGTTATCATTATGAAAAGTGTAACTAGACTCAGATGAAAGTGACGTTAATCGTACTGTTGATATCGTTGTTGTATTCCCTGTTCAACAATTGATTATTATACTGCTAAATATTATGGCTGAAATGAACCAGACTATTGTCCCCTAACCTCTTGGCTTATTTGGTTAAACATACTCTAAATGTAAGGAAAGACTAGAAAAAGTCTCTCAAACAAATATACTGATTTATTTAATTTCATGTATTGATTTGTTTATTGATTTATTTATATTTTATTAATTTTATTTTGTATTATTTAATTTGAAGCCACAAGTGTCCGTGTGATTTTATCTGTAGTAGAAGTACTCTTTCTTCTGATCACATCATGGACGAATTCTCCACTGTGAAAGAGAGAGGAAGAGATGGCGAAAGATTTTAGTTTTTTGAAACCTCCGGCATTGTCCGCAGTCGCACGGTGAAGACCCCTCGGTTAACTCCACCTCTCACGCCCGTCAAAAGTGCAACGAGAGAAGCCACTTATTCGCGCTTGAATCTCTGACCGTGGCGCGGGTTATACAGGGGCGATTTAATGAGTCTAAGTCGTGTTTGATTATGGAGCTAAATCCTACACGAATCGCAAGAGGAAATTGCTCTGTTCTTTTATAAAACCCTCTCCAAAAAAGAGGGAGAAAGAAAGAAAAAAGTCCGAGGGAAGGATTTAATTTTAATAGAAAATATGATTTGGTCTTGTCTGATAGTATCTAACGATGCGTTTCCTATGCGAGTCAGCCACGGTGGTGTTCGCTTTCCTTGCTCGGTGAGCAAGTGGAGGAAGAACCGGATCAAATGACCGCGCGCGCCGCTCACTCTCCGCCAAGCAGCACATCCGACTGCTTGTTTGTCGCTCTTTTCCTCTCGCCCGTCCTGAAAATAATGGCAATCATGTTGCCGAGGTGATTTGGACTAAGAAGTCGGTATTTTTTTTCCCCCGTCTTGTCCTTCTCCCATCACCACCCCCATGAAAAGAAACAATCCCGGCAGCTCGTTTTAAAGTCTCCCCGACCGGGGCTTGCCTTTTTATCCAAACCATGTTTGAATCGTGTCATTTCATCGGGTCTGAAAAAAAGACATAAAACGAAGCTTCGGGGCTCTAAGCTCCAACAACAAAAACTCCGTTCATATACAACACAAAAATCGATGGCAGTATTAAATTTTCGGTTATTTGGTGTCCTCCGAAAAAAAAGACCAGGAGTGGTCTTATTAAGGAAACTAATTGATTGAATACGTAGGAGATGTAATCTTTTTTGAGGACGATTTGTACGGGACATGATTGTAAAGTCAACTCCGCCAGCTGTATCGCTTTTAATTATCACTTTACTACGGGGATATAATTTCAGCCCGTGCGGCCGGCTCTCGACCGCCAGCCCTGAGTGAGCCTGTTTCTGGTATGGTATTTTTTGTCCGTCTCGCGATATTGGGCCGTGGTGAGCTGGCTGGAGAGGGTTCCCAATCGATGACACGAGTGTCTTTACTCATGTAGGATCAACACAAGGGGTATGGGCTGCACCGAGCCAGGATCCTACTGAAGAGGCACCCGGGCCGTACCCCCTAATTGAAAAAAATGAAGTAGGTATTAAAAAAAGGAACGTGCCAAATAGAGTTGATGATTCAAGGGTAGAAGAGTGGTGAAAGAAGGAAAAAACCACGGTGTTGCGCTGGTTAAGTTTGCCGGGCCGCCCCTCTGTATTGTTTAGCACACGATCCGTTTCTGTCGTTGTCAAGTAGTTTTCTTTCATCTATGACAACGTCTAACCTACAAAAAAGCAGCTAGAGATGACTGGCCGAGATCAGACTGTCATGCCAAGTGCGAGAATCCGTACTGTATGTGTGTAAACGTCTCCCCCGCGGAACACAAGGAAATGGGCTGACAAGCTGATTGCCAATTTACTCTTTGAAATTCCCTTTTTTCTTCTTCACGTGGAGGTAGCGCTTGCTGAGTGCGATTCATTTTATTTTGCCATTACCTGGATGACATAAAACAAACTCTGAATCAAATCTGTAGTAATAATTTGTCCGGCAAGCGGCTGCATACAGCAACGCGGGGCGTTGTGAAGCGCGGGACGGTGGACTAAGTGAGGCGCTGCCCGGTCCAGTAGAGGGGGATTAGGTCTTCAATTTCTAGTGTTAGCAATCCATCACCTTATAATGCACGTCCATAGCTCTCTTCGGTTGATATTAAATCTCAGATATCTTGTTTCTTACTAATTGCTGGCCGTGTTTTCATTGTTCGTGAGGCAGTGAATTCAAATTTGACACTAGTACTCAATTTAGGCTAAATTATTACTTCTTTTCCCGAGCGCGCAAACATTGATCCGAAGGGAATCGATGACTGAGCTTGGTCCGCGTGTGGCTTTTGCCATACATCAAAACCCCCCGGCTTCGAGCCCCGTGGTTGACAAGTTCCGAACGGCGCTCATGTAAAATGCAACAGTTTTTCTCTCACGATATTTTGTCTCGATTTTCATAAGTAGGGCCTTTACGTGCGAGAGAGTTAGCTTTCAGTCGATTCCATTGATTCGCTGTCTTCCATAATTCGTCTATGGAAAAATGGAAATGTCAACCGCTTTATTTTTAGCATCAGTGGCAGTTGTGTATACTATAGAGGATGCGGTGGTTTTTAGAATAAGCTCGCACCCGCTCCCTAGCAATTTTATATTTGTATTGATTCGTTTCTGACTTACCTCCAAATTGATTTCAAGTAAAGATGTAGTGCACCATTGAATATAACCCATATTTGCTATTACCCAAGTGTGTTTTAAGTTGTCTTGTGTAAAAGAAATCACAGTGCAAATACAAAAAAGGAAAGTGTTCTTAGCGGAAATATTCTCGTCTTTGGAGAAAAAAAATTATGAGCAATAATAAGCCCGATACAAATTCTTTCTTTATTAAATAAATAGAGAAAAATATGTAACCTTTGTCTGCCTTTTTTACGCAATCACGCGAAGGAAATATTAACAGGTCAATCTCATCGGTCATGTTCCCCGTAAAAAATTCAAAGCTTTAATACTTATTTCCGGATTTACAAAAAAGGTACCAGACTATTTTCCCAACCGGCCTCGTTTTGGTTATACACTTGTTTGAATGACAGGGGAAAAACAAGTTGGCTGAAATTATGATAATGATATTTTATCTGCGACGTCAAATTGTTAAATGCCTTGACATTTATTCAGCAATGAATTTCTTACGAAACAAAAAAACAATTTTAAAAGCTTTCGTTCAAGTTCTTTGCTGTTTGTTATTCGATCAGCAACACTCCTACAAGACCCTTGGGAGGCTTGGGAGGCGATTGACGGTAGGGGCGAGCACGATTTCCTCGGTGAAGCGTCAAGCGCGTCATCTACATTGCCTACAGTATTTGCGGCAATTAAACCATTTTGCCAACACAAAAAGACAACTCCCGCTGGGATTAGCTCGCAAAATCTGTCCAAAAATTATCAATAAAATCCTTTCAGCATCTTGAATAAGTGCAGTGAAATTTGTCTCCACATATTTTATAAACAGGGTCCCTATTGATTTGTGATTAAATTATTTGAAATCAGTCCCTGAAGCGTACGGCAAAACTGTCCAGCATATGTTCGCGGATATAATCCCAAATCCCGTGAGATTACACGAGGGTTCGTTATTGTTACGGCACTGAACGGCGGTAGTACTAACAACTGTTGTGTATTATGTTTTGTGTGCAGTAAACTTACCGCAATGTTTACTTGCATCATTTAGCTGATCACATTCTGTTATTAAATGAAACCGTTCGCAGGCATTTTTGGGTCAATTTTATTATGTTTAGAAGAAAAACAGTTTTGCATTCACCACAATAAGTATGTTTGAATTGGGAGTTTGTTTAAATTTTCAGATATCGTATTGTCAGAAGTCACACCTCGAAATGCTTTTATGCGGTGTTATTGGGCCACACAATAACTCCCTGGGGTGCACAAAGGACCGCCGTTTTCAGAGCAAGAAAACAGCCTTTGCATGCTGACTTTCTGCCTTCAAACAAAAACGCCATCAGGATTATCATTGATTCAGAAATTCGATATTTACAGACTGTTCCACAAAACAGTCTTTTCTGTTGCTCTACAAATATTGATTCCTACTTTAACAATGTTGATTCCTATATTCTAAATGTAATTGTGACAGTGAATTATAACTACAGTCCTGAAAAATAACTCCGTTCTTGTTGAGTTTAATGCTTTGTATAAAAACGTTGAAAACATCCACACACTTTTTCTTTTTTTTCCCCTGTTTTTTTTCAACACGCAATTTTACTCTTTGACCTTTTTTGGCCCTGGTTTTTCCAGATCTCAAAATCCCAGTTTCCACAGTAGTTCTCACCAAACGTGACCTAATTTGATGTTTTTTTTCACGCCGGTTGCCATGGCGTGTTTTGGGGGAACCAGGGGTCGGGAATTAATTTACTCTTCCAAAAATCAATCAATAATGAAACTTTGATCTACTCTTTTTGTACTTGCGAGTTTTCTTTGTCTTTTTGGACCGAAATAACAAAACAAAAAATCCCTGGTCAGAGTTGACACGGATTTCGGGTCCCAATGGGGCCTGACCCATTTCTTGGTCATCCCGACCAGAAACTGGTCACAAAAGGGGATATTGACTTGGATTCTGCGTCAGTTTGACATAAGATTCGGGTCAGACCCAGAAATTTAGAGCACGAGGCAAATATTAGTCGGTATTCTCAATTTTTTTAAACTGGCCCCAACTACACTCTACTGCTAGGCCGCTACCATATCTTTATAACGGTAATGAATGGTGGAATACCACCCTTTACATTACACAGAAAAGAGTGACAACTGTGATTTGAGCTTGAAAATGTCATTGTTATTACTAATAGTAAACTTGACAAATTAAAATTTAAATTGGAGGTATTTTCTATTGTCTGTAATATTAGTTTAGTTATTGATGGTATTGTAATAATATGCAAGCGGACTATGTTGAAATGAATAAAAGTTTTAGTCCCCCGAGGACAAAATAAAAATCAATAAAACAATTAAATTGCAAAATATTGTCCCTTTAAGGTCAAATTCCAACACCTTTCTTTATCCGAGAGTCGTGACCCTCGCCAGTGCGTACTTTATTATCCCTCTGATCTCAATTTGTTCACACTTTGACTGACTCGTCAACAATCACATCTTGCCTCGTTGCCTCCTCCTCAAAACGCCAGCTATTAAACAATCTTCGGGTTTTTCATTCAATCAAAAACACACACAAAAATATGATATGAATTGTCCGAGACTGTTATGTTCCGCGTGGCTGGGTTTCAAGCAGGAACGGATGATGCGGGTTCGTACTTACCCCCCTAGGCTACACTTTTGCCGTGGAGACTTGTTGGGTTAAATTGGTCTGAGAACGACTGTGTTCCGTTGGGGAACAGGTAATGAAGTAGTGAGCTTTAATCACGACGGGGATTGTTATAAGAATCCTGAATGTGATCTGTCCGTTTCGTGGTATTGGAAGGAAAGTTTTTCTTGATTTTCAAGAAAAGGTTGGGTTTTTTTTATTCGGGTCTTGTAATCTCACTGCTGTATGTACACATTTAGACTTCTGAATTCTCAAGACATTTTGTGGATCTTTTGGTGTCGTTACCAGGAATTGAATCCGCAATCGTACAAATATTTCCACCCATTATTTGTAAGGAGATCACATTGATGCCTTGGTGTAATGATTTTTTTTAAATCCTCTACTACTTTAAGGGGGGAAAATAACAAGACTGCCTTCATTTCTACAAATCTTTAAAATACGCTATTGGGGATAACAGAGCCACGCCCACAAGTCATGACGTGACTATGAATAATTCAACGAGGCTATCATGTGACCGACACCCCCTGAAGAAAATTGTGTCCTCAAAAATGGCGCTCCACCACAAATTTCACGGTGTGGTCAAGTGCCAAAATGTGAAATCGGAGTGGCCGATTCCTGTTAATGATTTTATAATCAACCTAAGGATCATTCCCGCCAAAAAATATATATATGATACTGACTCACCCCTGATTAGCCAGTCACGAGACGTGAACAAATTACAAATGAAGTGGCCCTCAGGCAACGTGGGAAAACAGAAGCGGAGGTCGGCTCAGCTTCCCTCAGTAATCATTGGGCTTTGATTTAGGGTTTGATCTCTGAAAATAAAATCGAGTCTTGATTGACTTTTGGGTGACTTTGGGATTTATGGGGGCGTTTTCCTACCAAGTTCATGGTTCCATAGTGTTTGTTTTGACTCAATGAGTACACCGTTTGTAAAACAATTGTTGATTGTTCATTTTGGTTTTCCAAAGTTGAACTTTTTGTTTTCTGATATTTTTTATTTTAGAATAAATATTAATAAAGGCAAGTCAAAAACATGTTTAAGGTATACAGTGTAACTCTTTAATACCTAAAAATGTAATCACAATTATTAAAAGCTGAATACAAAGAACCGCAATAAATCAATGAACATTCTGACATTCTTTTGGCATTCCTTACAATCACGGTGAATTCATGTTATTGCATTTTAGTTCACACCCACCAGAATAACATCAATCGTTTTAAACAGGCAGAGTTATTTTAATGGATATCAACATACTACAATTACGATCACTGAACTCGCGGGTGAATGGAGAGGGAAGGAGAAGAAGCACACGGGAGGAAAATTCCTTCACAACAGTTTATTCTTTGCATCGATATTTCAGGCAATTTAAATGATGGAGAGTTCTAGCCAAAACGATGCAACGCGTCAGCTGCAACGGCGGGAAATCTCCCGGTCGAGCTGGGGAATCGATCGAGGTGTCTTGTCTTTAATTTCGCCTCGTTTCAATTCACCAACAACTTTACAGTTCGAAATGAACGCCTTCTCGTCGTGTCACGCAAGTTGTGAAACCTCCCTCTCTTCAAATAAATACCTGTGTGGCTAGTGTGGGTACCTTAATGTAGCCCAATACCTAAATGTAGTTCAAGTCCTCAATAAAGGCCTAAATGAAGCCCAAGACCTAAATGTAGCCCAAGATCTAAATGTATCCCAATACCTTAATGTTGTCCAAGTCTTAAATATACCCTAAGACCTAAATGAAGCTCAATATCTAAATGTAGCCCAAGACCTAAATGTAGCTCAATATCTAAATGTAGCCCAAGACCTAAATGTAGCCCAAGACCTAAATGTAGCCCAAGACCTAAATGTAGCCCAAGACCTAAATGTAGCCCAAGACCTAAATGTAGCCCAAAACCTAAATGTAGCCTACGACCTTAATATAGCTAATTTGTTTAATGTTGCCAAAGACCTAAGCTACGAGTCATGAATGCAGCTCAACACCCATGTAGCCAAAGACAAAAATGTAGCACAAGACATAAAGATTTTAAATAATATAATTATTTGAAAATTGACTTATGTACAACAACACTTAATAAATGTACCTGTATTAACAAGATATGTAAATCCATATGGATAATATAGCTAAAAATCATCTGTGGCTTGAATGTTTTTTAACAAGATAATTGGAATGAATTCACTCATTCAAAATCCCATGATGTATCTTCACTTTATAATATTTTGGGTTTTGTTTACGCAAACCGGCTTTGGCAAACTATACCTTTGACCTTTTGGTGTTTACTTCCTGTTGCTTTTCTGTAACTCATGAAGGGCCACTTGTTTTATCTGTATCTCTCCTGTGCCAACAATGTCTTTTTAGACAGACATGACGCATTACAAATGGCTACTATTCTTATAATTATTCTCAGTTACTAGGTAGAACGAAGTGACGAATCCCCCCAATTTTCCCGCCCAAAAGGTTTAATGTTATGCGTTAGTGGAGTGAGTCAGGTAACACCACAAGCAATGCATGAAATTATTTCAAGTACAAAGTGTGTACACAACAAGAGGGTGTCTACGTTACACACATTAATACAGTTGAGATCTAAAAACAAAATTAATGAGGAAATTTTTCTCATCTCTATTTGAAAAGCTCGCTGATAACACATTTTTCGGTGTTGACACAAAAACGTAACCACTAAATTTGATGAAACATTCACAAGTTGTGTATGATGTGTTTATTGAAAACTGGAGATTTGAAATGAATTTCCGATCGGTTTGCTGTTATTCGTAAGTCATTATAACAAAATGTCTTTGTGGTAATTCTTGCAACAAAGATATGACAGTCATACCATACTGGTTTTTGTCAGAAGCCATTTTGATTTCTTACGACCTTTTGTTGCTGGGACGGAAAGTTACTTGGTGTGCCTGAAAGAAGGTCCTATGACCTTACACCATTCTGCCGAGCACACGGCAAAGTATAAATATGTTCGAAGAAAATTGGCAAAAAAATGTAATTTCTTAGGCCAAAAGTTCACCGTGAAAGGTCACGTGGGTTTGGGGTAACAAAGAGAGGGAAAGTATTCAATTGCAAATTGCCACGTGCAGGTTTGCTCGTCGATAGCACCTCTCACCGTTCCCAAGTCTTCTACAACACCCTCAAATCCAATTACGGCTTGAAATGTTATAACCCGACTGGCCGAGCCCGGAAGATTGCGGTGAACAAAAAAATGTCATCGAACTCTGAATCAAAGTTTGTTATTTGCAGCGATTTGCCGAAGACTCTTCCGTCTATAATAATGTACTGTTTTTTGAGTGGTCCAGTCGGTCCGCAATGGGGCCCCAAGAACACACAAACGAAGAAATCGAACTGCTCCGTGCCGGCTTCAGTCAATAGTGTCTACGGGAAAGTAATAAGCTTTAGTCCCCCCCTTTCCAATGGCCGCTTTAAAACACAGCCAGCTTTTAGACACTTCTCCGTGGGGTGTATTTTTGCCTCTCCTCTTCGCAAGCAATGTGTTTGTGTGCGATAGAATTTACCCGCTCGATAAGGCACGGCGTAAACTAAATCCCATATCATAGCGCGGGAAAATACCAAGCAACAGCTGTAGACACTTATGGAGACTATCCATGCCAAATAGCGGCTTCTGTAAAATGAGGGTTTCCAAGACCATCGGTGATAGCTCCCTCCCTATAGATCTCAAGGGCTTCCGTGGTAACCTAATCGTAGTCAACATCCTAGGTTAGAGAAGAAAAATATACATCTTATTAAAAAACGGAGCGAAGGATATCTATTGCCACACCACAGTCCAAGAAAGTACAGAGAAATGTCTCCCTGACTGAAAGACGACTATTGCAGCCTGAGTTGGAGACTATAGCTTTATTGGCCAATCCCCATACCGTAGCAGCTGAGTAAAGAATACCGCCTGATCAGCAGGAAGAATTTGGCCTAATTCTCGCCATTTTTTTATTTTTATCCTATAGCATTCTGTCAACTTGTTTAACTGCAATTCAAAAGCACGACGATAGCCATACAATACTCGACGTGTCTCTGTTTAGCCGTGGATGATCGTTGAGTAGTTGTGCGCAAATTGTCCTGAATCTCCCTTCCTATTCAACGCATTGATGACTTAGCCTAGTTTGGTATAAATGGCGGGAAACGCTGGCTGTAAGATGATGAGTATTTTTCTATTGACAGAACCCGCCAAATCAGCGCGGACCGCCATCGAGACTTTTGAATCAATTTCAGCTGCGAAAACAAATTAGATTATTACAATAACAACTCTATGTTATTTAAGATGGTTGTACACCGTACGCTGTCCAACCTTTATCTTGTGACGGGGAATTTGGTGGAATTTAAAAGAGAGAAATGATTGCCAGTCTTGAACCAAATGCACCATTTCGTTAATTTGTTAGGGATTTATTGTTGTTGCCAATTGCGTACGTGTTTACGCCCAATCATGCAATCTGTGATGAACAGCTCAACCTATAAAATAGTATTTTTGAAAACTTAGCATTTCAATTAAGTATCCGAATGCAGTTAACCTTGAAGTACATAAAACCTGTGGAAGAAAATCAAGTGATGAAATCAACTTTGTTTGCCTTTTAAAGATAAAAGGGAAGACCTTGTTAAATTTTGGAGGAGAACACCATTATTTTGGAAAAGCGTATTCCAAGTCCTCAAGTTTTAAAGAAGAAAGGTCCTATCATCGAAATTACTTAAAATCGCATTGATGGAACTTTTTTATTTTCTGTTAGTTATTAAGTGATATTTATACTTTTTTTAATTTTTTTTTAACTAAAGGTGGAAGCATTGCAATATTAAATCTCTGTCAAGGTTAGGGATTGTACCAAGATGGCATAATGAGTTTGATTTTACTGTTTTTATTTTTAGTTCAAATTGTTATTATTTATTTTGATGCGCGTTATGATCAGACTATTTATTCAATTGCGGGAATCAAAAGAAGCAGCGGTGGTTTAATGGGTCTACTTACTACTGGAAGTATTTCTGGATTGGTCTACTTGTATGAACTTTACAAAGAGTGACATTTCAGACTTGTATAATAATTTTATCATAGTAATCAATCCATGTGGTTTGTTCTCTTAAAAGGTGTGCACAACGTTGAATAGTGTCCCCTTTAAATAGCCTGCCTGAAATGCTATAGTTTATGGGACATGAGTAAAACAATAAGTTTTTATTTTTGTGAGTCCATTACCCGATGTTTGAAAACAGTAAAACTGGCATAATGAGGATTTTTACCTAATTGACTCCGATGACCGATTGAGCTTAAACTTTCACAGGTTTGTTATTTCATGTGTATGTTGGGTCACTTTAAGTGCAGATTCTGGTCTTTGACACTCGCCAATGCTGTCTGGTTGCTTTAGGTTAAGTTGTTGCAAGATGTACAAACATTTATCTTAGACAAATAATATTGATTGATAGAATATGATTCAGCTTTGCTTTAGTATAAGTAATCTAGGATTCTATGATTTAGGCTGAAATTGTGTCGAGCGAACTCGATGATCTAGCTATAAGACAATTACTTAATACGTATTAAGATCATGGGTTCGAATCCCACCCGAGGAGACTGGAACTTTTAAGGCAGAACTGAAAAACACTGACATTTATCCATATGTCTAATAATTAATTATACCCGATATGAAAACTAACATTTCGATTTGCAGTAACTGAAACGAATATCTGGCTAGGCGTCTTCATTTCAGAAAGTTGTCTTGGCATTATCTGGATGGTACTTACGGAGAACCGTTCCGTTTCACATCAGTGTAGTGTTGATCTGCAATCATATACAGTCCATTACGTACTCCACAGGTGTGTAAGAGCTAATTTCACCTTAAAAATGTCAGCCTTTGTTGAATGTCATATAAAGTCAGATTGAGGGTTGGCATCCAATCGTGGTGCCCGTGTGTCTTTAAGCATGATCACTCTGGATGGAGTGTTAGTCTATAGTGTACTGTGTGAAAGATAGTCAGTAGGAGATGAACCCAGAACCCTTATAATTGATTCACCCTGGTGTCACCCTGGAGACATAACCTCCTCTTGATCCGTGCTGAGCTTCCTATTGTCATTATCTATTCAATGTTATGGTTTCATTTTATTTGAGTAAGCTCATTTGGATTGTTCTTAATTTCCTTCTCACGTATTTTATCGCCTATATTTTTGGGTTGTGGAGCAAATTGTCAAATCAAGCGCCTTTCTTCGGGCTTTCTGTAATGACTTACAAACAAGGGCCTGACTATGGATCTCATTTTAAAACCGGTTCTGTTAATAGCGGCCAGCGCGGTTACATTCGACTCGAAAGGAAAGAAATAAAAGTTAAACGATATTGACCAATTTTACGAACCCATAAATGTTCTAACTCCATTGCTGTCGTCAAACCTAAGAGGCAATATTAATAATTTGATAACCAGCTCTCAGTATTCGCCTGTAATACGAATCCTAAGCTTTCCTGCGCACTTTGTGTTTTATTTGAAGTAACAGTCCTCCAAATGGTTTGCCATGGAACTCCATTATCAGATTCCATGTTCTAAACGATACACCAGTATAGAACCTCTTCGTGTCTAGTCTTCTGTCCTCTCTTGATTAGTACCTGGTAAAATAAAGCGAGCTACTCATCATAATAGCTACAAAAGCGATCCATACTAAATCCATAATCCGTCCAAAAAGAACATTAAATTGTGTGATTTCGTCTCGGAACGACCCACTCAAGGGATCAGAAGAGCCAGGCTCGGGGTGAGAGCGGACCCTCGAATCACTTAGGCGGGCGTTCACCCGGCCAGCGCGGTCCCTACGGCCTCGCGCCCTGCCCTACGCAAAGAACCGTCTTCACGAGAGCCAACAAGGAGACTGGAAAATCTACTCAATTGCTGCGATTTTCTATCCACTCTGAATAGCTCCGGATTGTTTTGCTAGGCGCTCGTTGAACGGTAAGCGGAGAAACAATTTCAAAATTTGGTTTTCATAGCGAACGGGGGCCCGGCGCCGTGAAGTGTTTATGTATAGAGAGGGAAGACTTCGTACCAAAGTACAGGTGAACGAGAAAAAAGGGGGGCTGTAAAGATGGCTTCATAAGATGAAATTTACATGACTCATCTACTTTATATTGTTTCGAAATGTTTGGAAACGTTACAATGGTGAACGGTCGTACTAGCTTGGAAGTTTGATTGGTTCACTTAATGCTGAATTCATTCATTCGTTGGTGATCCTTGTAGATGGACGTTCACCTTGGTGGCGCCATTTTGTCTGTCATCCATTCATATATCAATGTAAACCACAACAGAGACTTGAAGAGAAAAAATAGTCTGACACCACTTCCGTGTAACAACAACTCGTATTTATAGTTCTATAGCACACGGGGAACGTGACAGGTATGGAGGCAGCAAAAGAGCTATAGCGATGAATCGTTTGTTGTGTGTGTTTTTTTTCTTTTACAATACGTCTTCTTGTTCTGTTTGTTGTCTCATTGTTTTACCTGTCTTTTTAACTGACATTTCTTTCAATTAACAAATAGCTTACTCTGCATTCGCATTCCATTCCAGTTCAAGAAAATCGTGGTTTCGCACACCAGCTTTTAGTTTAATAGTTTAAATCAACGCTACTTCAATGTGTTGGATGGTCCGTAACAGAACAAGGCACTGGCTTCGTCTAGAACCAGAAATCATTTCCGAAAAAGGTCTCAATTTATAAAGTATCCATGAACTTAATGTGCTTCTGTTTTTGTGTTAGGGAATGGTTTTCTTTACAAGAGAGGACCTCGGTCTGGTTTCACGGTTTTAAATGAGAGATAAATAAAGATAGCTGCCCATTAGTGAAGTCAATAATAATTTATGATGTTGGATAACCAATATGAAAGGATTCCGTTTGGTCTTAGCATGCAAATTACTGCCCTCAAAATATTGTGATTGCCTTCACAATATTTTCCTATGATGAGCATTATGGAATATTTTGGTTAATGTACAGCGAAGAAAGAAACAGACACACATTTCAATCAAAACACTTTAACGTGACACTTCGGTTTTCATCAACAGGTTCAGCAAGTCCTACAAAACAACCGACAACTGACGGCAGCTGACTATAACTGGTGGCAACAACCGTCAACCGTCGACAGCTCAATCACTGTATACTGATTTGAGTTTCCGAGAGGTAAACTGTTCTATCTTTTAATGCTCGATACTGATTGTAGAAACGTGTGCTTTAGATTACAATGTAACCATCAAAGTATCGGGCAGTCTCCCAGTCGACAATACTTTGTGACAGCAGACGAGATGTTGAGAATTGGCGCGAGATTTTAGATCGAAACAATTTGCAAGTTTCCGGCTAGTGACCTCCTCCCGATTAAAGACGTAAAGCGGTTGTTGGGCCATCCCCCATACCCTACCTCCTTACCATGTCTTTTACAAGCTATAGTCATGTCGTACACGGCTGTGACATTCTGTGGCAACCGTTTAACAATGGCAAACAAGGAATCCAGGCTCGATCCGATCGTTAGCGGTTTTTTTTTTTTTGCATAGAATCGAAGTTGCTTCACTTTGGCCAACCCGGTAAAGCCGGCGTTTTGAAGAGTGAGCCTGCATACTAATGGCCGAGCTCGGCCGCCCTTTTACGGCCCCGCAGGGGGAACGCAGTGCAGTAATGTGCACCCAAGGGATCTCAAAAGGCAAGAAAGAGAGAGAGGGGGAGAGACACTGAGAGAATGTGCCCAACACGCTTTCGATTTTGCCCTCGGCAAAGATAGATTTAGAAAGTTTCCTCGAGTTGAAGGCAGTAGGGATGATGCCGAATCGATGTCTTGGTTGCCCATCCGAAATCCTGTCTTTAAATCTTGCAAACAAACAAAGTCGGAGGCGGGAGAGCTTTTTCATTCCCCCTCTCTCCCTCTCCTCTCTCTGTCTCTCTCCCGCAAGAGCTTCCCGACGGACCCAGGGGATGTGTTTATCGAGAGTATAACTGAGCAGTAACCTCTGTCGCAATTAGTCTCCTTCCGAAGACCAGCAGGAAACATCCCATCAAGCCAATCCAAGATCGCAACCATTTTTTCCGGTGATTTAAATCCCAAATGAGGGAGCCTCGCGCCTTGGACCACGCACCACTGCCTCGACCCGAGCGGCTGACCTATTTGGAAGCGACGACACACTGTAAATTAAACATTTTAGTCGTCTCTCGTGAGGGGGGAGCTTAATGCTACCGTCTTTTATCGAATTGGGGGCATGTTCAAGCTTTTCGAATCGACTTTTTGGGAGTTGTACACGTGCCTGTTTTTACCGGCAAAGACAAATAGACCCAACGCCTTATAGCTGTTATCCATAACAACACAGAACAATCTTCCAGGCTCCCCCAGAAACTACAAAACAGGTTGTGTGAATATCATTAGCAATTCATTCAGTGTATACAATAATATACAGCTGTTGTTAACTCACAACATGAACTCAGTGTACACAACTATTAAAGAACTCTGGAACATTGTTCCGGATCCCAGTGGGCTTAAACCTTAGTTTTATGTTATGTTATTATTTTTGTTTTGTTTTGTGTCAGTAGTCTGACCATGAAACCTTGTTGAGTAAAACACGGATTTAGAATCAGTATGGCATTGATTCCGAGTATGTCTTACACAGAATCCGCGATCCGAAATCCGGATCCATTCCTCACTCGGGAGTGTTTAGAGTAATGCAGTTGATCTTCGTCTTATAAAGACCAAACTCACAGATTCGATAAAGACACCTTTACAAACCAAATCTAAAATGTTTTCTTGCTGGAAATTATTTGCATAATTTCTGATACTCTGAAAATTTCGATCTAAATGTTAGAGACCAGCCCGTGTGAAGTGCACTTACCTTTAGCTCATGGGTGCGCGTTGAACGTCTCAACGTTGGCGGCGCTTTGCGCAAGAGAAACGACGTTCAGAATCTTGTGTCTTTTGGTCTTACTTTAAGGTATATTAGTTTAACTAGTGATTGCATTTTGTTCATGGTGTTTAATCTGTATTAAGTAACATAACCGATTAGTCTAAAATTGCCAGAGTGGTAATCTATAATATTTCGTCGCTTCAATTGAGTTGTTGATTACGTTTAGTATTTGCTGTCCGTGTACTTATCGCTTTGAAATGAACCTTTTAACTGAAATTGAAATTCCTTTTGAAAATTGATTTTAGTCTTCTTCTTCTCCTTGTTGGTCTGAAAAGACTGCGGTCGAGCATTTTTCGATGAGAGTGTTTATTAGCTCTACTCACGGTCAACCATAACAAACATGCCAAAATACATCGATTTAATAAAGACGATATTCAAGATGATTGCCCGGGTCCCGAGGCGTTGGAAATGTTGTCTTTGTCCCCTTGGAAGAAAATTGCTCACAAAATTGAGACAGTTTTCATCTATTATAAGTCTTTAGCTTTGGTGACAATGCCGTCTCCTCGGCATGCTCGTGTCTCTCCGTATCTGTTTACCGACTCCACAGCGCTCATCGCCCAGTCCATGATTTGCCCAAATCACGGTGAGTGGCGAAACCGTGCTCCAAACTACAAATTAAATGGCGCGGACATTGTCCGAGCGCCGGCCGTCTTCACAAAAGAGTGTAAACTTGGTGAAAATCGTGCACGATACCCCTTTTCGATTAATGGACTACCATCCGGTAAGATCTACTATAAATTAGGCTTGCTTTTTGAGAAAGAAAAAGGACAAACCAAGTGTACAAACTACCGATATGGAAACGTGGCTTATGCGAGTAATGACAATAGAATGACGACCTGTATCTACAAATTCAGTAGGAAAAAACCGCGGGAAATTGGTATACAAATGGAAAATTATTAGCGCCACTTGTGGACGCAGACTATTGAGCTGGCAAAATGGCAAGGAAATCATTGCAGTGTTAGGTAAACAGTTTTAAGTGGGTAAGATTGGTCTGTAGAAGACCTTGATGCCCTGAGCAAGGATGCAGACACGCGTCATCTACACCACACCCAATAACATGGACCAAGAAGCGTCACCAACTAAAGTACATGCAATTGTAGTATGCGTGCACTAACACGTGATTCGATTGATTGTCAATTTCCTATATACTGCCACTTCTTATTTAAAGTAGACTAAGACTAGACACAAGGAAGCTTTGTAACAAGAAAGATGTGATTATATTTTGATAATTAGATACATGGGATTAACAAATATGCCTCATCGTTATTCATATGATTCGAAGAGAGCAACTCAATTGACCTCAGTCGCTGCCTGGTGTTAGTTTGTTAGTTTTGATCAGCCCATTTCGAATCATACAATATACACGATTTATCTTCTAATCTGTAATTAATCATTATTCATATATTGATATTGTTCATGAAAATCACTTTTGAAACTAGAATGTGCTCATTGTTTTGTAGGTCTTCAGACAAAAGACAAATTAAGTTTTGATACGGTAGCAACTGACTGGCTTATAATTAAAGAGTGAAGTCGTTCGGCCGGAAGGGTATGGATCCAGGGTGGATTTCGACTTCCTTTTTTTCGATGTTTTTAAGAGAGAGTATTACTAAAGAGATTGTGTTGCTGTTGACTTTTGTTTACTAGGAAGCATGTAGATGTCTGTTTCGATTGAAATTTAAGAGGCTTAACTGTTATTATTAAACGCTGTTTTTGTTGTTGCAGCAATTTTCGCCACGTCACCTCTCAAGGTGTTCTATTATTCTTATAACTTCATTTCATAAAATCACTCTCATGTGATTTGATCATTCGGAGCTGGGGATGTTATTTTATGACAGACTTGGAGCATATTGTAATCATTAGTAAACAACCTGGGTAAGAGGATGATAATGTTATTAATAAGCAACATTCCAATTCTTAAAGTTAACGAAAAGTACGTCTTTAAAAATGTTTATTGTTTTTGTTTACATTACAGACAGGAACGCATAGGCAAACAAGAAAATTAGTATACAATGCAGTTTAATCCATGTCAGTGTTTATTTTCACAATTTAAATATGAATAGCAAAATGTAAATGATGTACATGAAATGGTAGGTAGGATAACAATTATGGTAATTGTGAAAAAGATGTCAGAAATTCATGGAACTTTATTCAACACTTCCTTTAAATACCCCGTTAGTCCCCCCCCCCACCCCGCCCCCTTAGATAAAGATGATCATGGTCGAAAACTTCACTTGAAATTTGTTTTGTTTGAATTTCCTTATTAAATGGGTTAACCAATTAATATCGATCTTGCTAGTTCAAAACCTGATGTTTAGAAACAGTAGAAACAGTGATGGAGTTCACACTGTGAACGATTAAGCTTAAACTTTCACAGCTTTGTTATTTCATAATATGTTGAGTCACATAAAGTGTGGGTACAGGTCTTTGACGATTACCAATGTTGGTCACGTGCTTTACTAGAAACACTAGTTTAATGAATAGATAATTACAATTAGGTTGCCATTGAACGATAAATAACTAGGTCAATTGTTTTGCAAGTATTTTTGGTATGCAATTATTTTAAAACCTTTACACTTTTTGCTTCAGACATGGAACATACGATCGTGGAGTTGGGTACGTCCGGTGTCTTGTCTTCGTGTTGGGAATAAGATTTCGAAGCTTCATTGCGGGAAGGTAAGAAAATAAGAAAACACAGTCAGTTTAAACAAGGGACAACCACTTCGCGAGAAATATAGTTGTCACTTTGTGTTGGACAACTAACTGCTTATAGGTGAAACTCTCGCTGTAGAAAAGTTGTTATTGAAAGCGTAGCCAGAAACTATAACAGTAAATACCACACAGTTGTGAAACATGATATTGGAACTACGATAAATATACTCAGAGTGTGATTTTGAAGTATAGAGGGGTACAGCGGGGCAAACATTCTACCCTCTCAAGTGCCCAAAAGGGGCGGGGAGTCAACCCACTGTGTGACGGGAAGCATCGATGGTTGCTACGAGAGGACAGGATCCATGGGTGTTCGTGTGATGGGTTGTATGCAGGGCAAACTTGGGGCACGGTACTGGAGGAGTTTTGACAACTCCACGGAAAACTTCTTTTTTTCTCTCTCTCTCTCTCTGTGTTTGCGATGAGGACAAACTGTGCGGCCCTCCGGTCCCATTGTTGGGGGTAGTTTGCAACCGCAAACTAGCTACTTCAGAATAGGAAGAAGGGGACTAGAGAAGGTAAACACAAACTGTGTGGATAGCTGGATAGTATTTAGGTCAGATTGAAGGAACCACCAGGTGGCTGTTTGTAAAGGAATAAAAGGATCAAGGATAAAAGTTTACCATCTGAGTTTTCAAATGTGACCTTGGCACACCAACAAAGTTAATAGCCAATTTTTTTCTTCTCATTTTTTTCCCCTGTGTAATTTGTGTTTTATTATTCACAATGTATACTTGAGTGGTTCTATGTTGTTGTCAAAAGAAGACTTGGAGCTGAAATGGGGGCAAACTAGCAACTCTACAAATATTGAGAAACGTAAATACCTGGGTTTCCCTTCTACGAGACAATAGAGAAACATTGTGTTTGGAGCGGTAGATGTTTGAACGATGGGCCGCTTCAGGGAGCGTTCATGCTGAAGCTCTTTTGTGGGTGTCACGGATGTTATCAAGGCCCACACGAAACAAACTTTTTTTCTGTCCTTGCTTTATCGGAAAGAAAAACCAGATGGTTATAAAAACTGGGGCACGCTTTTGTAATCGTCAAGACAAGAAAACATGTGGCATATGGTTAGAATTATGATATTGGTTTTAACGGATTATTTGGGGCAACAATGGTTGGATTCACGAGCAAAGACAAACTGAAATTCAGTTGGATAAAGGAAGGACTTGAGAAGGAGTTGTGATGTGAATCAGTTTTTAATTGTAAATGTACGTTGTTTTGTTGACATGATTTCGAACCACTGTTGTGTTTTCCAAACATTGGCTTCGGCTGTGACCCCGTCTTGGGCTCCATCGGGTACAGCCTAATGACGAACGCACTGCATTTGTTCAAAATGGCTACCGATATGTCAGCCAGAGCCAATATACCGTAGTTTCGAAAAGACCCAGAGCCGCCATTGCAGCTAGTGTGTTAATTTACCACAATATTCTTCACTCTGGTAATTCTAACTAGAACGAGGCTACTAATTAAGTAGACAGGTCTTGAAAGAATCTACACAGAGTACACTGTTATGTCAACCGGTTAGACAGGGAACCAAACGAAGATGGATCCAGATTTAGGTAAAGCATCTCGTTATTATATAGTAGGCCGAGCAGTGTGGTGCGGTGGACTCAAATTCAGTCATTTGCAAAATAAGGGTTCGAATCCTGGCCTGGTCAGTCGCGACACTTGTGTCCTTGAGTAAGGCACTTTATCATATTTGCTCCTCTCCACCCAGGAGTACAATTGGGTACCAGTGAGAGCTGGGGAGTAACCAGCGATGGACTGGCATCCTGTCCAGGGGGAATATAATTATTCTCAGTCGTTTAATGTCAATGAAACCGGATATATATACCGGCCTGATGAGCCATTACTGGCTCGGGACAAATTTTACTATTTCATCAATATAAGATGTGAAACATCTCTACCTACTCCGTTTCTCTGTGCTTTATTGCGACGGTTGGTTCAGTTATTCTCCTTTCTTAGTAAAGTTTCAAGTCTTCTCTATAAGAGGTACATATGCCACCAATCACCGCGTGATCTTCAAATCTCGAGTGGACCAACCCAGCACAGTGCATCCATGGTCCACTCCCATAGTTTACTCCAGTCAACCCCATAAAGTGGACACACCTGTTGAGTTCAAGCCTTGTTGATTCCTGTTTCATCTCTCAGTCATTGTCGATATTTCCTTGAACTCCACTCTTTCTATGTATTCTTTCCCCTCCCACTCACCTTTACCACCCCTTCACTCCACCTTCACTAACACTCCTTCTGCTCAATCATTATACATTCATTCGCCACAGACTCTCCCAAGTCACTAATTGTAAGCACTAATTGAGGAAATGAATCACTCGTAGTAATTTTTTACACAATATTGTATGCAAAACAATTACCATCAATCCATTACTCACATAGCCTTAGGGTGCGAACATACATGGCTAAAGTAAAACAATATTTTGTATATCTCTCTGGAAGGTGAAAACCAAAGATCGGTGCATAATAATTGTCAACAGGGTTGAAACGGTATTGGAAGAGGGGCGGCTATGTGTGAGTCACCCCCAAAAAACTGACAACCCGCTGAAAAATAATGTCTGGCCACGGACTCTTTACCACAAAACCCCGGTGACGACGAAACGGTCCTTTACCCGTCATGCCTAGCGGCAAGGTTTCCCATCCGCCCAAGCATGAATCAACAACTTGACTCGGGAGATGAAGACAAAAAGAAAGATGGTGGGTGTGAGTGTTTGGAAGTGGACAACGCTCTCAGATTGCTGTCGGGAAACCTCCAAGCGAGGAGTGTCAGAAAAAAAGTGTTTTTTGTTTGGATAAGAGTGAAGACGGTTGGATAGAGTCTGTGGTGAAGGAAGAGGGGAAAACTGCAGCGAGGGCAAATAAGAAGAATTTCATAGAAGATGACTTCTCTAAAAGGAGGATACCTCGGCTAATAGAAATTGCTTTCGGGTGTTGTTTGAAATCATCTGTAGCTATTATATAAACATTGTATTTCACTCTCCCTCTTCTCTTTCTCTGCCCCTGCCTTTAAAATAATAACTATATCAACTATTGCACTTCTCCAATGATGTTTACAATGTTAAAGGGTATTCACAACATTAGTGGATTGAAAATAGAAAGGTCTACATATTTGCATATGACTTACATGGTGTGAAGATTGTCATGGTTGTACACTTTCCTTGAAGTAAGGTTGCTTGAAACGCTATAGCCTTTGAGAAGTTAGTAAAACAAATTAGTTTGGATCTCGCGTGTGTCCAAAACCTGATGTTTGGGGGTTTTCACTGTTGTCCCGTGACTCTGATGACCGATTGGGCTTAAACTTTCACATGTTTGTTATTTTATGTATATTATGGAAAAGGTCACATACAGTGCGGATACCGGTCTATAACAACTACCGGGGGTCATCAATGGTTTTGGGAAGAATAAATTCACACATTGGGCGTATTTCAACTGCATCAATAAAACAAGAAATGGTAATATTGGAGGTCTTTAAGATGCAATTTTCTTGATTTTGACAGTTTTCAGAGGGAAATATTTCTTCGGAGGTTTGGTACTGGTATGTTTTATAATAACCATGGCTTTCAGATTCAAAGTAGTTAAATTGCTGTCAATAATTACATTAAAGTCAAGGGGTGGTACTTGATTCAGGAAAAACAAAAGTTCCAATATGTCTGTCGTCAGAAAGAACCAAATGATTTGCACAATGGAAAGGAGCATGAACTCTAGACCTGTATGAGTTTTAAAAGTTCGTCTCCGGTACAGCTTTCCCCGACGATATCTAACTTCCAACTAATCACACCGCATTGCGAATCGTTTGGAAAGTTCAAGTGGGCTTTCAACCAACATTTCAAAACAATCAAATGTCATAATTATTTGGTTTTGTTTAAGATGCCTCTTTAACAATGTTGTCATGTCTTGTCACGAGTTTTGTCACGAGTTTTGTCACATAGTAAGAAACAACATAAGAACACTATTTCCCTTGATGTGGGTTTAGTGCAGGATTTCACTTCAGCAAACAAAATGTTGCCTTTCTAGTAAAAACGTTTCGCGGCAAGAACGAAGTTTCATCGTAACCTTTTTTAATCACAATCAACAGTACTCGTTAATCATGGTGCGGCCATCCTGTTTTTCTTCCATACAAACCACTGTCACCAAACCGAGGCTGGAACGAAAATAGGCAGGTCCCTTTATGTAATAATGTAAATCAGTAGTCATTGCTGTACTGGTTGACAGGGGACAAGACAAATATGGTAGACAACAAGAAAAAGAAGATAGCATACTGTGTGGGGATATTTATTTGTAAAACTGTAATAATTTTGAATTACAAGATAAAAGTGTAGGTGGTCGGTTTAGGTCTCTAGAACAAAGTAATGTTCTTGCTGATGGCTGCTTTGAGCCACGATTGCTATTTCTTCCATTGTATCCAAATAAAGGCTTGAAGAGAACTATAGACTGATGCCTTTGTGGTCCAGTGACAAACAGTATAGATCAATGATATTGTAGTCGGGGAACATGACTAAGGTAATTAAAACATTTATGTAGCGATATCTGCATTTCAAGTTCAGTAGCCTTGACATCCTGGGGAGGTGACAAATACAGTTATAATTTAATCATATTTCTACAGGGGTGAACATATATTAGCTCAGCGACTGTTTCATGCATACATTCCTTTTGAAAGTGTGGATATTTTGTTAACAGTTTTTGCCAGATCGATTGACGATGTATTTGTATGTGGATTGCGTCTAAATGCATCCGTTTAGAGATTGATAAATGGAATGTGCCTGCACTTTAAAGCCTATTTTTAACCCTTGGCTCTTCAAATTATCAGGTATAGTTATAGTGGAAACAATCGGAAGCGATTATCATTTGGATTTTGGTGCAAGTATACAATGCGTGCTTATTTCGTGTGAAGAAATCGAAACGAGTAATGGTGTTTGTTTTTGTTTAGTAGTTTATTGCCTTGGGGTCTTTTTCGTTTTTATGATGTTGTTTTTGAGGGGGTCTTCTCCAGATTTCAGACGAAAATATTTTTCTGGAACATTGACAGTGGTATTAATAACTTTTTAACTAATGAGCTCCTTGATTCAAACTAATCTGTTATTTGTTTTCGATGGTTAAATTGTAAAAACCTATACTTTTAAATATGAGTTTAAGTTTGATTTGGATATATTCTTTATCATTAAAAAGGACTCGAAGCTATGACGGACGTAAATGGAGATGATGATTGGTGTAGCACTGTGTGGAAATATCGCTTGATTGCGGTGTTGGCTCTCCGAGTACTCTGAGAAGCTGGTTGTTTTACTCGACGTTTCGACCAGAGTGCTCTCAGCGGAGCTGGTTGTTTAACTTGACGTTTCGACCAGAGTGCTCTGAGAAGAGCTGGTTGTTTTACTCGACGTTTCGACCAGAATGCTTTGAGAAGGGCTGGTTGTTTAACTTGACGTTTCGACCAGAGTGCTTTGCGAAGGGCTGGTTGTTTTACTCGACGTTTCGACCAGAATGCTTTGAGAAGGGCTGGTTGTTTTACTCGACGTTTCGACCAAGGTGTTTTGAGATGTCTTCTTTATCCTTAAACAATGATTGGGGGATACGGTCAAACAGTAACAGGAAGCCATTCTACAGTGATGCACCTTTAGCCTGATGACTGCCACTATTCAGAGACTAACCGCATGAAACAAGACTAATAATGAGACAAAGACTAACCCGACAACCACGTATGCAAATCAGGCTATTGAGGATGGATGAAGGGAAGGTAGACTAAGACGCTAGAGTCTGGGGGAGAGTGTGTGAGAGAGAGGAGGCAGAAAAAAATCGAAGCTACTAGGAGTCATTAATATTGATCTTCGGTTCGCGGGAAAAACCGGAAGTCAACGGTAAGACTATCTGGGCGACCGCAGGCCCAAGTCAGTATGTTTTACCGATACCATAGGGGTAGCAGCAATTAACAACGGATGCCCCTACGTATTGGAGATCCTAAGCGACGAACCCTGCAGAAACGAAGAATGCAAAAGAGGTACGGGGAAGAGTGGCAACTTTTTTCCCGCTTTTTTTCTTTCCTTCTTCGCCTGCAGAGGTGGTGGAGCGAGGCTGGTCTGCTTTTAACTGTGTATCATATATCCGTTCATACGGCTCTGTGTCGCTCACCCTACCCTAGCAATACCTTCTTCAAACAAGATACAGCATTAATAGTTTCGTGGACACGTGCCTGTCTTTATTGTTGAGGTTGATTCGTATTGGTCCAAAGCTTATTGCAATGAGCCAATGTATGGGGGCTATCAAACTCTCCCCCTTCTCAAGATTGGAGACGCATCTCTTTTTTTCTGTGAGAGTGGGTCCCCGTTGAAGTCGAGTAATTAGCGGCTAATATTGAAATATTGTCGAGACTGGATTAGCTTTTTGAGGGCCCGGAGGCGGCGGACCGGCATACGGTCTGAAACTGGGATTGATCTAACGAGAGTATTTTCTGCATGTTAGTAGCCGCCAACCACGCGTGACGCTGCTACACCGCAGTATACCGCTCCGTAAGACTAACCCCATCCACAGATACGATCATTTTTCCAATGTTTTCCCCAGCTTCACTCTCCCTTACTCCCTCCCACTCTCTCTCTCCCTCTGCCTCTCGTCTGCCCTCCCGGGTCCCAAGACGGCAAATCCAGGTCTCCCATTTCTTTTCGAGCCTCGCACTCCTCACTTCCGCCCGATGCTATCCATTCACACTCGCATGTATAATTTATATGCATAATTCTTGCATAGTTGCGTCCGTGATATTTTCTTACGACTGCGAGATACCCCCGCCCGCGGCAGCCTCGACACGTTAATACCAAGCGATATTATTTTTCTTGGCCTTTCAAAAATAATCGGCGCTGACGGCTTAGTGGTTTCAGACTTACTACACCCATATTTTACCTTTTTTTAATACATCCCTTTTTGCTGTTACGAGCCACCTATGGGGTTGATACCCCCCCCCCTTCCCCCATCTTTTCCTTCGTGGAGCCAGTGGCGCTTCTTTTAGTTTCATCCCATCGACTACATCAATTATGGCGTCAAAACTGGGCCAAAGATAATGGTACACGGGGGATAGCCCTCCAAGGGTTCCCAACCCTAGCGAAGTGCTCAATGTTGTCCATACAGTCATAATGGGCCGCCCCTCCATGTCTTATGGACACCCTCTCTTACCGAGACGATGGGCCTAGAATCCGATAGGTGCGCCCGGGGACCAGTTATGCAGATTACCAGCTTCTTCTTGTCCTATTACGCTCTGATGTATTCTTGCCGAGTGTGGGTGTTTGTATGTCATTTAGGGATCCCGTAGGCTCTGGTAATTTGATAATCTGCTTTTACAATGAAAATGAATATATTGTGATATTTCAGGCTTACTGTTTTTATTAAGACATGGTATAATGAATCTTTATCAGGTATTCGTCTCAACTTTTGTTGTTCTGATAAAAAAAAAGCTCCATGAACACCACCTTCCCAGATACAAACCGGATCCCCCAACTCCCAACTGGAGTTCTATCGTGAGATTAAATGATACCTAATGAAATTAATTAATAGTCTTAATCGGACGTATAATTAGTAACAATAATTTGATAAATAAATGAACGGTAAAAGCTAATTGTTTGTGGCATTGTTTGCTGAGTCAATCAATTACGGTGCTGCTTCACTGTCCATCGTTTAAATCAACACGAAGCAATGGAATAATAACGATAGGTTATATACCGACGGCTTAACAACGAGGGCAAATAGGCTTCCATCGTCCACATATGAAAAAAACCGACCCAATGAGTTTGCTCTGGAATTAGTGCTGTCATTGGAAGCTTCAATAGATATTTATGAATGCAAGTGATTCAACTGCCACATCAGGCGTGAGTCTTTGTTTTATAATACTGGACACCGACCTCAACACCAAGGAGCGGTTTTTTTTTAATTGATCACGTTAATTAGAGGTAGATGATTGGGCCCGCGCGGCTCTTATTGGTAGCGCTGTAGTGGTGTAGCTTCCTCGTGGGTCTTGAACACATTCAAACAGGAGACTAACGTGTTGCTTTCAATCTAATCAATTATTCGAATATCCTAGCTACTTTTTTTTTTTTTTTTTTTTTTTTTACTTCCCGATGTTGACTCGAAAGGAGGAAAGCGAAGAAGTGTCAACAGCAGAGACATTCAATTCAACCTCGGAGCTAATTTCCTGTCATTTCGAGTCGGGAGTTTTTCACGCCCAGTGTTTTTCCGTGTGGGGGTGTGTGCGCGGGACCCGGGACCGCGCGGTCGGCCAGTCATTACGCGGACGAGCGGCTTGCCGTGGGACTGGCCCCGGTCTCCGCAGCGCGGTGAGCCCCCTATAATAACAAACTTGGCGCGGTCAAATGTCGCTTGCTCTATCACGTATCACGCCCGAGAGATGCCCGTTGATTTGTTTTGACATGAGCTAAAAGTGCAACAGCTCATTGCATGGAGGTCTCTATCCCAGCACCCTACCATTTCTCAGCCAGTCAGCATTAATAAGATCGCCGTGCCCCTAGGGGCCTGCAGTACAAACCCCATACTCCAAAAGCCTATCCCATCAATACAGGAAAAGTGATTTTCTCTTCAATGAAGAGAAAAAACTGGATTGTTTTATCAATCCACCATGTGATCATTCAATTAGGCAATGATGAAACCGACCGGGCTTTTTATTATTTGCCGCCACATCAATATCTGAACTAGGCTGAATTTGACCCCTTCCCCACCGAGACGAAGGGTCAATATTATTCACTCTCTTCGGTCATTGTGGCCGGTTGCCATTGTAGCCAATTTTGTTATTACGGCTTTTGTTGTATTGTCGTTTTCTCCAAAGAAAAAATCGTTGTTTCGTGTTGGTTGCATATTTATTATGGATGATACTTGGCAGTAGGTCTACTGTTGTTGCTTCTTGTTATTGATACTGGTCAACCAAAGTCCACTATTGTCAGCAATTGTTGATTGTTGACCGTTATTTGTTATGTCTGCCTGGTAATAATATTGTGACTGCCCCCCAATGTTATTGTCCAATTATGGTCAACTGTCAATTCAATTTGTCTATCGTGGCGGACTGTCCAGTGTAGCTATACATGCTGTAATTGGTCCATGGTAGCAAACCTGTCCACTCCGCTCACTAATTTGGGTTGTGGTGGGCGTCTTAATGTGGTTGGTTATTATGTCATTCATTAAGACAGAGACTTTTTCTGCAATGTCCCAATGTGTTCAACTTTCCAACGTAGCATCCTGACGCTAAAGTCAGTCTAATATTTTGTAAGCATCCTTAGTTGCTAGGTATCCGTGGCGTCACCCTATACCCGATTATGCTTGCTGGTGAGATTATTCCATTCGATACGGCCAACTTCGTATTGGTCACTTTCTCGTCATTAATGTTTGGTGCCTTAATGTCGTGGCCTCATAGTACTGCGGCTTATCTGTCTGTTTTGGGCTAACTGATCAGTCTGGCCAATGGACAGCCATTTATGCCTTTATATTGGTAGCCGGCCTATCGTTGAAGGCATCAGCTGAATACTTCATCCTCTTCTGTGAGCACTTTCGAAATCGTGTTTGCAGCAAACAAAGTCAACTACACTCATCCAGTGTTGACATCAAAAAGTGACAGCATCGCCAAAATACCGTTAGCTTATAAGATGTCTATTATATCCGTAATCATTAACACTTTTGTTAACGTATTTTTTTGCGTAAAGGTTAGGAATACGTTACGTAAACGCAATAATTCAATACGCAAAGGTTATCGTGACTCCACAGTTTAGGAGTAATTAGCTCAAGTAAAACTTATTTTAAAGGAAATATTTGATAAATGTGAAAGTAATTCATTACTCAACAATGGACGTTTATTTGTTTATCTTTATTTATTTGTATTCGTTTGTACTATACATTGCTGTTATCAACAAGTACACATTTTTAACTGTTTTGTTCACTTCTTTCTTGTCTGCATATTTAGCCGACATAAAATGTTTACCCAACACATTATATACCTACTAGATGAAGTGAAAGTACAATTGCAGTTTCAAATGCCTAATGAAGTTTTATTATTTTGTATTGTTTTGTGATTTGGTTTTGTTTTTGTTTTTTGTTTTTTTGCGAAACTGCCGCTAGTGAGTTCCACGCCTCAATCGCTGGTACATTCCACTAGCTACTGCAGGTACCTAGCTCCGCGCAGCAACGAACCACCCACGTCTCTCACAAACGGTAACATTCCCGTCATCTTGACAGCTCTTCCCGTCAGCTTTCCATCACTGGACTCCTTCGTCTCCTGACCCAAAACGACCTCTAGAAGTGCTAGTTTCTATTACTGAAACACACTGTCCTCCTCGCTGTCACCAACATCGCAACCATCGCACTATTAACGGTCACGTTCAAGTCCTAGCTGACAGTTGTTTCATTGTTTTTAATCCCTGGGGTTGTGTTTATTTTCAGCTTTTTAAGCACTCTGCTTGTTGCTACACTTTGCGAGTCAGACCAGATGCGAAGGAGGGTTGATGGAAGTTGAAGGTATCGAAAACATCTTTGCAGTTTGACAAGAAGAGCTGTCTTATTTTCCAACCGTATGTAATGTTTTAATGGCACGAATCTAGGTCGATCTTTATGGTATAATGTGTCACAAAGATGTTGGTTTTCTGGGGGGGGGGGGTTTCCTGAGCCGAGCAATTTACGTCCAACGATGCTGAAGGTTACCATTAGAGTGGTAACTACTCGGTCACCTTAACCGGTTCTGTACATGCTAATATCTTGTCAACTCATCTAGGACTTCAAACAACCATAAACAATAAGGAATTGTACAATTTGGAGAGTAAATCCTTTCTAATCTTCGAGAAACATTTGATGAAGTTGAACTTTCATCTGTACGGTTTTAAGAAATGAACATGACACGAAATGCAAACTCTGCACGTGCAAGTCCTCCAAAAAATACACAATCTTTCGAGGACGAAATTTGTTTAGTTCGAGAATTTATTTATCATCAGATTTATTCCGAAGGGTGAATCAACTTATTATTGCCTGAAAAACATAACGGGATCAATAAAACATTTGCAAATTAAAATGTATCACACGATTTTAGTTCATAACTGATTATTTTTATAATTTCGCATAGAAAACTACGCTCGGACAGGTCAGAGGTCATCATGACTGCGGGGCCTTCAATTGCTCCTCCCTAGACTTCGATTGTATAATTCAGATGGAAATATTTCTCTGGAGGATTGGTACTGGTATGAACTTTAGAACCAGTGAGCTTTCAGATGGAAATATTTCTCTGGAGGATTGGTACTGGTATGAACTTTAGAACCAGTGAGCTTTCAGATGGAAATATTTCTCTGGAGGATTGGTACTGGTATGAACTTTAGAACCAGTGAGCTTTCAGAGGGAAATATTTCTCTGTAGGATTGGTACTGGTATGAACTTTAGAATCAGTGAGCTTTCAGATGGAAATATTTCTCTGGAGGGTTGGTACTGGTATGAACTTTAGAATCAGTGAGCTTTCAGATGGAAATATTTCTCTGGAGGGTTGGTACTGGTGTATCAACTTTAGAATCTGCTTTCAAATTGGAACCAATCAATACTTTGTTCAATAGTTACTATCTAGTGAAGTTTGTGGAGACACCATGGACTTTCTCTGAAAACAAGTCAACGTTTCGATCAGTATGCTCTGATCGTCTTCAGGAGAGGTTTGGACACGACTACCCTCTGTTTACATCTCATATAATGGTTTTCAGATGTTTCTCATAGTCGAGAGCATTAGATCTCCTGAAGACAATCAGAGCATACTGATTGAAACGTCGAGTTGTCAAACCACTGGTTCTTCTCAGAACCACAACTCAAACATGGTTTCTCCCCCAAACCTCGCTAGATTGTATTCCCACAATGCAACAAGTTTCAAATCTTGTGTACTTTTTCTTTTAGCTAATTTCCATTGTTGTTATGTACGACTATATACCTTCTTTTTGGATCTCATATAGTTTTCTGATGTTTTGTCATAGTCGGGGACAGTAGATCTTCATAATGGTGCAGCCATCTTGGTTTTCTTCCCTTTCAACTCAATGTAACGAAACCGAGGCTAGAGGGACAAAAATATATATAATCTGGTCCCTTTTTATGAAACGCCATTTGGAACGTTCATTGTCGTGTAAAAAGGGATCCAGAAAAGATAATTTATCGGCATGATAAAGGTCTTTATCGAAAGTTCTCCTAAATCATTTCAGTTAGTGTTCAAGAAAATGATAAACTAAGTGCTGTTCCTTGATTCCAGAAATCCAATGCTCTTTTTGAGCATTTTTCAATGAGAGCGGAAAAAAACGTTTTCTTTTTTTGTGTTTGAGACCATCCCGACACTAAAATCAAATTGCAAACATTGTTATCATAACTTTCCTTCCGGAGTTTGTGGGAAACATCTTAAAAAGACGAACGGGACAAGGCATCGAATTCAGAGTCCCGTGATTTACCCGTCAATCACCACAAGACTGTCTAAACATCGTCAAATCCGAGTCACTCCACTGGCAGAGACGAGCGACGAGCGATGACCGTGATAAAATAAAACCAAGAAAAAAAGGCTCCCCGGCGTGTCCCTCTATCGTCGAGTGAACTTGTGCTGACGTTTGTGAGGTCCTCAAATAAATATACAGTGTGACAAGGAGTATGTTAGCTATCCGGTGAAGATCACATCGTGTAGAATGCAGTGTTAGCGATAATAAGTGAAGAACGGTGTAAAGTATTTACACGTTTTTGGCCCAATTATGACCAGTGTTGCCAGACTAGCGCCGTGTAAGAACGCGGGTGGTGTTATCGGTAGACTAGAGGTTGGAGAAGGTAATGTTGGTGGTGGCCAGTGAGGTATTTCTTCTCTCTACAAGTAGGCCAAGCGTTAAAGTGTGAAAATAAGACCCGTGTTGGTTTAATCAAATGCTCGGGAGTCGGAAAGTGTAAATAGAAGGATTAGCAGTTGACGACCGAGAGTTTGCCGCCAAAAGTACATCATCAACCGGAACTAGGATGTTTGGGAAAATCCAGACATTCTTGTCTCTCCGTTCTTTTTCAAAAAGAGAGGAAGGATTTTGATGATTCGCCAGTTGATCGACACAGCGGGGAGGTTTTGATGGGAATTGTAAATCGATATGCCACTTTATTGCAAACCCGGAGTCTTGTTTGTGGTTTTTAGTCCAGTTATGACCGACAACAAATTATTGTTTATGATTAACAGACATGTTTTGAAAGAGCGGTTGCCCGATTGCTAATCTAACGTTCATTGATTTTTTTTGTTTAAGCATCTCCATGGTTTAAGCTAGTTTCAATCTTAAAATTTAGTCTGATGCCATTACATTGTGACGTTTGTTGTTAGAAATAGAATATTCAGATCACCGTTCTTTTGTAGCCATGTACATTTCTTGGAGCTGCTTATGCTTAAGTTATATATAAGCCTAAGAAAATGCTTGCCAGAAAAGGGTTACCAATCAATTTACACAGTCATGCGGGCTGTTTGTGACTGGTGTCCTGCTTATGTCCTAAGCAGAAGATTTTTAAGCTGATTTGGGTTTAATTGAATTCAACAAAGTTGGATCTAAAATTCGGTTCATTTTTTTTCTAATTTCAGGAACAGGGGCCGTCATCAGCAACTTAACCATTAAGCATGGATCTCAATCAGCTCCTGTGATCTAAACACAACATGGCGGCTAGGTCTGTATTATATTTTTATTTTAATTGAGCTCTTTGCATTTTGCCTTCGCCTTTTGCTGTAGCTTAGGAACCTTTAATGCTTTAAGCACCGTGTTCGTTTTATATTAGGTTTTAAAAAGTGAATCCATGCACAAGTTTCCAGAAAAGATGTGTTGTACAAAAGGCACATCACACTCTTCAAAATGGTATTCCCGCCTTTGTGTCATACACTGTTAAAAAAATGTTCCTTAAAAAAACAGAAAAGTGCCTGCAGCAGGGTCTCCAGAACCCCTGTAATTTTACTGCACCACTCTTAACTAAATTTACAGTTCATCTGTTTTTAACAGACGATCTGTATGTGATAAATACAATTTCTCCATAAAACAAAAAAAAGTGCTTCCAGCATTCTCGAGAACTCCTGTAGTTTTACTGCATAATTATTATCACAATTTACAGTTCATCTGTTTTTTAACAGAAAATCTGCATGTGATAAATGAAATTTCTCATTAAAAAAACAGAAAAATGCCTGCACTTAAGTCTTGAGAACTCCTGTAATTTTACTGCATAATTATTATCACAATTTACAGTTCATCTTTTTTTTTAACAGAAAATCTGCATGTGATAAATAAAGTTTACCTGTAAAAACACATAAGTTCTCGAAACTCTGCTGCAGGCACCGTCTTTAAATTTACAGAAACACCAGTCTATCAAACAACTGCAACATTCTGTATTTTTAAGAGTTTATTCATCAATAATATGCAACAAACTTAATTACATCATTACTAATTCAAGACGAAACATTTACTCATGTTCTGCAAGGAATCCAGGGTCCCACATAGCATTATACCTGCATGTAGCATAAATCAACACTAAAACGCTAAAAACACCAACGTAAAAAGTATCAAACATGTCAAATAGTCAAATGGAACAGAAAATGTATAGTACTCTGGTAATGCAGTTTGTGCCAACTGGCACTTACTCTGGAATCATGTCTATCACAGGTCATCTCTGAAACAGTTTCATCACAGGTCATCTCTGAAACAGTTTCATCACAGGTCATCTCTGAAACAGTTTCATCACAGGTCATCTCTGAAACAGTTTCATCACAGGTCATCTCTGAAACAGTTTCATCACAGGTCATCTCTGAAACAGTTTCATCACAGGTCATCTCTGAAACAGTTTCATCACAGGTCATCTCTGAAACAGTTTCATCTTTGAAATTTTAAACTCAACTCAGAAACCCGCACTTGGAAAGTCTGACTCTTTCCAAGACATATGTTGATGCCCAACACATAAGCTTACTCCTACACACTCAAGCACACAGCCTTCTCCATAATCGAATACCATAGCATTGCAAGGTATAACACTGGTATCAGCATTACTCACAAGGCGCAGAACATTTTTTTAAAATGTTGGCTGATTAAAAAGGAAATATCCCAAAATTAAAGGGCTTATATCTCTGCCAATAGGTTACTGATCAGGACCACATTCTGGTCAATAACATTTTCATATGCTGTCAGTGGAGTAGCAAAGTTACAAATGAATTACTGAAGGAATGTGGTATTTGTGAAAAATTTGATATCTTGCATGAAAAATGATGCCAAGCTGTAAACTACTTTTGACAAAATCTGTAAAGCATAAATTAGCTTTAACATGCATGATTAGGCGCAATAACTCTACTTAATTAGAATCATTTTGAAATACTATTGACCAATATTTGGTCCTGAAAAGTTGCCTATTTTATGAATCACCTTTACAGTAGAAATAAAACTACAAAAATACAAAATAAACTAAAAACCTAAAAAATAAACAGTTACTATATAAAAATAAATTAACTGTAAAAAATAAATTGCAGGATCCAGGGTCCCAATGTCTATGTCCTGAGCAAACAATTAGTCTTCTACCGATCTGCACGCCAGTCAGCCTCAAATTCCAGTGTTGGATACTCTGGGTACAAATGTCCTGCGCAAACAAATTGCAACAAGTCTTCTACTGATCTGTACGCCAGTCCGACTCAAATTCCATTATCCCGTGAAGGAGGGCTACAATCTTGGGAGCGACGGTAGATTTCTTATTCTTTTTGCCTCCACTCTTCGCAACTACTGGCCCCTCTGGGTTGATGCCAATCAGTTCCCTGAAAATACGAGAACAGAAAATGTATCTTGCGTTAGAATCAGCACATTTCTTAATATAGCAGAACTCAAAGGTCTAGCTGCCACAGAGGGTACGATACACCACCACAAAGTCGGGGGGGGGGTGTTGAACAATGAGAATTCTGAAAATAAGGAATACCATAGGCAGAGATGCTTCCCTGAATACCCTACACTATATGCCCTGGTCAGCGCATAGGAACTTGTCATTTTTTTAGATACTGTCCCGGCATTAATTACCATGGCGAGACAAATTTTGACAAATCAATATGGTCACCAGAGGTGATCGTCTACAAATAAAATTAACAACAAAGGGCACTGCGATATGGAACAAATTATGATAATTTCACAAGGCCCCGACAGGCCTCATTATTTCATCACATCCTCGAGACACAATGTCACATCACTGCATCATAGCCTGGGCAGAGACCGACGTGACGTCACAAAATATGACGTCATGTCTCATCATCTGCCAGTGGCCACCCTTATAGCGTCACATCACGATGTCACCAGGGTAATGACACTGTGACGTCACTGGGAACTGGGGAATGTGTATGACATCACCGATGTCACCACTGGTCATGTTGTGCATCAGTCATCATGCTCTTTCAAGCGCGAACAAGTTTTGTAGCAATAACATTGAAACCTAAGAAAAGTTAGTAAAAAAACTCACCTTTGGATAAACTCCATTGTGACCGCCGCCTCTGGTGGATACTCCAAAGAAAGCGTGTAAAAGCATGAGAAGAGGCTTATGACAGCTTCACTGAAGGTGGCAATTCGATCATTGACAGCGTCGGACCCCTCTATTACGAGGTAGAACAGGTTCCGGCCCTGCAAGATGTCTTCCCTTGATCCTGAAATAAGAGGGGAAAAAGTAGTACATGTAAGCGACTAGTTATGGGGGCCAGACAGATGACATCGGATGCAATGCTGCTGGTAAAAGCTCACCCAAGACATCCTGGTTGAGGAAGCTGAAATCTAGTCCAAGAACACAGATAGCAGCCATTTTAGTCATGGAATCACAGGCAAATTTCAGAATGTTCGCCGACTATCCTGAGAGTTTGATTCCCCAGGACGTTCCGTGGATAACCCGCGGACATCTCACATGATGTTGATGGCCACTGGACATGCGCCATCCGAAAGTCTTTCTCTCTAGATTCACTCCAGATGTCATGTAAGATGTCCATGGCCAAATGTCCGCCAGATATCAAAACCGTTGGCGTTAGGCACAAAACTCACCAATGATTGCAATGAATGGAGTATGAGGCTTCAGTTTGTCATCGTCAATCTTCTGCTTATTACCATCAACCTGTAATAATGACATTTAGAAGTTTAGAACATAACAGATTCGGATAACTGCTGAGGTTGGGAGAGGTGGGCATGACCCCTCGGTCAGAGCATATCCCCATGTCAGTGTCATCATATGGTCGACACCCTCATCACTGCAACAACAGGACAGGTGTTGTCACTACCAACACTACCTCTACCCCGGTTTTCCCACTCACTACTACCAGGACATTGTAAAAAAAACAGTAACCTATCTACAGCGGTGCATAAGTTTGTTCACCTGGCTGGAGTAAAAATAGCCTTTTTGGATTACATTCCAGTAGTTTGAGCAACAAAATCCACTGAGTTCTGGAGGTTTTAAGATACTAGTTCTGCTTCCAAATAACAGAATTGGCAGCACCATACTGTATCTTCATGGACTGCTCAGTGACCAGCACAGTGGGGTGGATCGTAGCTTTCATTGGATGGGGCCTGACCATTCACTAGAAGGCCACTATCCATCAACATTAACACAACAAACACATGCCTCCAAGTCCAATGTCCCTGCCCATTTAAACCAAGGAAAACACCCATTCATGTCCCATTTAAATCCACAATAAAATGCAATACCCTTAATCCTTATTATCTGTTTAACATCATGTAGCAGCCATGCCACCACAGGGTCACACCAATACACATGCACAACAAAACTACAGTGCACAGTGTAACCATCATGGAGGTAGTGTAACGGTATGAATGACCACATGGCCGGGCCGCCCATGACACTGACACATTACCATAATTATTAATTCATACATGATTCACAAACACGTTATTCTCTACAATTTCCAAGACCAAAATCTCTCTTTGTACTTAATCAATATTCACCAAAATTACACCCATAAAAATCATGAGACATATGATGTTACTTTGAATACCTTTTAAAGTAATAAATAAATATAGAATATATCAAAATCAGAGATTTAAAAGTAAGAGTAAGAAAATGTGTGTTTACCTGTTGAAAGTTGTGCAGGCCGTTAGCGAAGGTCACCAAACCCCGGGAAACCAGTGAGCTACAACAATGAAACGTGTAGTGGATGTCGGGACACAAGCAGATCAGTATTTTAGTAAACTTTTAACATGAAGTATACGAAACATAAATGAAAACAGTGAACTCGCCGCGCATCGCACAAAAGGCGCACAATCGACAAGGGGGCAACGACCCCCGTAGTTAGTTGGTTCTGATGAGGTGAGTGATGATGCAAATCAGCAACACAATAATTGGCCCAACGTTAGACCTGCTGATACTGTTCGTGGCAGGGGTCGTGGAATCGAAAAGCTGAGGATATTCTGCAGTGGCAGAAAAAGCATAATGTGCCAAATAATATTCTTTTTAGTTTTACTAGCCTATCAATTTTGGGGGTATGACAGGATAAAAGTATTCTGTAAAAAAAACAATTTTTCGATCTTTTTCTGAATCTGTTCTGTTAAATTGCAAAAGAAAAATTACCGCCTGTAAAGAACGTTTATTAAAAAGAAAGAAGTGTCTGAAATTAATAAAATTTCACGTTAAAAACCGACAATACGGCATTTCAAGTGAAATAATTGAAACATTCTGTTGAAAACCAGCTGTTCGTTGCTTTCAGGAATTTTGCTGTAAAATTACAAATGGACTGCGGCTGAATTGCCTCACAAATCAATCTTCTAAAAAAACAGATCTTTCATTAAAAATTATGAAGATTTCTTTAATCTACAAAGGAGTATGGTACGCTATCCCCAGGTTGAAAGACTCACAATCGTGTCAGAATTGCAGTGTTTAGCGAGTACATAGAAGTGACAGAACGGTAAGTGAAAGTCGATTTTAACCACCGTCTTCGTTTTGGCCCGCAACTATGCACCACTGTATGCCACAGAACTACGCAGCGTGTAAGAACCGCGGCGAGGAGTGTTACTCGTAGACAGTAGAGGTTGGAGGAAAGGTAATGTTTGGTGGTGGCCAGTGAGGTAATTCTTCTCTCTACAAGTAGGCCAAGCGTTAAAGTGTGAAAATAAGACCCGTGTTGGTTTAATCAAATGCTCGGGAGTCGGAAAGTGTAAATAGAAGGATTAGCAGTTGACGACCGAGAGTTTGCCGCCAAAAGTACATCATCAACCGGAACTAGGATGTTTGGGAAAATCCAGACATTCTTGTCTCTCCGTTCTTTTTCAAAAAGAGAGGAAGGATTTTGATGATTCGCCAGTTGATCGACACAGCGGGGAGGTTTTGATGGGAATTGTAAATCGATATGCCACTTTATTGCAAACCCGGAGTCTTGTTTGTGGTTTTTAGTCCAGTTATGACCGACAACAAATTATTGTTTATGATTAACAGACATGTTTTGAAAGAGCGGTTGCCCGATTGCTAATCTAACGTTCATTGATTTTTTTTGTTTAAGCATCTCCATGGTTTAAGCTAGTTTCAATCTTAAAATTTAGTCTGATGCCATTACATTGTGACGTTTGTTGTTAGAAATAGAATATTCAGATCACCGTTCTTTTGTAGCCATGTACATTTCTTGGAGCTGCTTATGCTTAAGTTATATATAAGCCTAAGAAAATGCTTGCCAGAAAAGGGTTACCAATCAATTTACACAGTCATGCGGGCTGTTTGTGACTGGTGTCCTGCTTATGTCCTAAGCAGAAGATTTTTAAGCTGATTTGGGTTTAATTGAATTCAACAAAGTTGGATCTAAAATTCGGTTCATTTTTTTTCTAATTTCAGGAACAGGGGCCGTCATCAGCAACTTAACCATTAAGCATGGATCTCAATCAGCTCCTGTGATCTAAACACAACATGGCGGCTAGGTCTGTATTATATTTTTATTTTAATTGAGCTCTTTGCATTTTGCCTTCGCCTTTTGCTGTAGCTTAGGAACCTTTAATGCTTTAAGCACCGTGTTCGTTTTATATTAGGTTTTAAAAAGTGAATCCATGCACAAGTTTCCAGAAAAGATGTGTTGTACAAAAGGCACATCACACTCTTCAAAATGGTATTCCCGCCTTTGTGTCATACACTGTTAAAAAAATGTTCCTTAAAAAAACAGAAAAGTGCCTGCAGCAGGGTCTCCAGAACCCCTGTAATTTTACTGCACCACTCTTAACTAAATTTACAGTTCATCTGTTTTTAACAGACGATCTGTATGTGATAAATACAATTTCTCCATAAAACAAAAAAAAGTGCTTCCAGCATTCTCGAGAACTCCTGTAGTTTTACTGCATAATTATTATCACAATTTACAGTTCATCTGTTTTTTAACAGAAAATCTGCATGTGATAAATGAAATTTCTCATTAAAAAAACAGAAAAATGCCTGCACTTAAGTCTTGAGAACTCCTGTAATTTTACTGCATAATTATTATCACAATTTACAGTTCATCTTTTTTTTTAACAGAAAATCTGCATGTGATAAATAAAGTTTACCTGTAAAAACACATAAGTTCTCGAAACTCTGCTGCAGGCACCGTCTTTAAATTTACAGAAACACCAGTCTATCAAACAACTGCAACATTCTGTATTTTTAAGAGTTTATTCATCAATAATATGCAACAAACTTAATTACATCATTACTAATTCAAGACGAAACATTTACTCATGTTCTGCAAGGAATCCAGGGTCCCACATAGCATTATACCTGCATGTAGCATAAATCAACACTAAAACGCTAAAAACACCAACGTAAAAAGTATCAAACATGTCAAATAGTCAAATGGAACAGAAAATGTATAGTACTCTGGTAATGCAGTTTGTGCCAACTGGCACTTACTCTGGAATCATGTCTATCACAGGTCATCTCTGAAACAGTTTCATCACAGGTCATCTCTGAAACAGTTTCATCACAGGTCATCTCTGAAACAGTTTCATCACAGGTCATCTCTGAAACAGTTTCATCACAGGTCATCTCTGAAACAGTTTCATCACAGGTCATCTCTGAAACAGTTTCATCACAGGTCATCTCTGAAACAGTTTCATCACAGGTCATCTCTGAAACAGTTTCATCTTTGAAATTTTAAACTCAACTCAGAAACCCGCACTTGGAAAGTCTGACTCTTTCCAAGACATATGTTGATGCCCAACACATAAGCTTACTCCTACACACTCAAGCACACAGCCTTCTCCATAATCGAATACCATAGCATTGCAAGGTATAACACTGGTATCAGCATTACTCACAAGGCGCAGAACATTTTTTTAAAATGTTGGCTGATTAAAAAGGAAATATCCCAAAATTAAAGGGCTTATATCTCTGCCAATAGGTTACTGATCAGGACCACATTCTGGTCAATAACATTTTCATATGCTGTCAGTGGAGTAGCAAAGTTACAAATGAATTACTGAAGGAATGTGGTATTTGTGAAAAATTTGATATCTTGCATGAAAAATGATGCCAAGCTGTAAACTACTTTTGACAAAATCTGTAAAGCATAAATTAGCTTTAACATGCATGATTAGGCGCAATAACTCTACTTAATTAGAATCATTTTGAAATACTATTGACCAATATTTGGTCCTGAAAAGTTGCCTATTTTATGAATCACCTTTACAGTAGAAATAAAACTACAAAAATACAAAATAAACTAAAAACCTAAAAAATAAACAGTTACTATATAAAAATAAATTAACTGTAAAAAATAAATTGCAGGATCCAGGGTCCCAATGTCTATGTCCTGAGCAAACAATTAGTCTTCTACCGATCTGCACGCCAGTCAGCCTCAAATTCCAGTGTTGGATACTCTGGGTACAAATGTCCTGCGCAAACAAATTGCAACAAGTCTTCTACTGATCTGTACGCCAGTCCGACTCAAATTCCATTATCCCGTGAAGGAGGGCTACAATCTTGGGGGCGACGGTAGATTTCTTATTCTTTTTGCCTCCACTCTTCGCAACTACTGGCCCCTCTGGGTTGATGCCAATCAGTTCCCTGAAAATACGAGAACAGAAAATGTATCTTGCGTTAGAATCAGCACATTTCTTAATATAGCAGAACTCAAAGGTCTAGCTGCCACAGAGGGTACGATACACCACCACAAAGTCGGGGGGGGGGGTGTTGAACAATGAGAATTCTGAAAATAAGGAATACCATAGGCAGAGATGCTTCCCTGAATACCCTACACTATATGCCCTGGTCAGCGCATAGGAACTTGTCATTTTTTTAGATACTGTCCCGGCATTAATTACCATGGCGAGACAAATTTTGACAAATCAATATGGTCACCAGAGGTGATCGTCTACAAATAAAATTAACAACAAAGGGCACTGCGATATGGAACAAATTATGATAATTTCACAAGGCCCCGACAGGCCTCATTATTTCATCACATCCTCGAGACACAATGTCACATCACTGCATCATAGCCTGGGCAGAGACCGACGTGACGTCACAAAATATGACGTCATGTCTCATCATCTGCCAGTGGCCACCCTTATAGCGTCACATCACGATGTCACCAGGGTAATGACACTGTGACGTCACTGGGAACTGGGGAATGTGTATGACATCACCGATGTCACCACTGGTCATGTTGTGCATCAGTCATCATGCTCTTTCAAGCGCGAACAAGTTTTGTAGCAATAACATTGAAACCTAAGAAAAGTTAGTAAAAAAACTCACCTTTGGATAAACTCCATTGTGACCGCCGCCTCTGGTGGATACTCCAAAGAAAGCGTGTAAAAGCATGAGAAGAGGCTTATGACAGCTTCACTGAAGGTGGCAATTCGATCATTGACAGCGTCGGACCCCTCTATTACGAGGTAGAACAGGTTCCGGCCCTGCAAGATGTCTTCCCTTGATCCTGAAATAAGAGGGGAAAAAGTAGTACATGTAAGCGACTAGTTATGGGGGCCAGACAGATGACATCGGATGCAATGCTGCTGGTAAAAGCTCACCCAAGACATCCTGGTTGAGGAAGCTGAAATCTAGTCCAAGAACACAGATAGCAGCCATTTTAGTCATGGAATCACAGGCAAATTTCAGAATGTTCGCCGACTATCCTGAGAGTTTGATTCCCCAGGACGTTCCGTGGATAACCCGCGGACATCTCACATGATGTTGATGGCCACTGGACATGCGCCATCCGAAAGTCTTTCTCTCTAGATTCACTCCAGATGTCATGTAAGATGTCCATGGCCAAATGTCCGCCAGATATCAAAACCGTTGGCGTTAGGCACAAAACTCACCAATGATTGCAATGAATGGAGTATGAGGCTTCAGTTTGTCATCGTCAATCTTCTGCTTATTACCATCAACCTGTAATAATGACATTTAGAAGTTTAGAACATAACAGATTCGGATAACTGCTGAGGTTGGGAGAGGTGGGCATGACCCCTCGGTCAGAGCATATCCCCATGTCAGTGTCATCATATGGTCGACACCCTCATCACTGCAACAACAGGACAGGTGTTGTCACTACCAACACTACCTCTACCCCGGTTTTCCCACTCACTACTACCAGGACATTGTAAAAAAAACAGTAACCTATCTACAGCGGTGCATAAGTTTGTTCACCTGGCTGGAGTAAAAATAGCCTTTTTGGATTACATTCCAGTAGTTTGAGCAACAAAATCCACTGAGTTCTGGAGGTTTTAAGATACTAGTTCTGCTTCCAAATAACAGAATTGGCAGCACCATACTGTATCTTCATGGACTGCTCAGTGACCAGCACAGTGGGGTGGATCGTAGCTTTCATTGGATGGGGCCTGACCATTCACTAGAAGGCCACTATCCATCAACATTAACACAACAAACACATGCCTCCAAGTCCAATGTCCCTGCCCATTTAAACCAAGGAAAACACCCATTCATGTCCCATTTAAATCCACAATAAAATGCAATACCCTTAATCCTTATTATCTGTTTAACATCATGTAGCAGCCATGCCACCACAGGGTCACACCAATACACATGCACAACAAAACTACAGTGCACAGTGTAACCATCATGGAGGTAGTGTAACGGTATGAATGACCACATGGCCGGGCCGCCCATGACACTGACACATTACCATAATTATTAATTCATACATGATTCACAAACACGTTATTCTCTACAATTTCCAAGACCAAAATCTCTCTTTGTACTTAATCAATATTCACCAAAATTACACCCATAAAAATCATGAGACATATGATGTTACTTTGAATACCTTTTAAAGTAATAAATAAATATAGAATATATCAAAATCAGAGATTTAAAAGTAAGAGTAAGAAAATGTGTGTTTACCTGTTGAAAGTTGTGCAGGCCGTTAGCGAAGGTCACCAAACCCCGGGAAACCAGTGAGCTACAACAATGAAACGTGTAGTGGAGTGTCGGGACACAAGCAGATCAGTATTTTAGTAAACTTTTAACATGAAGTATACGAAACATAAATGAAAACAGTGAACTCGCCGCGCATCGCACAAAAGGCGCACAATCGACAAGGGGGCAACGACCCCCGTAGTTAGTTGGTTCTGATGAGGTGAGTGATGATGCAAATCAGCAACACAATAATTGGCCCAACGTTAGACCTGCTGATACTGTTCGTGGCAGGGGTCGTGGAATCGAAAAGCTGAGGATATTCTGCAGTGGCAGAAAAAGCATAATGTGCCAAATAATATTCTTTTTAGTTTTACTAGCCTATCAATTTTGGGGGTATGACAGGATAAAAGTATTCTGTAAAAAAAACAATTTTTCGATCTTTTTCTGAATCTGTTCTGTTAAATTGCAAAAGAAAAATTACCGCCTGTAAAGAACGTTTATTAAAAAGAAAGAAGTGTCTGAAATTAATAAAATTTCACGTTAAAAACCGACAATACGGCATTTCAAGTGAAATAATTGAAACATTCTGTTGAAAACCAGCTGTTCGTTGCTTTCAGGAATTTTGCTGTAAAATTACAAATGGACTGCGGCTGAATTGCCTCACAAATCAATCTTCTAAAAAAACAGATCTTTCATTAAAAATTATGAAGATTTCTTTAATCTACAAAGCACTCTGTTAAATTTACAGAAAATCAATGTTTGGGGCATGACAGGATAAAAATATTCTGTAAAAAAACAAATTGTTCGTTCTTTTTCTGAAATCTGTTCTGTTAAATTGCAAAAGAAAAATGATCACCTGTGTAAACTGTTTGAAGTTAACAAAGTTTCACGTTAAATAACCGAAAATACGGCATTTCAACTGAAATAATTGAAAAATTCTGTTGAAAACCAGTTGTTCGTTGCTTTCAGGAATTTTGCTGTAAAATTACAGATGGACTGCGGCTAAAATGCTTCACAAAACATTTTTGTAAAAAAAAGATTTTTCATTTAAAATGATAACAAATTTCTTTAATCTACAAAGCACTCTGTTAAATTACAGAAAATCAATATTGGGGGGTATGACAGGATAAAAATATTCTGTAAAAAAACAATTTTTTCGTTCTTTTTCTGAAATCTGTTCTGTTAAATTGCAAAAGAAAAATTACCGCCTGTAACGAACGTTTGTTAAAATGCAAAAGAACTGTCTGAAATTTAATAAATTTTACGTTAAATAACCGAAAATACTGTTGAAAACCAGTTATTTCGTTGCTTTCAGGAATTTTGCTGTAAAATTACAGATGGACTGCGGCTAAAATGCTTCAAAAACATTTTTGTAAAAAAACAGATCTTTCATTACAAATGAAGATTACTCTAAATATACGATGCACTCTGGTAAATTACAGAAAATTGATATACGGGGTCTGAAAGCATACAAATTTTCTGTAAAAAAATAACAATAACTTTTTAATACAAATCTTTTCTGTTAAATTGCAGTAAATTTCCAGATAAGACAATTTACAGAATGATTCTGTAATTTTTTTTCTGTAAAATCTTCTGTTTTTTTTAACAGTGTAGCCTCGCTATGACGCACGATGACGTCAGACCGGATTGGCGTATACATTACTTCGTTTGCAGCAGATGGAAGAATGTTATTTCTTTTTTTCCCGCAACAAAACACCGCGTCAAGTAAGGCCAATGATCGCTCCTTACTTCTTGTTTCACCTTCAGCGAGAGACAAGTGACAAGTCATCCAGTATTTGGTTGTCACTTGTCTCGGAACAGCTGCTCGTAGTGGCCACCGTGATCTCACAGAAAATCCTCTGCAAAGAAAAGAAAGAAAAACACGGCCCAACCCGGCCAGTCGTCACCCGGCTATCCAAATCCAAAGTTAAAACCGTGTTTGTTTTTCGTGCGCGGCCCTGCCAGCGTTAAATCGGCAAGAACATGACAAGGGCTTTTTTTATATTCTCACACGAGGGGATCAGTCCATGTGGTTATGACTTTCAGAGATTGAGGGGCGAACGAAATGAAAAAGAAGTAAAAGATGTTACGTGTACTTTTTGTAAACTATGCCGGATTGGGAAGTGGGATATATTAAAATATTGTGAAACCTATTGCGCGCCTAATCTAAACAAAAATAAACAGTGCGAATGAATTGGACGGGTGCTGAAACAGACTGCATTTTGACGGATTACTGTGACACGCAAGCACCGATGACAAAAGAAGGGAAAAAACCAAACCTCACTTAATTGAATAAAAAGTTATCAAATGTTATACTGATGACCGGTGACGAATCAATCACGGGCATTGGCGAGGTAACCCGCCACTATAATGTCACCCTAATCAGTCACATTGAGGAGTCAATTTCAGTCTGTCTCCATAGTTACACTCGAACACTCAAGTGCGTTGTGGTTAACTACCAAAACGATGGGCAAACTGCACAAAGATTTTTTTCTCCTAGTCTACTTAAAACCTCTCCTCGGCATAAAAGCAAAACCATACTTCATAAAACACCACCATAATGGAAGTTAATGGTGTCATAAAAATTAGATAAGTGCTTTTAGACGTGCTGTGGAAACAGCTATAATCTGCTTCTATATAATTGATATTTAATTGGTATAGTTGACACTTTGGAGTGGTAGATGTGTTGAAAGCTAGGGAGGAATAGTCTCTCAAAGCAGAGGCAGTCAAGAGGGACCCAAGCATAACAGCACCAAGAAAACCAGAATCTCAAGAGTTTGTTTTTAAAAGGTGCTAATTATACGGTTTTTTGTATTGTTGTTTCTCGTTGAAACTCGCGAGAGCCTGCCAGAACGGAAACCTGGCAACCATTTTTTTTTCGCTCCTCATTTTCTTTCTTGTCTCTCGATCTCAACGTGCACGACGGTTGATCGGTAACTCAAGTGGATCACCGCCAATCTGTCAGGGAGCGTAAAAGCAATTTCTTGTTTCCCGAAGAATAAGGCTTCCTGTCGGTGGGGGGGGGGGCAGTGAGCGAGGGACGGGCCGCTGCTTTTTAGTCGGCGGGGAGAAAATGTTTCCTGTGCGTTACATGACAACTTGCTTTGTCTAAAAGTGTTAAAGACCGATGGATGATACGGGGCTAGTGTTGGATTTGTTGAGGGGTGGTTTAGGGGCTTCGTTTTTAATGAATAGTCATCCGACTGAGGGGCTTACATATACATGATAAATAGGATGAGGGGCTTACATATACATGATAAATAGGAAGATCGAAGATTGTGGCTAATTGCAACATTACAAACTACCATTAATTTGATTTTTACCTTGGTAAAACTGAAATGGGTTTTGATATCTAATTTATTTCCATTCGGTTCTTCTCGAACACGGTTTTAATCCGCTTTTAATTATTATTTTCTAAAACATTATTTTGTGAACCGAAATAACTATATTCGTTCATATTTAAATAATTATTTACTCAATTCAGAAGAAACAAAACGTCGGACTCTATCTTAATGAAAACTAGAGGAATTTTTGAGCCACTTATTCAAAACATTTTTTTGGATCATTAAAAAAACATCGTCTTAACTTTTTAATTAAATCAGTCCAAAACTTCAATTACCAAATCCTCAGGTTAAATAAAATCAACTGCTTCCCGCTGATTAACTGGGTTGTTTAACGCCTAATGAACACGTTGCCTCGAGCCCATGTTCGCAATAATCCGCATGGCATACAGAAAACAACATCACTGTTTAGAGAAAAATCTAGTTCACAGCAGGTTCCATGTCCAACCAAGTCGTTCACATGCTCAATTATCTCTGTTAGACCCTAAACATCAGGACAAACTACGAATACAAGTTTCTGAAGGTTCATTTGGGTATGAACTGATAAAAGAGAGATGTTGGAAGTCCGGAAAGAAAGTTAATTTTAGTTCACCGCGTGCCTTATTTTTGCCCGAGATTAAATCAAATCTGAAGAGCAGAACATCCACTTCAGGAAAGGAAAAAATCAATAAGTGAAACCTAGTTTATCATCTTTCAAAACGGTCATTCATTTCCCTAATTCAGAAATGATTAAAAACATAAACAGAATACACCAACTTCGACAATGTGTGTGAGTTGTGAGCTTGGCTGGCGTAGTCCGGTTTGGCATCACGGATGTTTGTGGTATCTGCGTCTTAGAAACTAAAAGTGTAAGAGAAAGGACGAACCAGTTTCTTGAGTCTGCATGCATGAGTATGCACGAGGTGCATGAGGCCTGGTCCGGTTTTAATAGTGCCAGCCGATTCGCTTTGAGCGTGGTGCCTGCATAACGCATGACTAACGTCTTGAGCCCTACCTCTGCCCGTCCATAGCCACTTCAATGCCCGTGCACGTAACGTTGTTTCGCGGACGTGACCGCATGGAGGGGTAAATAGCTGCCAAGATTGTCTTTATTCCGGTTGCAAACGATGCACCACTCGAAGATGGCGTATACGGAATACTTCAAATGCTGAGGTTTCAAAAGTCAATTTAGGGTGAACAAAGTGGGGATGACCCAAGGGGAACCTTTAACCTTCTCATTCCCGTACAGGTGCTCGACCAACTTAGCTACCAAGACCAAAATTAAGACCAATATTAACGCAGAGTTTAAAAACAAAATCACACAGTCAAACCCTATTCTATTAAATTTTCAAATTGTAAGATAAACTATGTTTGTATGACTGTTAGCTAAGCTACTTTTATAGTGTGAAGAATAATACTATGGGGATATTGTAATTAATACACAATTGAATATTTTGATGTTCAAGAAAGGATAGGTATGAATATCAAAAACACAGTTGATTAAATCTAGAAGCTCACTGATTATGATATTCAAACCAGGGCTTGATTGCACAAAAAGCTATGATTGCTCTTGGGTGTGTACCAATCTTAATTGCTAAGCAACGTGTAATATCACAGTACAAATCACTGGGGTAATATGATTGTACAGCTCATCTTAAGGTGAATCTCAGTGCTGTGTGAATTCAAACACAGAGCCCTTTATCATGAGAAATATTTCCATCTGAAATATTGTTAAAGTTGAGAAATTAGTATTTGAAGACCCTATCTATCATTGTTGCTTTTATGGCAATAAGAATAAACCAAAAACAACCGTCGGCCTTTTTTCACTCTATCGTGACTAATAATTAACACAAAGATGGAAATAATTTTCTCCTCCCCAAACAATGATGTAGTGACCCTTGAAATCTGAAACCTTGACGACTTCATTTCATTTAGAATTTGAACTTCATGTATTCTTGAGTAGTAAACCACTGAACCACTAAGCTTGGCTACCCAGCTACGGGAAAGATCAGCCTAGGGTGCAATTTCGTTTCCTGCTACCACAATATTTATTCAGTCTGTGGATTTATTGCATCAAGAACATTGAACTAATTTGGTTAAAGAAAGTTTTGGGCGACTTAACATTCGAATGAATTTACTTGTAGTTGGTTTGACCATACACCGATGTGTAATAAGCACTGTATAGTCAGTACTTTCTCGAGTCCTGCACAGGGTATAAACAGGCTTACTACTCGGGTGGGATTCGAACCCACGTCCCTCACATTAAAAGTACGGCATTTAGGTGATGGAATTGTCCCTTTAATGACACAAGCATGGAATTTGGCTCACAGTCAGAGTATGTCATGCTAGAGTTGTTTGGCTATAGGGCCATTGCAGATTTGTCTTTTGAAAAGATAGAGGTAGAATAACAAGCAATTGCAGCCATTTTGAAAAATTGAAAATTGCTTGGTATTCTACCTTCATTTATTTCAAAGGACAAATCTGCGAAGCCAAATAGCTTTATTATAATACACTATGTGTGCCAGAATGCCATGTTTGTGTCATTAAAGACACAATCTCCCAAATAGTCCCCCTGTCTGTCCCACTCATTTTCGAGCAGATATCTAAACCAGTAGACCACTGAGCGCGTCTGTATTCTACCCTCAAACCTAATGACGTCTCTTTGAACTACAGGATCGGACTGAAAGCACTTTTTTTCGAAAAAAACCAATGATTTATGATGTGTTTAATTGCAGGAATACAGCTGGTTCAATCCGATACTTTCTCTGTAACCACTACTCAGTGATTAAGTAAAGATCAATCTTGTTTCAAAGCTATACTAATTTGTTTCAAGTTTCCAGTTCGATGTATTTTGTTATTATTCTTGAAGGATAGAAACATAAGATATTCACGTTTTCGAAACAACGTGTATCAAGGCAGCTCGTGTGTATAAAGGTCATTTATTAATTGTCTTGAATTTGTTTGTAATTTTCTTCTGGGTGATGACATCTCCATTAATTCAATGTAACCAGATCGAGAATAGAAGCGAATCTTGCACGTCATGAATTTAAAGATTGTTTAATGCTGTCATTGAGCTAAGTGTGGAACCATACAAAGTGTTACCGTGTGTTTGATAAGTACGTTGTGTAGTCATTGATTTCAATGATTGAAATTTGTACTTTCTCCCCCCTTAGCAACATCATCGCCAAAAAGGCTCTCTCTCTCTCTCTCTCTCTCTCTCTCTCTCTCTCTCTCTCTTTATAGGCCCCCAGAGTATAAACCCCATAATCGATGGAAAATCAACGAAAAGCAACGGCGTAATGAATGCCTCGGCAAACACCGAACCTCAGAGTCAACACCGAGCATTTCGCTTAAACCTCCCACCAATTATTCTCTCTGGACCCCGCTGAAGTTTCCATCTCCGAATCATTGCGGGACGAAAATTAAAGATGTGCGGAATTAGCTTAGCGCCAACAAAATTGCAAACCAAAGTACAAATAATAGCTGTCTGTGAGGTACCCATACTGAATTGTCTTTATGAAGACAAAAATCACCTTTAAGCTTTGTAAATTTGACGAGAACTACTTAAACAAATATTTTACAATTTTAAGAATGATAAATAACAAATATAGTTTCTCGAATGTTCGGCATAAATTGTTGAATGTACTAATCGTTCTAAAAATATTTACTTCAACTGTTTCTCCTCCAATTATATTTTTTTTAACCCCGGACTTTTAATTGAAGTTAAAATTATTTTCATAAGGTAGTTTATTTTCAACAAGGTAAGAGTAGCCAAACAAATATCAATAGATCAACAATGAAATATGTAAGAGAAAACAAGCTATGGGTGGGCTTTTGGTGAGATAATCAACTAACTACAGTATAATGTCCAAAGCAAAAAAAGTATCAAATTGTCATGAAAACAAACATTTCGAGTTCTAAAGATATTAAACACACTTCTAATTACAGTTATCCAGATCAGATTTATAATAAATATATATATATATTTATATATGTATTGCTTCAAAACTGGCATATTTTAATGAATTTACTCTTTCCTAAATCGATCCCTTGCCGTATCTTTAATCGAACTTGCAATAAATGGCGGGAAACCATCAGACGGGAAGCCAGGCAGAGATTTACTTCTTGCTTTGATTGATCCGTCAGTAGCGAGAGGCTGTTTGAATGCCAAGCGACCCGGTCCGTCTCCAGGTTAAGGTTCGGGATCCGGGTCCTTTAGAAAGACGTTTTAAAGTGAAATAATTGAAATGCTTTGTTCTCTGCGATGGACACGAAACAAGGGACGATTGTTATTAAATGTAGAGCTTATTAAAACCGTTTGTTGTGTCTGATTTTAGGTTTTGCATGGTGGAATAGGATTTTTAATAATCTTTCGAAGACACTATTTAAAAAAACAAGATTTAAAATGGACTGGCAAACATAAGAGGTTTCGATGTTGCATGTCGAGCGAAAACAAACGGACATTTTTCTTGCACATCGACTATCACAGCACGAAGTGGGTTTTTTTCTTCTTTTTCTCGGGGTGATGATGGGGATTTTTTTTTAAATAAAATTTCCAATTAAAATGTTTTTATAAACATTGTTTTATCACTACCAATGATGTAGGCAACCTAACAGCACAAACACAGAGCACACATGGAATTGCAACCAATTCTCTCCAGGACAGCAGCAATGGTCTAAGGAGATTACACCAATGCAAGATGCAAGATGCAAGATGCAAGATGCAAGATGCAAGATGCAAGATGCAAGATGCAAGATGCAAGATGCAAGATGCAAGATGCAAGAGTCAAATGCAAGAGGCCTGTTATACATTTCAGGTGAGTATTTAGTCTTATTCTTACAACGTAGTAATTAAGACTAATTAATAGGGTTGATCTTAACAATGCTGGTTAGCCTTCGATACCAGGCTGTCCCTTTGTCTTAAGGGTGTGCAAAACGTTGGTAAGATTGTAAATATAAATGTTCACAGATTTGCACATAACATGGTATGAAGATTGTCATGGTGGAAAACTTCCCTTGAAATATTTTTGCCTGAAATGAGTAAAGCAATGAGTCTGATTTCGCGAGACCAACACTTGATGTTTGAAACAAAATAGTGAAAATACTTAAGGTTTTTGTTCACTATTTTCTTGTGACTCTGATGACCGATTGAGCTTAAACTTTCGTAGGTTTGTTATTCATGTATATGTTGAGTCACAACAAGTGTGGATACAGGTCTTTGACAGTAACCGATGTTGTGCCTTTGTCTTAAATGTGCGCATTTTAAGCATGACATGGCAAGCAGTATGATGCAATACACCGTCGATGGTGGCGCTATAATCTTTTCGTGTATGAGTTCATTAAATTAAAAGATGTAGCGATTGTTATGGTCTTTCACTCAAGGCATTAATGTTGACAGGGAGAACTGCAACACAATCCAGGTTATTTTAGAATTGTATCAAAATCTAGTTTTAACACTAAAAACCCATACTGCTCCTTAAAAAAACAATACAAGCTGAATAGGAAAAAAACAGTTGAGTTTTCCGGATCTTGCTGCCTCCTTACACATTATTGAGAGAAATGAGCCAAGCTACCTCTTCCCGATGCTTAGAAAAATAGCAACTGCTGAAAGCAATGACTGCAGAGGAAAACTCTCTAATAAGAAAAGAAAACACTAGAAACAACACGCATCCTCTTCAGACATAGAGACTAGTCATACACGAAGACAGTTATCCTAGAATGTTTGAAACCAAGCCATCGTACTGTCGACCTCCTTGAGTTTGATATAGCAGTGCCGCGCGTTGACGTCTTGACCCTGCGTGCTTGGGCTGATCGAGAGCCATGTATGGAGGGGGGAAGAACGCGACGATTGCACCGCCCTGTTGGCTGCTCCTTTTGCCGGTACGTGTTTACTCTCGGACTTGGTAATGGTTTTCACTCTGCTTAGACAAGATACTCGTGGGATGCTCTCTCCTACAAAATGTCAACTGTAAAAATGTACTTCATGTTGAGCGAGGGATCCTTTCGGCGCTCGTTGTTGCATGTTTTCTTTGAGTTTAGCGTATAGACCGTTTATCGTCTAGTGTTTTGCTTGTGACTTCTTCTATGTAGTCAATGTACGGTGACGTATATTTTTCTTGCAGTTGTCTTTCTTCTCTCTTTTGCTCGTCCGTCTTAAAGTTTTCTTCTTTATTCAGAAGTCAAAGTCTGATTATTGTTTTATAGTAGATGAGTGTTTCATATTTAACTGCAGCGCTTCCCCCAAGATGTTCAGTTCAGCCATTGTTTTATTTCAATGTTTAATTTTCTTTCTGTAAAGGAAACTTTTGTATCGTAAAAGACAATGTCTCTTAATATCATTGGCTGTACGGTATCTTGGCTTTCACCATCACCTATTTTATAGCACCAGTCTAATTTATACCCGAGCCTCGATTGGGTTCCTACACAAAGTATAAGAGCTTCATGACAATGGCGAATCTCCGGGGATGATTGTGTTCAGCAAGCTAATTTGCCTCATTTTTTGCACTCGTTTTATGAGGCCCGACTTCCCAATTGAAACTAACCCGTGTATGTAAACTAAGGTTGAATGTGTGTTTAGGAAGCCAACATTTAATTAAGGATGCTATTTGCAGTTATTTAACTTCATGAAACAGAGACACTCTCTCTGATCGTTTCTTTTTGAAAACGTGAAAACGGCACGTGGTGGTGTTTGAAAAAGGCCAAAGGGCCTGAGCGCCGATTGATTCGTGGACAACACCGTATAATATAGGCAAACGGCCTCGGAATCCGATAGTTGCCGGCTATGGCTGCCGTAAAGATGCGGGACCACACTGCCAATTGATCGGCCCACCGGCGAGGCCCAGTCCCCCGCTGAATGCGGTCTCACCAAAAAACTCCCCCCATCCCCCCCGCTACTGAAACCATATCCAATTGGGAAAATCACTTACCATACGTTCCCAGTGGTATTTAGCGTGAACCGAAAACGGTCAGGTCGGTATCATCTGATGCAGGCAACTGGAGTGGGTGGGACAGGATTAGATTCGATATCTCCACAAACTGAAATCAATTGTAATCGAGAGAGAAACCCCGTTTTGCTTTTGTCTGGTCCCCTCAAGGGACTTGGACAAAAGCTTCCCTCTTCTAATTTTTCTTAATCGAATTACAAAAGGGTTGCAAAAGCCGGACTGGAAATAATCGTGGTCTTGCGATATTCAAACAAAGGCCGTCCAGCACGCTGAGCTTAGATTCTTCCCACATCAGCAAGAAAATGTAACTGTTAATATTTCTCTCTCTCTAAAATACTGATCATGATTGGGGATCAGACCCGGATTACAAAAGATTAAAATTGACGGTGATATGGTATCAGAGTGGATCAAATAAACCGACATCAAATGTCTTTTTGTTTTCTCGTATAAATATCACTTTGTAACGGGTCAGGTGGTGGGAAAGAATCGTGAGAAATCCCACTGGCAGTTTAGAATGTCTGAGTGCAGTCCTGTTATTATTGGATTAAAATAAATAAAACAAATGAATTAAATAAAAACGAAATACATGTTGTGAATATTAAGCCCCTACTGGGTTTGTTTGTGCCTAGAGACAGTGGCTTACATTAAAGCATGAATACATTTTACACGTGTTTTTTTATTCGGTGTAACGCAGTCTACGAGTGCAACCATAGTGTGTTTATCAATGGACCCAAACCGAGGCTGGCAAGAAAAGTAGTCTGGTGTCCCATTTTAAATGTACTTTGTTTCAGTATTGATGATCATGCTATCGCATGATAGGGAACAAGACGAACATAGCGGCAGCACGACAATGGCATATGCCTCCATTACTCGTTGACAATCTTTGTCTGTATCCCTGTATACACGTAGTGACTTCCCGACTTCTTATTCTCATTTCGTAAGTAGGGGACCAGTCTTATTTTCATTCCAGTCTCTTTTTGACCACATTGACTTGAACGGGAGAAATAAACTAGGGCTGCACTTTGAAAAGGGTGACATTTTATGAGTCGAATTCTTCCTGAAGTCCTGATAATGTAAATAACTCTGAGGTCATTTACGTGAGTCTTCAGCTAATGATGACGTCATTTCAAGTTTGCCGACCTTCAAAACGACCTTGTCCAAGTTTCGTGAAAACCGGCAAGAAGCATGTCACATGACCACAGGTTGGCGAACTCGACCTTCTAATTTGATTTGAATGAACAAACGGCGACTTAGTTTTGACTATTATTCTCCTCGTCATATCGACCACCTGTTGATCAATACATGAAATGAAATGATGGTATACGAACATTTTATAAGGATGGGGGGTCTTATATTTCAAACATAGTTGTGTGTTGTACCTATCGGTTTTCTCTGTACCCACGTGGCCGGCGTGTCCAATGCCTCGTACCGAGCTGGGTATAGACTCGCAGGCCGTGCCTGAGCATTAATTAACGGCATTACACCAAGCTCTGTCACGGTACCAGCCCCTCAATCGCCGGAGTATAGTCAGTTTAAAAGAAATCTTTAGTCTGGATTGTGTTGGAACACTTTCCCGAGCTATTGATGGATGTTATAGTCAATGTCACATATAGTGATAAGAAATACTGCCTTTGTCGCACGACGGTTTTGAGTTGCAGGTAAACGATACGTATACGGTGTCCCTTAGAAGACATATTTACGGTCGTGATTCTTCTAAACACGACGACAATAGACTGCCCAAGTCTCGCGAGTAGTCAACTTCCGGGTACCTTTTGGGAACCTGGGGCCTTTTCCAAACCTCGGCTTAGGTTCCGGCTCCAGGCTCCGTTTGATGCTGGAAACGCCGTGCAAAATGTACACTTAGTCCAACATTGATGATGGAGCCCAAGCCAGAGCCAAGCCGAGGTTTAGAAATGACCCCTTTGCACATTATTTTTTGTGCGAAGCAAACAAAACCGCGTAATTCATCTGGTCCTAATGTTTGAATACTCGCGAGACTTTAGTGGGGGCACATGTATTGCAATCAGTGATGCGTGTATTGGATCTGTAAAACTCGAATGTTGTTCACGTGGCTGTGCGTGAGTTTGTTGACATTTTCGGTGCGAGAACAGACTATTAGAGGAAAATCTTCGAGCAAATACGGCAATAATGCAAAACAACTGTCGGATACGGTTGGCAACATAGGCATGTTTGATAAAGCGTGTATTGTTACATGTGACATTCAAAATGAAAGCAGCACGATCGAACATTTTGGATGACACACATCTTTAAGACGGTCAATAATGTCTCCACGAGCCGGGGATACTTAAAGACTCATCAAGAATCGTAGAGAAAATATAGAAAAATGTCATCCAAAACCTCTGGAATGGAGCCTGATTCTCCCCACGTCCCTACAGGCATCGAACTGGAACCACGAGGCTCTTTTCAATATAAACTGTTGTTGCTGGCCGGGTTTGCTGTTTCTCAAAGAGTATTGGGGGATGCTTGAGATACAGTAAAATCAGCTCGGCAAGCGTGTCATTTTGGGTCAAGAAACGACGTCCTCGAACGGCTAATGCCCCAAATCGTCCCGGGCCTGCACCACTCGAGATCTCCCTGGCTTTGTCCCATCGCTTCTCCGATGCCGAGCTTAGATCCAAAACTCTGCCTCTCTCCCGGGGTTCTTCGTCAAGAACGCCCAAGAGGGCCGGGCCAGGCAGCGCATGAGAGGCGGCTCGCTCAAGATCCGATTTCACCGCCAAGCCCTCTCTACCCAGTCCAGCCTGCACCGCCCGTGTTTCTATTCAGTCGAGTTAGGGGTTGGTAAGCTAGGTAGACTATACTTGGAATTAGACAGCCGCTGTCACTTGAAGGGGGTAAGAGGGAAGACGCTTTCGTGAAAAGCCCGGGGCGACATTGAGATGGGTTATAGAGAAGAGAGAGAGAGAGAGAGAGAGAGAGGGAGTGAAAACTGGGGCGAATGGTCGGTCGCTTGCTTGGATCGGTACACTGTTGGATTGACACACATCATGGAAACTATCCTATCATTGATAATTAAAAAAACAAGATGGAGGGACAAGTCTCTGACTTAAAGGGAAATACGACAAGTCAGTGGTTTTCAGTCAGAGTAATTGTTTCATCAATCTGACGAAAACTTACAGACAAAGTATTATGTGTAGACCTCATTGCCACCATTTGTTTTTGTATTGTTCCCTGCTTTCAATAGCAGTAACGAATGATGATTTTCATTATACCCCAAAGGGACCATACTAATGTTCCCTGGTTGTAACTAAAATGGACCATACTAGTGTGTAGTGGTCCCTCTTTGTAACAGCAATTACCAATGCTGATTCTCGTTTTACTACAAAAGGGACCATTATTATTAGTATATCGTGTTCCCTGTTTTCGGTAACAATGACAAACGCTGATTCTCATTTTACCAAAATGGGACCATACTACTGTTCTTTTCCAACAATAGTTTGGTTGCATAGTGGACCCCCCCCCCCCTCCCTCACCACCTCTCTTCTAAAAGATTGTTGATTGTTTGGTTAAAATCAAAGAGAAACCAAGGCTAGATCTGGCTTAAATAACGAATGAAAGGTTGAGTTTTAAGGGAATTGGAAATTAGACTTGTAAATGTATGATCATACAATTGTAGTGGCCGTCTTGGTTATTAAAATGGAGATTACGTGACCAAACAGACTGGTGCTTTCATTCCTAATTATCATGTACAATTTGCACGCACTTTGTGATTAGGTGACCATACATGCTGTGGCACATCGTCACATCCTTCCCGTGGAAAGGAACTGCTGTCATCCCATAGCTCTAATGAAGCCGTGAGCTCAACGGAAAGGCTCTGTCTGAATCAAGCATATCTGGCTACGACTATGGCTGTTGGCTACAACGATAACGTTGAAGAATGGCTCTTATTTGTGTTCCACCATAGACACTACCGTAGCCATTTAGCCACTACCATAGTTCTATAAAGCAGGATTTACAAACCGGTTACCAGGCCACCATCTTGGATTGGTACCCCGTAGCGTATACTAAATGTACACGAACGGGACCAACCTGTTTTCAAGAACCGTATCGGCTTTGCTACACGTAGTTTTATGCCAGAAAAGAGCAGGATGGATGTTTCTGTGACATTGCAATACATCCATTAAAAAGAAATTCAATTTACCAATTGAAAGCAGGTTAGATTTGATGTTGTAAAAGTCAGTCGGAAAGCAATGCAGAGGCAGCATGGTTGGAGCATAGAGCAATGCCTTGTTCTATGGTTGGAGCATGGTTGGAGTCAGTATTTAGTGTCCTGTGGACCATACATGACTCCTCAAACATATGCTAACATTTTGCAACTGTTCAAGCCGTCAGTGTTACACAAAGTGGACCAAACTCGCTGAGCGATTGGACATTCTGTCCACGCTTTTCCATGTCACCCTATGACGCATTTCTCTCTCCGGTTCAAGTGTTGTAACATCGACTAATGAGTCATAAAATACCCTTAGTGCCCAGGCCGTTTCCGTCCCCGTAACGACCGGGCCGGGTCCGACCCTCCTCTGGTCCCGTCCATCTGCTACGTTGATAACAGGGCGAGTCCACGGTAGGGGTAGCAGCCCGGGCAAAACAAACACCGTAACTGTCATTGAACGAGTTTCTAATCGTCACTTAATATCACTTTGCCCTGTCGGCATCATCGTCGGCCATCTTCATCACTTTGATGCACTGAGGGATTGACGGAGAAACACACAAGACGTTCTGAAGTTTCCACGTAACACGAGATGCATCTACTTTTCCAGTACCACCTGTCGTTCCTATCTACATGGGAATTACTGTAGTACATTTATCCCCCCATAAAAACCAATGACCTTATAACTACAGCTTTGATATTGATACTTGGTTTATACCTTCTCGGCATTGTTCATTGATCCATCACATTTCCTTCTGATGCCGTACATACGGGATGTCTCTAATTCCATGTGTTTGGAACATACGGTTGGCAGAAGGTGGCAGTTTTGCCCTTGTGCCCAAAAGCGGTAGATGTACTGTCTATGCACATGTACAAGCTGTCTTGTTCAGATCGAGAGCTAGAGTCGGCACAAACAAAACAAGTAAGAATCCATTTTGTTTTCATATACAACCTCACGTAACCAGAGAGAGGCTGTGTGGAATAGGTCTCGTGTGGCTTATAGTGTTGACAAAGCCCTTTTCGAAACCGCGGCATCGGTTTCGGCTCTGGCTTAGGCTTCGTCAGTAATTTTTGAAAACTTGCACTTTGTGGTTTTGAAAAGAGTCATAGACTTGTCTGAGTACTGAAGCCCCACTCCCAGTTGGAATCTAGCAATCTCCTGAAGACATTCAGATTATACTGATCGAAACGTCGAGTAAACCACGGGTTCTTTTAACAACCACATATACTCGCAAAGTAATACTGCATACGTAAATTGTAATGATGAGCATGTCACTGCAAAGGTCTATTGTGAAATACCATCGCAGCTTATAGGAACATTACAGAATTGGTAAGAACAAAACTTGTAAAATATACTTTTTGATCACAGATTTACATAAAACTTACACGGTCTAATGATGATGATAGTAGAAAACATCCCTTGAAATATTTCTGTCTAAAATGCCATATTTGATGAGAAATGAATAAACTAATTTTCCGATTGGAGTTTATCGATCAGTGAGCGTTTTATTCATTTGTTGAATCTATATGATTTCATGCAAATGTGTAATCGGGTTTTTCACTATTTTCTCGTGACCCAGATGGCCGATCGATCTCAAACTTGTACAGGTTTGTCAGTTTATGTATATGGTGGATTACATAAAGTGATTACACTGCCAGCAACTGTTTTGTTAGCAAAAACCAACTCTGTAATGTTCCTTTAAGTTTCAGCTTTGTCTCTGGAGCTGACTCTGGTTCCTAAATTGGGCTCTGGTGGAAATCACTTTCAGATTGGGAAATAAAAATGACAACATACTTTTTAAAACTTTACAGTGCTATGTGAAATGTGGTCAAGACTAATGGGGCACTGTTTAAAAAAAAATGGACTCTCACTAGCATTATTTTCGGATCAACATTACCCTCTGGTTTGAAAGGGCTTTCTTGCTCTCACTCTAACATTATACTCCACTATGTATATAACTACTGGCAGTGACTATGTCAATCCCCAGCAAGGCATCGATCCACAGCAGATTATCAGCCGAGGATTGTTGTCGGCCGTTTTCATATTTAGCAACTTAATGTATCACTCCAGCAACAACAAACAGGAATCATAATCTCTTTATTGTTCTCCGGACGGCCCCCCTGCTTGAAAAATCAAATCAACAAGAAACTGAACAGTAATCGGTGTACTCCGTCTGAAAGAGACAATCTTCCAAGTGAACTTTTCGGCTTTACGCCTAGCCAGTGGCTGTGTATTCTCATTGGGTTATTTGTACAGGCTTTTGTTGGGACTTTCTCTTGCTGTAATTTTTCACTGCTTCTATAGGGTGGGTTTTGTTCGGCTGAAGAGCTGGTGTTTGCTGAGCATGTTTTGGTGAAAGGATTAAATTTGTAAGGCTTCTATAATATCTACCACCGTGCCGGGGGTGAAGGGGTAGGGATGTGGTGGGAGTGAGCAGAGGGTTGAAACTGAGGTTGTGTGACGTAGGTTTTGAATTGAAAGTATGAATGGCGGCAAAACATGGCGGTGTTTTAGCATTATTTGATAGAACAGCAACATTATCAACAAGCTTGAAAAATGTTTAATATGCAGTAAGATGCTGTGCTCGTATTTTTATAGAGATTTTTATGTTCGATGGGTTTGAAGACTAAACATATTGAAAAATAAAATGATGTTGGAAGTTTTGCATGGTGTGGATGATAGGAAGCAACTATTACTAATAAACTTGAGAGCACAACAGTGTGTAAATCTCTTTTGGGAGGAGTGTTGGATCTGAAAAAGGCCGTTGTGGTCTCGACGTTTCGAACAGTCTACTTTGCTTGTCTTCAAGAGAATACCGAACTGCAACAATGTGTAAATCTCTGGAAGAGGAGTGTTGGCTCTAAAAAAGAATTGACCAGAGCTCAACCAGCTTTGTTTTTATTTAGCTTGCACTGTAAAAAATATATATATAATAGGTATGGTATTTACCATGACCAAAAATTGTGTTTTCTCTATACAAAAAAATGGACTGAAGTAATGTTTTCGTGTATTTTGTTAATTAGGAATATTTTAATCTGAAGTTAAAGAACATCAGCAGTTGTTTAAAACTTAGGCATCCACGGTCAAACCTCTATGGTCAAACTAAGTACATCCAAACCACACAACGGACGAACAAGTGTCTAATTAAATGTTTACATGGAGAAAAACAACCATGCGTCACACATACCGGAACCCTGTCATAGTTTCCAGCTCCACGGCTTGTACATCTACCGTGGCCAACCCCCCCCCCCCCCTAAATGCTCCCGGTCAATCGCGTTCCTACGCGGCCCAACCAGCACCCGTTGTCCACGGTCACAGGTGCGCGGTAGTCCCGGAAACCCCGGAATGTCTTCTCTGTCTGCGGCTTGGGTTGCGAGTAGCAGGTGGGTGCGTGTAAAAGGGTAGGACGAGATTTAAATACGCGTAGCAACGGAGTTGCGGATTTCGTCTCCAGGTCTTTAATGGATTTTAATTTTCTTGGATGACTGAGTGATTTATGGAGAAGTTGACAGGTCAACTTTTTTGATTGACGTGTCGTTGGACAACAAAGGAAAGTGTCAATAAAAATGCCTAGTACATCGATTTTAAAGTTAATCATGAGTGAAAATACAGACAAACAGTTCATGATTTGTGAAATCGAAATAATAAACAGTGATTTATGGGGTCTTCTTCAAATACCATTTTCTGAACCTGACAATGTTTCAGACAAGCAAATTTCTCTGGAGAATTGGTATTGGTATCAACTTTACAATCAGTCGGCTCTAAAAGGGAAATAATTTGTTAGAACTACAAATCCTGTATTTTGTCATTAAAGCCAGAGTTGAATGTCCAGCAACCACGTGACCACAGAAAAATGGTCACTCAATGTCGCAACTCCCTTAATACGCAACTCAGTTTGATCATTATGAAATGAGTTTCTATTGCGTAACATTGTCAAAGACAATACAAACAAGTCACCATCAAAACGTGACAATTCATCTGTTATTTATGTGGTTTTCTTTTCTTTACTTGTTATAGGCCTACTTGGTAATGATGAGTAATAATTTGTGATCAGAACTCAATGGCTCGGGAGTCGCGGAACAAACATCCTTGAGTCAGGTTCAAGCCCGTTATCTTCACAATGACGATGAGGGCGCACTGTCAGGTAAATAGAATACCGTTAACTTATTTTTTTTTTTTCTGTTAAAGCGCCCTCTCTTTCTCTCTCTCGCTTTCTCTCTTTCTCTCAAAACTAAAATATGACATTGTTCATGACAGAATAAAAACATATCTATACATAACTCCCTGAGCAAAAATATAACTTTTATCAATTATTTCCCCGAAAACGAAACAGTTTATTTTTCGTGTTGCATGTTGAACTAAAAGAGTGGAATGGATAATCCTCGAAGAAACAAAAGTAGTCTCACCTCTTCTAGATTTCTTTTTCTAGACTAGCTGCTTCCATGAGTTTAGCTTGTAATAATCGTAATAGTTTGGGTGATCTAGCTTGCTTAGTGGCACCGTGTCCTGTATTTTATATTAGTGGACCCTGGGATTTGGGTTTCAGTCCAAACACATTGATTAAGTTTTCCCCAGTTAGGTTTTCTTCCCAAATCTGTAACTTTTGTCTTCAACATATATTATTCTCTTTAGGCCGACGGATCACAGTAGGGGCTAGAGCTAGTCGCTTGTGAGGAACCCCAGGTTTCAGGAAAAAATTAAAAGTTTGTTTGTTATTTTTTTTTATTAAAAGAACAGAGCTTTACTACAATCATCAACTTGCCTCCGATTTTATCTCTGGCTTTTTATTTGATACAGCAAAAGTTAATTGTTTAAATAATTACAAATTCGACCTAATCCATACACCAAAATAAAATATGTGGCTATATATTTGTTTTAACAATAATTTGTAACATTATTTTAAGTAAAATAACCTTGGCTATTTGTTTATTTAATAACAATAGTTTAATTGTGTCAATTCTTTACAATTCCAGTTGAATCTCTACATTGTATTTACAACACCTATACAATTTATATGACATAATTATGCTTACTGTTTGTTATTGCACAATATAGGCTACAGTACAATTTTACTAGCTTATTTATAAACTTACTTTTTACTTGTTGTGTGTTGTTCATCTTTGGGGCTTTCGTTCATCCATAAATTTGCTAAGCTCAAACTATATTATGATAAGCATAACAAGTTTATAAGAACAATTCAGCCTATGGTATTTGTTGTTGTTGGGGTGTTTGTTGTTGTTTTGTCTTGTTAACTGTGCGGTTCCTTCTAGTTTGCAGGGCCAAATTAATTTATAAACAACATTTCTGCTTATATTTGGCTCAGGTTGGAACCTGATTGCAGATTCTGTAAGCAGTTATCGTTACCCGCCCAGAGCACGAGGTCCGGGCAGGGAGGAACCATCAAGATTAACACCACATGAACCATGGAGCATGAACCATGGAGCATGAACCATGGAGGGAGATTTGGAGCAATATTGAGACCAGATGATTAAGGTACATTGATAGGTTAGGGCGATACACCAGGCACTCTATGATGTCACAACGTGCATGACGTCACTACGTTGCAAATGATAGATAATAATGTATTCAATGAACGTGTACAATTGGACAACTTCTTACATATTATAATTTAGACGTACAGGCTAGAGTTTGGTGCACTTGATAACAAATGCCTTGACTTTCTGCATAAAAAGTACCACGTCGGCAGCAGCATTTAAAAAGTTTTCATAATGTGAGTTTCCTTGACCAATTAGGAATCCATAAATGGGCATCAACAAAGAGTCCTACGTCACGCACAGAGTACCTGGCTGGAGTACATCAGTAATATTGAGACTGGTTTTGGAACCCACAAATACTGCAATGCACGCGGTAACATTCCCCATTGTGCAGACACACGTCTACTATTTGTTTAGAACCAATGTTATACTGTTTATTACATTATATTTTGTATGTACAGCTCAGCCTCAATTCAAAACTATTACTAATAAATTTCAGCATGAGGATGTGTTAATATAGACTCCTTGCATTGACCGCCATCTTTGATGAAACGTGCACGCGTGAAAGGCTATCATTGGATGAGAGTTGTGCGCAACGCGTGCATGCTTGTACGTTTCAATTGTTTTTCATCAAAGATGGTGGTCAATGACGTCATGTGAAATCCATACTTATGTACATGACGTCACTCGAGTAGGGTGCCCTAGCCGTTGCTGTTCATTGGCCCATCCTCTGCGCCGCGCGTACAAATGCTGGCCCAATCACAAGGCTTTACCTGCCGCAGAACTCTGCGCTAACGGCCCATAGATTCATGCGCTTTACCGGACGCTATAAGCGCAGAATTATGTGGTGAAACAGTGCCATGAAATTGGGCCCTGTATGTTTCCTTTGTTTCATCGCTTCTAAGATGGCGCCTGGATGACGTCAATGCTTAATAAGGTATATATCACGTTCAGCTTATGTCTTTTTCAGTCATGTTCCCTTTAAACTGTTACAGTTATGGACACATTTTTATATAGTCCACTAGCATATCTGGCAAGGGGTAATTGCTAAGTTCCCGTATTCTACACAAGCGCTGTGTGCCAAGCGCTTGATGAATGGTAAGTCGGCATAGATGCATCAGACGAACACCTCTACCCGAACCTATCAGAGAAATGAAACGAAGAAACTTGTAAAGGTTTTCTGATGCAGACGAAGTAAACCTACGGTTGTTTTTAGACCCACAAATCAACTGAACTAGATTTATTAATTACACGGTGTTACTGCAAGTGTGAGTCTCCAAATGAAAACTTCAAATACTACAAAACCTTTTTGTGTTTTCTGAAGAAAAAATAACAATTTGCTGAACTTCTAACATCCTCTGCAGACCTAACACAAATAATAAAAACTGCACTATTTAAAAGAAATCTACTGCATTTCTTTCTTTCCAATATTGAATTGTTTTAGTTTGTCTGCAAGGTAAGTCGGTAATGAACCGAACACAACGCCCGTATACTGGTTGAAATTGGGGTGGGGTTGGGAGGGAGAGTTGATGTACGCAATGACTGCACGGCGAGGTAGAACAGCGCCCTCTACCAGGAACGATTACTCACGTACTGTGAAAATTGGCGATCCATTCAGCAGTTTCATCTTTATCATTGGCTATTGCCTCATCGCGGGGCGTCCGTCCAGCGTTATTACGCTCGCAGAGGGTAGAGCCATTCGACAGTAATTCTAAAATCTGTAGTAAAAAAAACACCCAATTTAATGATTGACATTGAAGGCAAACAAGAGTCCGGTGTGGCAGGAGATTCTGTTTGTCCCCTCCCCCCCCCCCCCAAATACGGCGAACTGTGCACAAGCTTCTTCTGATAGCGCCCTCTTTTGAATCATCCTCCTTCAGCCCATGTTAATTTCCCACATGGGAGACAGAATCTCCGGGGGACAGATTTCCCTATGACACCGGCCACCTTGTAGTTTAATCAGTGTTGACGGTTGCTGGAAAATACAGGAAATCAGACAAAGTATGGCTAAGTTTAATACATAGTACTTGCCCTAATAGGTCGACCCTCCCCGGCAGCTAGATGTATGGGTGTGTTACCCCTACTGATGTCCCTCAGCATGGGGTCTGCCCCGTACCTCAGCAACAATTCCACGGTGTCTGAATGCCCGTGTTCGGCCGCGTCGTGCAGTGGTGTTCGACCCACGTCCGGGTCAGGCTCGTTGGGATTTGCACCCATCCTAAGTAGGAATTCAGCCACTTCCGGTCGTGTCATCGTCATGACCTTGGGAAATAAAGAAGAAAGATTGGCGTTTTTGACGTTTAAAAAGAGACAGAATAATGGCAGACATTTTATCCTCTTCTCTATGCGATGGGGCGGTAGGCTACATGGTCCCTGATCACTCAGCTATTGATATACCACCAGTGCAGGTCCCGCGGAGTTTGTTATTATTTTAATATATAAATTGACTTGTTGTTACATTCTCAGTACAAACTTCAAACTATTACGAACTCTCAAGCGAAATTTTTCATTTGAAAAGCTGTCGAGAAAATAGCATTTGCAGACCTCAAAAGTCGGTAGCTTATTTTAATTGCCGCGATCTATATTTTAAAAAAGGCTCGATACAAAATCCATGACAAAACGTAAACTGTTTTTCTTGTTTTAAAACTGAATCTATTGAGGATGGTGACTCGTTTAAAATATTCTTAGACATCACACTAAGCAGATTGTATTGCGTCTAAAATGTACATTGAGTCAATGTTAATTACATGTACAGTACAAAACAACTATAGGCCTATCCAATGAACTTTGTACATGTTGGTTGGAGGGTGTGCTTGTATAAAAACGAGAGGATTGTGGAATTTGAATCAATAATACCCTCCAATACAAATCTCTCACCTGAATAGCAGTCCTTCCATATTTATTGCGGCCGTTGATTGTGACACCTTGGTGGCCAATGAGCTCATGTAGTCGCTGAAGTTCTCCATTGGCAGCTGCTCGGGTGAACTCGTTTTGTGCACTATCTGTACCGAGATGTTGGGTCATGTTGTCAGCCATGATGCCCTCCACATCTTTAGTTATAAAGGAAACAGAACATACACCAGTGTTTAATACAGACTTAGATTTCAGAAGTTGAAATTAAGTTCACTGTAAACGACGGATGCATGCACCTTCAGCCTTTTCCTGTAAAAAAAACCAACTTGTGCTTCCATAAAGCATTGACGTAAAATAGAGTTCTGTGTCATAGTAAAACTTGGCATTGACACACTCAATTATTCCATAAACGTATCTTAAAAGGAATTTGTAATTCTCGTCTAGCTCAAATAAGCATGTTAAGGTGGGGGGTCAAGTTACTATTATCACCCCAAAAAAACTAATTAGATCTGCATAATATACCTGTAACTTGCCGAGTATTCTTTTAAAATAGTGTCCACTAATTTGCAACATGAAACCGTACAAATTTGATCCAATAGATCAGAGCTAAAAACGGCAAAGTAAAAACGATAGTCCGGATGGCCAATAAAATCACGGAGAGACTCTTGGCGCGTCTCCACGGGAAGGCTTGCTTTTTCTCCCGCCAACCTGGCGAACCGTTGACTTTTAAAACGTACAGTTGACTGTTTCAACGCGTCAGTGTTTTTAATAGAAAGCTAAATTCAGTGACTGATAATATGTGGTGGACGCTTCACTGAGTTTGCGTTGACCATAAACTATATTGAGTTGATGTGTTGTGATTCACAGTGCATTCACACAATGTTACCTCCACGTGTGAAACAAGTGGGTGTTTGCCATCAAAATTCCTCCAATTGTCTCTCCATCAGAAAATTTGTACAAACCATTGTTAACTTGGGGCTTTCAGATGCTATGCCGAAATCAATTCCTTTTCAACATTTACCTTTATTGTATTTTGTCTCCAATGTGTACTCTTGAGGTAAAGTGTGATTGTTGGTTGTTGGAGGGATCCAACCTACCTGGGAATATCATCGATCTATGGTCTGATTAACACAACTGAATACAACTTATGATAATGTGCCTGAGGGTTTTGTGTATGTTCGTTTAGGATTTATTTTGATTGCAGGATGTGCTTTTTTAGTGGTGTAGTGCAAGAAATAATGTGCCTTGATGACACAGTCAACGTATGTTACTAATACTAGCAAGATTGGCTGTATGCATGTATGGACATCGCAGATTGTTCTCTGACAAACAAGCAATTTTCAAAATATTTGCACAATGGCTGCCATTGCTTGTTATTCTACCTGTAATTTATTTTAAAGGACAAATTTATAATGACCCTATTATAGCCAAATCTCTTTCTTGTCACATGGGGCCTACTCTGACTGTTTGCCCAATTCCATGGGAAGGCACAATCCCATCCTATCTACCGTATACTATTTATCAAATGTTACTGTATATTTCAGATAAATAAAAGTATAAGATCATTATTTGAATAATTTTTATTTTATCTATTTTGTCCCCTGATACTTATCTTGTATACGATGTTAACAAATGTAAAAAAGGAAACATAATAATATATCAATGTTTCTCAGTTGGTGAATCGACAGTAACTTTATTGTCTGGTTACGTCATGTTATATTTTTGGCGATGACCTTTTAGATATACCTGGGCATAATTTGTGTTAAGATAACCGCAAAGTTTGGCTAATGGGTCTTTTCTGTGCCATAAAGTCTTTAACCAATCGCAATGTTCACAAACACCACAAGGCTTTTGTTCATTGACTATCCTAACAACCAATGGGCTGTTGTTGAAGTGACGTCGTGTTCTAAATATAGAACAGTGCTGTATCAAAGGCATACGGTTGTTAAAGTGACGTCGTGTTCTAAATATAGAACAGGGCTGAATATCAAAGACATGTCAACATAATTCAAGCATGCTTTTAAAACTCCGACATATATGTCGTGTAATGAACACCAGAAGTAAAACAAAGAGCTTTGTAAACAGGTACAATAGCAAAAACAACGATGCAATGTATAATCATGGAGGAATATGAACACATGTTCTTATTCCTCCATGGTATAATGATATATCAACCGTGTTTTTTGTTTTCTTCATTGTTTCAACTGTGAGAAAGTAGCTGTTTAAGGTATATCTACCTACATGGTTAGACATCATCATTTTGATAATAATAAATTCATAGCAATAAAGAAACCATAACCATCTGTTTGTCAAGTTTAAGTTTATGTTTTGTTGTGGCGTCTTATAGCTCGATCAAATGTCGCGTTATTTTCGACTGATGCACATGAACAAAGCTGACTTTGGAAATATAATTTAGACGAAAGGTGTGTGTGGTTTTTTTATGGTACTCGTATACAAACATCAGTTGAATCAGTTAACTTTCAGATTGAATTTTATAAGTTCGTTTCTCTCAATTTTTTGTTTATAATCTGTACTTTGTTTTTCAGTCTTCATTCGCGGGATATGATGTTAAACATGTTTTCATCACTTCACGTCTAACCATCAATCTATTATCATGGGGGTAGACTAGTCTCCATGATCGACTACCTCCATGGTCTAACCAACCATAGAGAAAGGAAACCCACGACAAAAGTAAAGTCCACATCAGCCTGGGGCGTTTCAAGGCAAAGTATGCTTTGTTGCTCTCACTGTTTATAGCATTGGCTACATTGACTGAGTAAACGGACACTATACTCGTAAGTTCATGAACTGCAGGGAAATAAACAAACTGTTTACTACGGAATGAACAAAACACAGTTTCCTTATGAAACAGCCCCCTCATTGTCAGAGGTCGACTTCTATTGTCCAATTGATTTCACGACTGAGTGGTGATGTAATTGTTAAATACACAGTATGATGTCATGATTGGTCCGTCTATATACGACGACGAACAATCGCCGACGAACAATCGTATGGTACTTACCGCTCTCTGCCAATAGAAAATCCAGTGGCATTGACCTCTTGCCATCATCAGCTATTTCATTTTTATCCTGCCATGAATTCTTATGGCACTCAAACACCGAAAATGTCAAACTTATAGAGACTGTCATGATAACAATTTCCCTGAATTTATGTACACAGTTACCGTGGCCTGCTGACTAAAATGCTGATATTTAACACTTTCAGCTAACCTTATAAAGGTAAAAAAAAATTCTTGTACCAACATGTTTTTAACGAGGCATGTGCAGGCATGTTTACAACATCAGCCGTAGCATATCCACAATCATTGAGTGGGCGGTTGTCGGCTTTATCTGGAACGGCCCTTTGATCTACGCCGTGCCAGCCGCAGCGTGCTTTGAATGGGTGATCATTATGAATATTCATGAAACAATGTTTTGCTGTATTAACCGTGGAGCAACTGACACGTAGTTTAAAGCGACAGATTTCGAACCGAATTTGACATCATAGATAGCAACATTTAAGAATTCCTTTCGAATGTGTACTATTGTAAACAATGTATAAATTTATCTAAGGAATTTGCATTAAGTCAGAAGTGAAGTACATTGTAACACAAAAATCGTAAGTGATTAAAAACAATGAAAATAAAATCATATTGATATTATTTCAGGATATCTTGTTTTATTCTTTGATTTATCTTCTCCTTTAAATAGTTTTAAAGTTTTGTTTGTGTTTTTGCTGCTACTACCACTGGTTTTGGTTTTGTTTTCAATTATTTATTAGTAGTATTTATTTAGTTCATTTTTTAAGAACGGCTGCCTCGTTCCCATACAAAGATGACCTCAAAGGCAAAGAGATGCAATTTTTAAGTGTTTTGCTCAAGATTTTTGTTTTGAAGCTAGGTATATGGCTAGAGGTTCTTCCCTAAACCGGTTTATATCTGATCGTCAAAAAGGAGAAGTTAAAATTTAAACAACTTAATTGCTTTACATTGCAAAAAGTACGACACTATTTTTTCAAACTTCCTGTAGTCATGTTTTAACCTGTGATGAAGCATCGAGTGCAGTATTGTTGACTTGAATTGGAGCCCCTACATTCAATAACAGTGAAATCGCTACTTCGTATTATATTATGAGCATGTTTCTTTTATTTTCTCATAGTTTCTCTTTATTAAGATAGTGACTCTGAGACTTTTTTATCACAGATTTACATAAAACTTGCACGATCTAATGATGATGATAGTAGAAAACATCCCTTGAAACATTTCTGTCTGAAATGCCATATTTGATGAGAAATGAATGAATAAACTAATTTTCCGATTGGAGTTTATCGCTCACTGAGCGTTTTATTCATGTGTTGAATCTATATGATTTCATGCAAATGTGTAATCGTTTTTTCACTATTTTCTCGTGACCCAGATGGCCGATCGATCTCAAACTTCTACAGGTTTGTCAGTTTATGCATATGGTGGATTACATAAAGTGCTTACACTGCCAGCAACTGTTTTGTTAGCAAAAACCAATTCTGTAATGTTCCTTTAATTATTATAACATATGACAATGAAACCAAGGGACAAAGGCTAGTACTGCCTATAGCCATATAGCATAAGACCTAAATATACGGTGTTGAGGATGATGACGAAATTTCAGTTTCTATAGATGTGGGAATTAAACCCAAAATAGGGAACACGTAAAATGTAGAGACTGAAAACCCAATCCACATTTAAGGTTCTTGTCCTGAATTCGAACAGTGGTCAAAGAGGCGAAGTAAGGGAAACCTCTGTGAGCCAATCTGACTGCCCTTAAAATGTTCGTTTTGAGACTGGTGGTATTTTTCCCGCCCTCATTGTTGTGTCAAATTTGACTAGCAATTTACTTGACTTATTTCATTTCGGACGGTGTTTGACTTTAGGAAACAAAGTAATTATTTTGTAGTAAATTTACTTATTGGACATAGAAATTGATGTTATTGGTGTATGTTGGCCCGTGCCACCACTTGGGTAGCTGTTGTATTGTTGTATTGTTGTATTAATGTATTCAAATTAGATGCAACTGTAAACACGAAATTACCATACGTCATTACACCTACTTACCAAGTGTTTCTTGTTCAACCAGATATTTGCGCGGGAAAAATTCCTTGGGGTTCCCGCGCTCACGGAGAAAAGCGCATCAGAAGACTTATATTTTGTAAGTTTTTTGCTTCAAACTGTCAATTATCCGACAGGTAACGACAACAATTGACTTGTTTTCGTTGGTAGGCCCAAGTTTCTGTCCACAGGGAATGCACCGTGATTTCATGGACAAGTTGAGACATGATAAGCCCCAATTTATTTTTAGTTCAAAAACAGAATGAAATTAACTTTGCGCAGCAGTGCAGTGGAAGTAGTTGGAACTTACCGTTCTTTGTTTCTTATAGAGTTTGATAGGGATGGTGGCCGATGACACCCAGTTATTTGCCTTCAGCAAATAATGAAGGGTTTATTTCAATGCACAAAATATTGTTTTGTTTAAATTTCGGTTGTAAAAGTCGTTAGTAGGTCGTTGACAATGTGTAACTATGGTATTTATTTGGCAACAAACATGAAGTTCCCCCAAACTGGCCCAGACTTGTTATGTCATTTTTCGTAACAAAAGAACTTTGCCGACAATGTAAACATTGTAGCGCCCTCTACAGTGTTTGCGAACTATGACGACTTGTTTATGCGCATGCTTGGGCAGTGACGAAAGACCACAACAATGGCGGCCAACAGAGAAGAAATCCTAGCAGATTTTCAGGTAAAACTCTGAGTGGTTATTCCGGATATCGGGGGAATATTTTATTATTTCTTAACCATTTCATTAATATGGGTCTAACTCCGCAATAGCCGCGTCTTGTCTGGTTTTCTGGTCATTTTATTGTTGTAAATCAACCCTTCTTAATTTGCCGTTGGTTCGTCGATGACACAGCTGATCTTGTCCACAACACACGTATTTTGGATAGCAGCACTAGAGTAGCAGTATTGATCAGAAGAATTGTGCCTCCCTTACTGTGTGCTGCGCAATGATAAATGAGTCATTCGATTTGTGTAGGCTTCTATGGTAAAAGTGCTGTCTCCGACGACTACCGTACCTTTTCACTTGTTATGATTACAATCACAATTTTATGTGGGTGAACTGAATATTGAAGTAGATTTATTTTAAGATTTATTCTTCAAAGTATAACTATGATTATGAATAATGATAAGAATTAATCAATGATCTAATCTAGTATGTTATATTATTGATGATTTTTTTATGACACTAAAAATTGATTTGCCAAATTTTGAAACAACAAAATGATAAGACCTGTGCTATCCAATCATAGGGTCTAAATACTGTTCTTTTCTTTTGTATTCCAATAAAAAAAATTACAGATAAGATGGAATGCTGTATCCGACTACTGCCAATTTCATATTTTAAAAACTTATTAATATCTGGGTAAATAAGTTGGGGGTTTTTGGTCAGAAGTGAAAATAAAATGACATCCGGATTTGGCATCCTTTCTATCAAATGCCTATTTTCTATAAACTTGAATATCTAATTTGTCTGTCAGTCGTTTAATTTCCTCCATGGTGTAATGAAGGAAGGAAATAACACCCTTTGTTTTAACCTAGTGCCAGTATGGATTGAGTCCAGCGTACTGTCATTATTCATGATTAATAGAGCTAACTGTGGTTAGGATGCTAAATCAATTCTTAGGATTCAAACTGGCGCTGGCTACCAGGCAATCTCGATGGTCTAGTGTAGTGGAAAGACATGCGCTAGAATGACAGAGGTCGTGGATTCGAATCCCACCAGAGTGATATGCATCGGGAAAGTACTGTGTCATATGTCTTAACAAATCGGTGTTTGGGTTTAACCTAGACCCAGTAACTGGGGCACTGTACTCCTTTTTCAAAATTTTGACATTATCGGTTGTACTAGCGCCCCAGGAACTTGTTGCACGCAACCACAGCAATCTTCATTTGGTGATCCCACTCTTGGCAGGAGCCATGGGTGCCCTGCCTCAACCGTGACAACCACGCGGTTGAAGCAGGGCACCTGTCAAATTTGAGACGAGTGCCCTGCCTCAACCGCACTGTCGTCACGGTTGAGACGGGGCACCCGTCTAATCGATGGGCGCCCTACCTTAACCGCGTAGTCGTTACGGTTGAGGCAAGCTGTTTTACGCAGAAATTACTGCTGAGCAAATGAGCGAGGCACCAGTCACAACAGTGTAAATGCTCTGGTTTTTTTGGCTGGTAATCTGTTTCTGCTAAGCAATATTTTCCTGTGCTAAGCAAGTTTTTGTGTTCACAGGCTTTATGTAACTGGGCCCTGTACTGAAAACACACATTTTGTTTTATAACGGATGGATCTAAAGAAAAGCTTTCTAAAAGTGCCTCATATCTTGTTTGGATGGCAGTAGACTTCAGTAGACTTACCACATCCATTTTTGTCTGGAATGAGGGCATGCTGAGAACTGCTTTAAAGGAACATTACACAATTGGTTGTTGCTAACAAAACAGTTGCTGGCAGTGTAAGCACTTTATGTAATTCACCATATACATAATCTGACAAACCTGCAGAAGTTTGAGATCGATCGGCCGTCTGGGTCACGAGTGAAAAACCGATTACACATTTGCATGAAATCACATAGATTCAACAAATGAGTAAAACGCTCACTGAGCGATAAACTCCAATCGGAAAAAAAGTTTATTCATTTCTCATCAAATATGGCATTTCAGACAGAAATATTTCGAGGGATATTTTCTACCATCATCATCATTAGACCGTGTAAGTTTTATGTAAATCTGTGATCAAAAAGTATATTTTATAAGTTTTTTTTTTACCAATTTTGTAATGTTCCTTTAACATTAAAATTTTACCTGGGGCCAATTTTATATAAGCCTGTAACCACAAAAAACTTACTGAAAAAACTTGCTTGGCAGAAATAGATGTACCAACCAAAATGCCACACAGTTTAAATTGCTGTGACTGGTATCCTGCTCATATCTTGCTCAGCAAAGGAATTTGCCAGCAGAATTTTTTGCTTAAAGTAATAGCTTAATGAAATCGGGGCTTGTATGTGATTTTGCCACCTATGCCACAAAGTCCTCAATCAATTTTTGTGTATGTTGGATTAGCTTCAGATGCCAAAGCATATCACAAAGTCTCAAAAGATTTCTTTAAGGCTATTGGGTTTTTCAGTGTAATCATCTCTTTAAAGCATTTCTGCCGACCTTTCTTGACCTTTCATAGATTTAGGCTACCAGTTCTCAAACCCAGTCTAGACTTCCTGTCCCATCATTTAAAGGGAAACGGTTTAAATGTTTCCTTTTTGCTGTCTTATTTTCAGACACAGATGAAGCGGGGCATTGTTGAAGCTGCACATTTGGGGTGCTGATTTGTTTTGTTGATTTTTTTTGGCTGTTTTGTAATGTGTTTTTTGGGGGTGCAAATTTCACACTGATAAATACATTTAAATGGTAAATGATGTTCTAGCTTCACAAAAGTCATGAACTTAACATAATGCCATCAGGGAATGAAGAAAATGAAGAAATTGAAAATACGATTAAAGTTTTGGGAGTAGGGTCAGAGGTTAAATACAACCCCAGACACCCACAACCAGTCACAGTACAGACCATGTAACCTGTGACAACTAAGAGCCATAATAGCCTGGAACATCTGCCATTGTACACAGATCAGTGGAAGAAAACATCAAATATTACATATCTCATATAAATTGCAACCTACAATTTTTCTGTACTTTTTATACAAAGAAAGGGGCAAGTCTCAAAATTTGTATTTTTTATTATAACTCTTGGTTTATGGGGTAATGATACCAAATTTCTGATATGACCAGTGTAGTATCTTGCCTGCCTGTTCAAGGTCACTCAAGGGTATTTAACCACGTCATATTTTTTTAAAGACAAAATAAATATTGTGGGTCATTGGAGAAAGTGACTACTGATTAGTAGAGTGTGGGTTAAAGTCCCAGTTTTGACACTTAGTGTCCTTAAGCATGACACTTGGCCATTATTGCTTATGGACGTAAAGCCATTGGTCCATATAGTGCACGTAAAGGAAGGGGCTTGCATGGTTGTCTGCAGATTGTGCTGCATCAGCTTACAAGGAGCTATATAAATGGGTCTCATAATTCAAAAACTTAGTATACCTGTCTGAAAAAAAAATATTTAATGAGAGCTTTGAGACGCCCGTAGATAAGTGCTACATACACAAATTATTATTATTAAATTATTTTAATAAACCCATATGAAAAGATTTTTTTTTTTTAATTACAATTCATATTGAACAACAATCTATTTGATTTTTGTTCATTTCACTACAGGCATGCACAGGAATTGAGAATTTTGAAGAATCTTTAGCGCACTTGGAACAGAGTCAATGGGATTTACAGAGGGCTGTGGTGTCTGTGATGGGGGCCCAAGAAGCCGAATCGGTACCAGACTCAATGCCAGAGGAACTACCACCAGCACCTGTCCAGGGGCTTATGTAAGTTTTTGTAGTATCTTCATTTGGTTTTTTAGATTACATCACCGTGGTCTATTTTTAAGGCCAGCTTTGCTTACCATAAGCAACAACTTCAGCACATACTGTAGAAGAAAAATATGTGGACATCCAATCATGTGCATTGGATTACTTTGGAGGTAAAATGCACTATATTCATACCAACATATGTATGAAGTTTGTCCTGCAGGCTGGATGCTTTATTCTTGTAAGGGGCAAGGCAGACTTTCCTCAGTAAAAGGCACCTCTATGATGGAAAGTTAAATTTCTACTGGAACATTCGAAAGGGCACCGAGGTAATCACCTCCAGTGCCTGCACGAAGTACCAGGCCTGGTTCTGTTCTTAATTATGTTTGTTTATGACGAAGACTGAAATAAATGGCAGAAACCTTGCAAAGCTACAAACAAAATCAAACCTCAAACAAAACAAAACCTCACACATCCATTTAAAAAATGAAACCTGGAGGTGCACAAAGACAAAGACCAGGGCTAGATTTCACAAAGAGCTACAGTTGACCTTTAGTTGCATATTAATCTTAATTGCCAAGCAAATGTGATGTCAGATTACAAATCACCATGGCAATATTAACAACCCAAAGTGCTCTGTAAAATTAAGTCCAGGACATCCTGGTCTTGTTTTCACTTGTAAACAGTTTGGAAACAATCTGATTTCTGTACGGAAGGGTCCTTCAATGAGACAAGTGGCTGTACATATTTCTTAAAAGGCAACATTTTATTGATACCTCCCTCAATGGAACCTAACCTTTCATCACATCCTCCCCCCAATTGGTAAGAAACAAACTTTGGTTTTCCCGCTTGATTTCCATTTACTCACATGATTGTTGATGCAGGCCAAGCGTAGTTCAGTTCAGTGGAGTAGCACCTTGCACCTCAGTTCCTCGGGCCTTTGAGCCTCACCGCTCACGGAGCCCTCCTCCACCTAGCCGAGTTCGCATGCTGGAGTTTGACATAGCCTATCAAGATACAAACACAGAACTCGTCGTGGAAGACTACAGAACAGTCGGTGTGTACAATTTGTCTTTTCTCCTTTTGATCTGGATGTTGACTTTTGTTGTTTGTTTTGTGATAAAAGTCTTTCACAAGTTTCGTTTCCTGTTATGATGTTTTTGACTTGTTTTCAGGGATGGGGGAGGGGGGGTATTGGTAACTGGAGTAGTTGATGTTTCCGGTTTGATTCCTCCATAAACTTGATTTTGCCTATATTGACATACATCTGGCAGTAAATTGAAAACAAGTCATTAGGAGTATTTTATTATTATTCATCTCTCTAGGCCCCTCCCCCTTGCCCCCCCCCCTCAAAAAACAAAATGCACAAATGATTGGTTGGATACATTGAATAGCCCCCCCCCCCTCCCCCCAGTGTATAGTTACACCCCTGTATTGACTCCCTGGAGGGAGATAGGGTTAAATCATTTCTATGAGTGGCCAACTCTATTTTTTATTTATAATAATGAAGCAAGTTTGTCTGTGACTATATAACAGGTACAGTAAAGGAGCTTTTATCAGCCAGTTTGAACATCCCAGCAGAGAAGATGCAGATTGGAGGATGGGGCAATGCTAGGCCTTCACCTAACGATACTGTAAGACATTTCCTCTATCAAGATGAAGACTTATTAGGGGCCAGTATCCATCAAGTCTTGACACTCATATCAATTACATAATAGATCAAAGAGCCATGCCAACAGCTTTATTCCACGTACTGCATCTGTTTGGAACTCCTTGTCTGGTGCATGTTTTTCCTCCATCAAGTGCACCTGACCGCTTGGCATATTATTTGAAATGTTGAAACAATAAAGCAATGTGTGTACTGGACTGTTTGCTTACAAATGATTCTTTGTGTCGCACTCTGTAATTGGTTCATTTTCACAAGGTCTTTAATCCTTTTGCATTGTGATTGATTCCCCACGAAAAACTCATATTACAAGCAACTGTTGCTTTAACAAAAATGTATTCTATTGATTTATATATGTCAGTTTACAAGTTACAAACAGTATTGGTAATATGACATAAATCGTACTATGACATGTGTTTAAATGTTTTGCTAAATAAACAAAAAATGTACATGTAGAAATAACCTAAGTTCTAGACCATAAAAACTGGACCAGCCAGTAATAGTTAAATATCCCTGAATTATTATTACAACTAGCGGGACGCCGCCTTGGTAACAGTAGTTGAAGTGGGTACGCATTATGATAAAATGTTGAGTATCTATACTCGGGGGCGGGTGGGGTGGGGGGGGGGGAAATGGCTCGGTAACAGTAGTGGAAATCGGTAGGCAATGTTGTGTTGTCTTTTGATAAAATTGTTGGCATGCAGAAGATGTCGATTGGGGTCGAAAGGTCACCTCCCCCTTTGCGACCCCTTTCTTCAACGAAGCACAATTTGGGGTGTTTGTACGGTCGTAGTATAATATTCGGGAAGGGTGTACATACCATCGCGTGGCAAACAGCTAGGGGAAGGCAAAGTAGGATGGCTGAGGGAAAAAGTGGTAAAACATACAGGAAACAAAAGTATTATTCAGGGAAAAAAATATATATTTGGAATATGACGAAGTGCTGGTAGGCTATATTGTGGACATTTTTGAGGTATGTTATAAAACTTGTTGAACTGTAATACATACTTGCATTGTACATATATAGGAAACGAAAATACAGTAGCACAAATAAATTAAAGCAGGTGCGCGATGTGAACACAAATCATTCTTCACATTATCACGCACACGCGCTAGTCACTTTGACGTAACAAATGGAACAAATGGAACAAGTTCAAGATGGCGCACTTCTAATTCCAAGATGGCGCACTTCTAATCCAAGCTGGCGATTTAACAATCGTTATAGTATAGATGATAAAATAAAATAAATTGACAAAATTTACATTATAGGTTACAACAAGAACATTGAACACCGAAATACAAGAACATTTTCAAACAGAATGCATGTTTTGAATCGTATGAATTAGAACATTAACCTCTACAGTCTTATTTTTATAGGCCCATTTGATATCCAACTGCCAAAGTGAAGGATCCAGAAAGACTGGGGAAAGTAGGCCTGAATAACAAGTGCTTATCCCTGGGTTAGGCATTCCAATCTATTCTGAGTCCAAACAATTTGGTGTAGAGTGAATAAATCCCATGCCAGCCAAACTGCCTTGTCTATCTTGTACCTTTTCACATGTAATAAATGCATGTACTTTGGATGGAAATCGGGCATCAGATGTGAACTACCGATCTTTCATTAATACCAGAAATCTTTTTCTATGCATTTCAGGAAATTTTGTCCTCCTTGGAATTACCCCTCAAGAACAGACTGCATGTACTCACGCCTGGTGTACCAACAACCAGCACTGACCAGGCCAATGGGCAAGAGTAAGTCAATTAAAATACATAATCATTAATCATTAACCAGTCACCTGGTGTACCAACAACCAGCACTGACCAGGCCAATGGGCAAGAGTAAGTCAATTAAAATACTTAATCATTAACCAGTCACCTGGTGTACCAACAACCAGCACTGACCAGGCCAATGGGCAAGAGTAAGTCAATTAAAATACTTAATCATTAACCAGTCACCTGGTGTACCAACAACCAGCACTGACCAGGCCAATGGCCAAAGAGTAAGTCAATCAAAATACTTTATCATTAACCAGTTACCTGGTGTACCAACAACTAGCACTGACCAGGCCAATGGGCAAGAGTAAGTCAATCAAAATACTTAATCATTAACCAGTTACCTGGTGTACCAACAACCAGCACTGACCAGGCCAATGGGCAAGAGTAAGTCAATCAAAATACTTAATCATTAACCAGTCATCTGGTGTACCAACGACTAGCACTGACCAGGCCAATGGGCAAGAGTAAGTCAATTAAAATACTTAATCATTAACCAGTTACCTGGTGTACCAACAACCAGCACTGACCAGGCCAATGGGCAAGAGTAAGTCAATCAAAATACTTAATCATTAACCAGTTACCTGGTGTACCAACAACCAGCACTGACCAGGCCAATGGGCAAGAGTAAGTCAATCAAAATACTTAATCATTAACCAGTTACCTGGTGTACCAACAACCAGCACTGACCAGGCCAATGGGCAAGAGTAAGTCAATATACTTAATCATGAACCAGTTAACGCTGGAAGAAGCAACACTTTCAGGGACACCCAATTCCAGGCGTTCATCCTTTTGTTGGACAGACAAGAATATCAACTGATTGACAATTATACCGTAGGCCGTCCGGTCGTATCTTACAGTCTTGTTCTCTTCAACCGGGGGTCTACTCAGTAACCGCTCAAAATGGAAGATAATAATACAAAATAACACTTTTTGCTTGTTCCCGCGCTCAAATGTTGCACATTATTTCTAAATTTGAGGACAAACATCGCCCTAAATTGTGCAAAGATATACGGAGATCGAGCCAGCGTGACTAGGTTGTCCAATGAAAATAGGTCTTTCATCCTAAGTTGACCAATCAAAATTGGTCTTGTGTATACGTGCGGATGTACGAAGCGACGAGTTGCTAAGTATTATGTTTAAGCAAAGCGCATTTACAAATTTGCTCAATTTGAATAGTGCGCTGCTCTTTGTGCGGTTCTCAGTCTGGTTCTGCGTTACGAGATAGGGCGCTCAATCTTCAGATTGAGCAAAATTGTGCGCAATTTGGATATTGTACAAGTCCATAAAACGCGCTCTACATAAACACACAGTATCAACAAGCTGATCGTCATGTTGTCAACATCAAAACATGGCCGAAAAAGACAGCGAGAAACACTCAAATTTACGGTGTTATGCCCATTTGTGTGAAAGTAATGAAGCCGTAACACCTATGACCGAAGTATCGTGGACAATTCAGACGCTGTGTATATATTTGGAAGGAATTGGACGGGAGATCAGCTGAAATAGCGAGGTGTTTCTTAGAGTTGTGCTGTGATAGTCAAACCCAACGGCAACGATGGTGGTTTTCATCGGAAGTGCTACCAATATTTCACACTCACAGATGCTTCAAAGCACTTGCGAAGCTGATGCGAGTCAAAGAACCTGTGCCTGCTGCTGAAGGTTAGAGAATTGTTTCAAGTTGTTTATTGAACATTCGTTAGTGTGTATGACTCCCTATAATTATTATAATTTAAAAATAGTGAATGATCACGTAGCGTAGAAACCGGTAAGATTAGAATGGGTACATGGTTAATAATAATGGACACCTTATTAGTAATTATTAGTAGAAATAAATATCGTCTGCCCATGTGGCGTTGTTATTTTAAACTGGCCCTGTTTGAGCCAATGTTTTTCAGTTCACAAAAAAGTGAATTCATTCCGTGTTTAATTTTCATAACATTCTTGTTTGGTTAGCCCCTACCATAAATAGTGCCAATACGCTGGACTTCCTCTGCTTCTTGGCCTTACGGCTGCGCCCATGTAATTTCAGGAGGTGATATTATTTTTCGGATAGAAACCCACAAATTTATGCCAAGATTTTTCTGAAATAAATGTGTGCGCTCGTTTGGTGTAATTTTATGAAAAAAATTGGAGCTGGCAATTGCTAAATCGTCGGCGCCATGATTTTAACATTTAAACCGAACCATTGGAAATCAAGCCAGTTTGAAATAAATTATTCAATTGTAGTGGCTTAAGACTTCCATAAAATGGTCCCCACCATGTATAACAACGGTTATGTTTATTTATAATCATTTACATTTTAAAAAACACCATTGGTGCCTTCAAAAAGTATTAACTAAAGCGGGACTTAATTTTGTTATTTTATTTTTGTTTTCAAACCAGGTATCAGAGAAACGTCTCACACCAGAGAAGAGCACTGGCAGCCTGCTGAGAAGAGAGTTAGAATGCTTCGGTCAAGATCTTCTTTGAAGAAAGAAGGAACCTTACCATCTCATATCTTACCATTATTTTTGCTCCCAAACCACTAAAGAGCATCTGTGTGTTTTTTTATTATCAAAAGTATTGAAAAGATTGATCAGAACGGAGTTCAGACAACTCAACGAGTCGGACAATTCGACAGGGTCAGACAACTCAACGGGTCGGACAACTTGACGGGTCAGACAACTCGAAGGTGAGACAGCTCGACAGCGTCAAGACATGTCGACGGGTGAATGGCTGATCTCCGTTACTGACAATGACATCCAGTTTTAGTGAAGAGCTCAAAATGGGAATCATTGGGGATACCCCTTCCATCTTGCCCTTACAATGACTTTGTTATAAGCACCATACTATAATAGCATACCTTTAATCACTTAGTGGTACAGTAAACATGATTTTAATATTTTATGTTTTTTACATTTTGTAAGTGGTAATTTTATTTACTTTATTTTATTAAACTTTTTCTCTGGCACAAACACTACAAAAAGAAAAATACAAAGTTAAAAAAAGATAAATAAGTTTAAATTAATAATACACATTCATTAAACAGACACCCATATTAAATTAAATAAGTCTGCGAACCCACCCCACCCTGTGGAGACGCCCATGCGTGCCCAGTACAATACGATCGCCCCCCCCCCATGCTGAACAGCCCCATTTGCGGTCAGCTGCTCACTTGTATCGCTCGAATCTTCTGCCATGACATGAGGATTTACCATCTACCCATCGAGTTGTCTGATCAAAAGTCAAGTTGTATTACGTTTGAACGGACAACCCGTCGAGTTGTCCAACCCGTCGAGTTGTCTGACCCGTCGAGTTGTCTGACCCATCGAGTTGTCTGACCTGTCGAGTTGTCTGACCCATCGAGTAAGTCTGACCCATCGAGTTGTCTGATCCGTCGAGTTGTTCGACCCTGTCGAGTTTTCCAACTCGTCGAGTTGTCAGTCGGACAAGTTGTCTGACATCCATCAGAACAATAAGGTTGCATGTGCATTTACATGTTAATTCTTTATTGAACTTCATTAATAATTGATACAAACAGTTTGTATTGTTTAAAGAGCATTCCGTGGTCTTAATGCACATACATCATGTCAAGTATAACATGATATTATATGGTTCTTTTTTTGTAAGTTATGAAATAGTTACAGGGGACTTTTTAAAAACTTATACAGAGCTGTGATGTGAAATTTAAACAAAATGTAACGCACAAAAGAATGTTTTTTTTTTTGTTTTGTTTTTAAGATGATAACACTCTGTAGAACATGTTCTCTACAGATAATGGTTTCTAGGGACACAACAAATTCAAGTACAAAGTCACATAACTTATTTAATTCAGCATTTAAATTGTTGATTGTATATGCAGGTTGAGGTCACAGCCAATAAATTTAAAGAAGGAAATAACCGAGGTTTGTCAATTATTTGTAGGGCTGTTTTGACATACTTTGCGAGTTAAAAAGTGTCTCAGGAACTCCAGTTAGTTTACAATCAACATGAAATGGTGTGCTTATTTATTTGCCAAGACTGCCCCCCCCCCACCCCTCGGTTAAGTTGTCAACACATGCAGAACCTCCCTCCTTTCATTCTTTATGTTTGAATTGTTAGTTGCCTGGAAATGGTGTAGAGGTTCAACCACAAGTGAAAACTCCAAGTACAGTTAAAAAATAGAATTCCAGTAGTTATAAAATACACCAACTTCAAAAAAATTTGTTGGCATACATGATCTTTTTAAAGATAGAGGTTTCCACATCATAATGTGGATTTGGGGGATAAATCTATTCCTGTCTAGAAAAAAGGGGGGTCAATAGAGGGCGCTGTTTTTCTTATGTTTTTCTTTATGTCGGAAAATGTGACAGTTTATCCGTGAATTACACATTAATGTGCAATATTTGAGCGTGGGAACAATTCGATTCTTGCTAAGACACATATAATCTACAACTTGGGCTATATTTCGTTCAAACCCCCTCCGGAGAGAACAAGAGTTGTTTTCTAGAAGGATTTCAGAGCCACGGCCCATAGTCTAAATGTTTTGCAAATTCACAGGGTTTGGCCAATTTACAGAGTTTTGCAAAATCACAGGGTTTGGCCAATTCACAGGGTTTGCAGGGCAGAGGTTGATGGTAGTGTGACCAGATAGCTCGTCATTTCATGAGTCTGTCAGCTCTTCACAGGTTCATATTTGAAGGTCTCCTTTCAACAATGTCATTTGTGTGGAAGAACGGATTTCACATTTTGTTTCTTATCATTTGATTGTTATCACAATCCACCACAGGACGAGCTTCTCGGACAAATTGATCCGTTCCTTTGAGTTGATCATCACCGACACAGATTCAAAACAAGAGTACAAACTACGCTACGAGGGCTGCAAGACAATCTTAAATGTTAAACAGGGCATCAGTGCATTAACAAATGTATCCGTCAGGCACCAACAGTGGAGGGGATGGCCGGATGACAGTGACGATTCGGTAAGTAGGAACCAAGATGGGCATCAAGGGTTGGGTTTGGCAGGAGAGCTGAAGGACTGAAGTCTGACATGCCAATGGTTGGTCAACTTTATAGCAGATGTTACAGAAAGGAGGAGGGTTTAAAAGCTAGGTTTCAATTTTTTGCCATTTTTACCTGGAAGTTTAGATTTAACTTTTAAATAGCTATTTTTATAGTGATCAGTTGTGTTTAATTAAAAACTAAATCAAAATGATTGTCGGGATCCTGACATTGTGCAAAAAATTTTGAAACAGCATCATCTGTGAAAATTTATTAAATGAAACACATTTTTTTTAAAGAAGTTTCTTTTGGCTAAAATATGGCTATTTGGGTGCACTGGTATGGGATTTGGTCAGATACCAGAAAGGTCCAGCTGGAGTTAACTTAAACTAAATTAAACTTGTTCATTCCAATAAACAGGAATATGTCTCTGAATTCCTTGATAGGTTAGTATTACTTCAAATAAACATTGGATAATCTTAGCTTCTTCTGTTATTTAATGTTGATCTATTTCTCTTTGTCACTTTTTCAGTTAACACTAGCAGCCTCAGGGATATCCTTCCCTAATCATAAACTATTCTTCTGCAGACCACAGAACCACAATAAGACAGATGAGGTAAGATTCTCTCTCCACTCAAGATATGATTCCATGTGTATTTAATAAGAGAATAAAAGAGTAGCGGTGAGATCTTAAACAGCCGTTTCAAACCAGCAGGGTTGAGGCCATATTGTAAAGGACCTACATGAAGTCAAAGTCCTTTATCGCACAGACAAAGACATGATGATATTATTATTACCAATGGTTTATTATTATTCATCCTGAGTGATCAAATGTCAACTTGCGGAGAAATTAACAATGTCAAAAATTTGATGTAAAAAAAGAAGTTTATGGCCTTTATATAAATAGTAGTTTCCATTTACAAAAATAAACAGTTATGTGGGATTACCAAGCAGCTTCAATATGCTGCATACAGTATAGAAAGCTCTCCAAGCCTTCTAGAAATCTTGCTTTTGGCTGTGACTAATTAGGTACAGCCTCAGCTGTAGCCAAAACATTATACTGCATTTAGACTTAACCATTAGATGTTTTAAGAATCTTATTATTTTTTAAAGCCCACAACGTCGAGAGATGCTGTCAATATAAGCGACAGTGAAGATGATGTTCCTGAGATGGACATCGATGATAACACCATCTTCAGTAATGAATATTCATCAAGGAAGTTTGAACCATTATGTAAGTTACTTCATCTTCTTCTTTATATCTTTTAGATTATAAAGGATTGAAGCGCAGGTGCTGGTCCTCATTTTAGACTGTTTCCTGTAGACAGGATGGCACCCTTTAAAATGTTGTTATATCTAGTGGCGTGTCTATTACACTGGAGGCAAGCTCTGGTGTTTCTGATCAGCAGAGTGTGGATTCAAGTCCAGGTCTTGACATTTGTGTCCTTAAGAAAGACACTTAACCATTTTTGCTTCGCTCTTCGGGTGGGACATAAAGCCGTTGGTCTAGTGCTTTGTGTAACGCACATAAAAGAACCAAGTTTCATTCAATGTTAAGAGACGAGGGTTTGCTGCAGTGTTTATGGCAGTGGCTGCAGATTGTTCCTCATCACCTTGTCAAAACCTAACCAGGTGCTTATTTAAATGGGTCTTATAGTTCAAAAGCTTACCATATCTAGCCTGTCTAAAACATAATAAGTGGTTTGAGATGTCCGTTGATAAAGCGCTGTATAAGATCATTATTATTATTAATAGAAAGTTTAAACTTTATTCTGTTATTTGTTTATTTGTTGATTGCTTTCTCTAATTGTTTATTTTAGTACCAGCGGATATCGAGAATGAAACCGACGGGCTCATCCAGTTCAGTCATGAATTCAGCTCAAGGTACGGGAAACCCACCCTCAGTTTTATATGGGTCCATTAGAGGATGCAGTTAGGGAGGCATTCAGTGGTGCAGCAATAGAGGTGAGTGGTTCCCCTGGAAATTATTTTATCTTTATTTACTCCTTTTATGCAATACTGATACCAAATTATGAAACAGTAAACATGGTCTTTATGTGGTCCGTTACATTTGCTAAGTTGACCGACCTTTATCTATCCTTCAAAACCACAGTGAATGATATTGAATGGTCAGACAGTAAGAGGGTTAACTGTGTGGATGTATTTACAACATGATATCATATTGCAGGCTGTCGTAGTTTTATCTATAATTTCTAATTGAAGATGTTATTTATCTATAATTTCTATTGAAGATGTTATTTTATGTGCATGATTCCCATTGACCCATACTTGATTCTCAGAGGAAATTGCTAGCCATCTACATCCACAGCGATAAAAGTGTCCAGAGCAATGTCTTCTGTAGTCAACTCCTCTGTGCGGAGAGCATTGTCAACTTCCTAACGCAGAACTTTGTGACGTGGGCGTGGGATGTCACCGCTGAGGAGAACAAGGAGAGGTGAGGAGGTGTTCTAGGAAAGAAAACTTAAGCCTTGACATTGGGCTCACTGCCAAAGAAACTATGCAAGTCTTTCAGGGTTTGGAAACTTGGGTTTTTAAAAGCAGTGTATGGTGGTCCAAACAGACCCCAACAATGGTCAAATATGCACATGATTTGCATGGTCTATCCTGTTCATAAAGTGTTCTACTGCAAGCCAAGGCCACTTCACACAAACTGGCTTCACTGATTACCAGAGCTCAATTTCATCAGATAATTAACAGTTTGTCAGACAAAACTCTTGAATAAAATCTCCGACCTAATCCTGTCACTGGAAACCACTGCATCATTCCAGAAGAACTTTAAAACTCATCTGGTTCAATCTACCATACATTCTTATAACTTCTATTTCTTTCTATCTCCAGTGACATGTAAAAGCAATAATGCTATTAACTTTGCAGTTAATAATATTAAATAATAATAATAACCAGTTCTTATATAGCGCATTCCACAATAACGTATCAATGCGCTTTACATTAGTGCCCTGGTCATTGGGCCAATAACGTTCCTGTAATCTTTCTCAGCTCCCTGGGGAGTATACAGCCCCGTGCTGCCGTGGCGCTCCAAAGGCTTTTTCATACACAATATCAACCTCTACCCTCGCAGGTACCCATTTATACCCCTGGGTGAAGAGAAGCAATTATAGTAAAGTGTCACGACCGGGATTCGAACCCACACCCCGATGACTCGACCACCAGAACTTGAATCCGATGCTCTAAACCACTCGGCCATGACACCCTACAGTTGATCAGCTGATTTCCTCCTTATCGGTTTCTGAGCTGTGCCATTGAAAGTTGAAAAACTACAGAACAAAGTCCTGCTGTGTCTGGAACTTTGTCTGGAACTTTTTTTGACAAACTGCAGTGATATGCATGAGCAATGGGTGTTGAGTTACCATACAGTGAGTCATTTCAAGGCTATTGAAAAGTCTCTAGCCAGGGACATTTGGGGGTTAGGATAAATGGATAGTAACTAATAAATACATATTTTGTATTTTTCTCCTATAGACTGCTAAACACCTGTACAAAGTTGTTTGGCAGCGTCACCACGGCGACAGTTCGTAATTTAAACCAAGATAAATTTCCATTGTTACTAATCGTAATGAGGATACGATCAAACACAGAAGTCTTCTCTGTCCTTCAAGGTAAATATAAACAAATCTTCCTCAATACTTATAAACGGGGGAAGGTGGGCAAAATGACTGTGAGCATTAACCCTCTTACTATCTGTCCATTAAATGACTATGCAACCCTACAATATGATATCATGTGGTGGTTGCATGTTCACTGTAGACACAAATATACAGTTAGTTCTGTGCACAGTTGTGCCACCATGGTTTCAAATGGTTGATCAACCCACTGAAAAATTAAACCAAGAGTCGGAGAGTTCTGATTATCACCAAAATTATTACTAATAATAATTATGCACTGAAAGCAAGGATGCCTCAGGTGGTGAATTTAATCATTGTAGCTTGGAAGGCCAAGGAAACCTGTAAATAAGGGTGTTCACTATGATTCAGAATCAACCAAGGTAAATTCTTGATTCTCCCACAATGTTGTCTTTTACATGCTCTATCTATCCTTGTACATGGGACCTACTGTATAGCTTAACACTATTACAGAACTTGAATACATTTCATTTTAGCAATCGACCATAATGCGTTACCATATACCACATCTAAACAACAGAAGTTGCACTATTGCTTTGATTTATACCTGTTGTTGTTTATCTTTTAGATTTATACCTGTTGTTGTTTATCTTTTAGATTTATACCTGTTGTTGTTTATCTTTTAGATTTATTCTGTTGTTGTTTATCTTTTAGATTTATACCTGTTGTTGTTTATCTTTTATTTGAAGGCAATACCGGTATAGATGAAATGATGACAAGTTTGATCCACGCGGTGGATATGTTTACAGAGCAACGACAAACAGAGATTGAACAAGAGGTAGGAATTTTTTTTATTTTATATTTCCCCCCCCCCCCAAAGTGATGAATCTGATTCCTGAAGGGGAGAGGATAGGGGAAGTGTAGGCCACTTTGAGTAGAAAAAGTACGGTTTGTAATGGGGGTCACCAAGGAATCGGCCATTAGTGCTCAACAACTTTCTGCTAAGCCACCTTTTATAGTGGGAAACCAGTTGCAAATGGCACATATGACATGGTATTTTAGCTGGTAACGTTTTTCTGGTTAGCACAATTGTAAGCAACCATTTTTCTGCTTATGGAGCAGCCGTTTACACAGTTTCTATTTCATAACCACTGCTAGTTGTAAGCAAAGCAAAAGGCTAGCTAACTTTCTGGTTGTTAATGTTAGTGGATGAGTGACGTAACAATGCAAATCCATTGTGAATGCACACAAGCACTGTCATATCATCTAAACCTTTTCCTGAAGACGATCAGAGCATACTGATCGAAACGTTGAGTCGTTAACAATCGGTTCTTTTCAGAACCAACAGTTACTCAAAAGAGATTTTAACATGGTGTTACCGCAAACCTCTTTTAGTTAAATCATTTATGAAATTCACCTTTACTTTTGTTTGTTTTTCTGCTATGGTTTGCACAAAGTTTGCTTATCAGCATACATTATATGACAATGGGCCGAAGAGATTTTTCATATCTTTTATATTTGTCTGTTTCCCTCTTCCTTTGGTTGATTTACAGAATGATAGAAGAGCCGCTGAGCAGCTGAAGCAAGAACAAGATGCTGCTTACCAAGCTTCCCTAATGGCTGACAGGGCTAAGGTATTATTAGCATGGTTTGGCTGGATGGCTAGTCTAGGTTATAGTAGTGCATGCCAGGGCCACGGTCCGGAGGGGTAAGGTATTACCATGGTTTGGATGGCTAGTCTAGGGTCTGTACCTGGGTTCAGCACACCTAAGGTATTGGCAAGGTTTGGATGGCTAGTCTAGGGTCTGTACCTGGGTTCAGCACACCAAAGGTATTGGCAAGGTTTGGATGGCTAGTCTAGGGTCCGGACCTGGGTCAAGCACACCTAAGGTATTGGCAAGGTTTGGATGGCTAGTCTAGGGTCTGTACCTGGGTTCAGCACACCTAAGGTATTGGCAAGGTTTGGATGGCTAGTCTAGGGTCTGTACCTGGGTTCAGCACACCTGAGGTATTGGCTTGGTTTGGGTGGCTAGTCTAGGGTCTGTACCTGGGTCCAGCAGAACTAAGGTATTGGCAAGGTTTGGGTGGCTAGTCTAGGGTCTGTACCTGGGTCCAGTTGAACTAAGGTATTGGCAAGGTTTAGGGTCTGTACCTGGGTTCAGCACACCTAAGGTATTGGCAAGGTTTGGATGGCTAGTCTAGGGTCTGTACCTGGGTTCAGCACACCTAAGGTATTGGCAAGGTTTGGATGGCTAGTCTAGGGTCTGTACCTGGGTTCAGCACACCTAAGGTATTGGCAAGGTTTGGATGGCTAGTCTAGGGTCTGTACCTGGGTTCAGCACACCTAAGGTATTGGCAAGGTTTGGATGGCTAGTCTAGGGTCTGTACCTGTGTCCAGCAGAACTAAGGTATTGGCAAGGTTTGGGTGGCTAGTCTAGGGTCTGTACCTGGGTCCAGTAGAACTAAGGTATTTGCAAGGTTTGGGTGGCTAGTCTAGGGTCTGTACCTGGGTTCAGCACACCAAAGGTATTGGCAAGGTTTGGATGGCTAGTCTAGGGTCTGTACCTTGGTTCAGCACACCTAAGGTATTGGCAAGGTTTGGATGGCTAGTCTAGGGTCTGTACCTGGGTTCAGCACACCTGAGGTATTGGCTTGGTTTGGGTGGCTAGTCTAGGGTCCGGACCTGGGTCCAGTAGAACTAAGGTGATGGCAAGGTTTGGGTGGCTAGTCTAGGGTCCGGACCTGGGTCCAGTAGAACTAAGGTATTGGCAAGGTTTGGGTGGCTAGTCTAGGGTCCGGACCTGGGTTCAGCACACCTGAGGTATTGGCAAGGTTTGGATGGCTAGTCTAGGGTCCGGACCTGGGTCCAGTAGAACTAAGGTATTGGCAAGGTTTGGGTGGCTAGTCTAGGGTCCGGACCTGGGTTCAGCACACCCAAGGTATTGGGATCTCTAGGTGACAAGTGGGTGGTTTGGGGTTTGGGTGGTATATTATTAAGAGTTCTCTCCCAGACCTTGTTCCTTTAGATAAGACTTGAAGATGTTGGAAGGAAGAGATTGCCCCATTCTTTGTTTTTATTGATTGAAATGTGTGCTACAGTGCTGTGTGTTAATTCTTCCCCTAAAGGAACAAGAAAGACTAAAGCAAGAGAAGGAAGAGCAGAGATTGAAGGAACAAGAAGAGCAAGAAATCAGAGAGAGAGAGGCAGAACAAAAGGTATATTTTATCTCGTTGCTATTGTTACTTACCAAAATACAACATAATGTACACTGTTCACGACTGGCTCCCTGATAATTTATAAGCAAAAAAACGACAAGAATTTGTTTACCAGCCAAAATACCATGTAACGTATATTGTTCATGAATGGTTCCCCGCTTGTTTATACTTTATTTATTTATTTTTTGTTTTTTATTTTGGCAGGCCTTGTTACAATCACTCGAACAGCAACTCCCTGACGAGCCCAGCGAGAACTGCCCAGAACCAATGACCACACTCAGGATGCGTGTCCCGGGTGGTGACATGCTGACCAGACGATTCTTAGCCGATCAACCTGTCCGAATGGTCATGGTATACCTAGGCACCAAAGGGTACCATACTGAGGAGTACAAAGTGCTAACAACCTTCCCAAAGAAAGATGTGAGTTGTCTCAGATTATATGTACTTTACATAAAACACTTTCCTTGTTGTTTGGTACTTTTGTTGTTAAACCATGACTGGGAGTTTTTAACTCATTTCCTTTAGAAGTAGAGTGTCTTGGGCAGGTTCTAGGTTCAAACGAACGCTCCTGTAGGTGTAGGTCAATCCAGTTGATCACCAGAACGTTCTGCTGGACTGTTAAACAGTTAAACCAACTGACTTGAGGGAACATTCCTACATGATAAAATGAGCATTGGCATTTTGAATGCAGCGGCAGTTCATCGGATCAGTCCATAAGTATGCTTGCTGGAACACTTGACTGATCCAACGAGAACGTTTTTACCATTCTGACTTTTGAGATGGTTTCTTACGAACCCAAATCCTCTAAAATCCATAGGATATGGTGCTACAGGTCCGAATAACAATTGCTTATAACTGGAAAATGCATACCAATCTTATCCAAGTCCAAATATTTGGGTGTTGAGTTACCATAGAGTGGAGTATTTTGTAGGACATGGGAGGTTTCTAGCCAAAGACACTAAGAGTTTGAATAAGTTAAATTTTCCATCGAGAAAAAAGTGCACTTGACACAAGGAATTGTTTTTAAACCTATTGATTTTACAGAAAAATTGTCCATGGGCAAGGTCAATGTGCCAGGCAAACTTATGGAGAAATGTATCAAAAAAATCACCAAATAATCAAAGAAAATGAATTCAGGAAATGTGGAAAAAATTGGCCCAACTCATTTCCAGTATACACGTTCAGCCATTACAGCTGCACAGGTATTCAGTACAACTGTATAACCATTTTGAAAATAGTTTTTGCTTGGAATTTGTTGTTCCTTTCTTTCAGTACATAGGATACTTCAGTTATAAATGAAGCAAGAGTAGGCCGTGGTAAAAACCAAGCGACTTCGGCTATGGCTAGCGGCTAAAGCCATCAATTTGGAGGCAGCCTTACTCTCTTTGGTATTATTGAGCAGCTGTAAAGCTTATTGCAACAAACAAAAACGCAATAAAGATTTATTAAATCAAAACCAAAGCAGAAATCAACTAAATCTATTTATGACCTCTATGAGGACCCATTATATAACATATTCGAAAGATTCATCACTCTTACAAGAATATTAGTAAAAAAAACCAGTTGAATGTTTATAATAACACGCAGTTGGTGCATGCCATTTTGTATATGCAGTGCCTAAACTGGACATTGTCTCCATCTATTTGTTGCAGTTGACAATGTTAGATTCTTCAGAGACATTTAAAGGGCTCGGCCTGTGCCCACAGGAGACGCTGTTTATCGAGGAACGTTAAGGAATCCATCCCACCAATCACCATCAAGCAAATATTGGCATCAATAAACCCATCTAACCAAGGAAGCAGTCGGGGTACTATACTAGTCAGGTTCCTTTTAGAAAACGCTCATCATGTCAAAACTAATTCGGAAGACCATGGCCCAATTTCAGAAATAATGCTCAAACTTTTTCTTTTTGCTAAGCCATAAAGAGGAGGAAACCAGCCATGAGTAATGTACAATACACTGTTTTTTGGCTGGTAACCTGTTTGTGCTAACCAATACTTTTCTTTGCTGACAAATTATTGTGCTTTGCAGCTTTGGGAAATTGGTCACAAACAGCAGCTACGGCTAAGGCTAGGGCTGCTCCAGTCGCAGCCACATCTAAATGTAATACCCTATTGAAAACAATGAGTTTCTGCTTGGGTCTTGGCTAGGGTTTAAACGTACTGTGTTTTTTATACTTCAGCATTACTGTTGGCATGGTTTTTATTTCAGATGTAAACTAACCTATTCTTACCTGTCCAGTTAATAAAGTAAGACATAATGTCTTACTTGAAAGCATTTGCTGTATGCGAAAGGATCTGGCTTCTTGCAACTCCTAAGCTGGCATCACTAATTTCATCGTTCAAAGGTATTTCTTTTGACCAAAACTTATTACTTTAAGAGGACATTGAGATTTTGCAAACTCTATTTATTTCATACATGAATCCTTGAAGAAAAACTAGCTAAATGCATGTCCTATGGGTGTCCGGCAATTTTTGGAGCCAGTTTGCGTAAAGTGGGCTTGGCTTACAGTGGAATTATGTCACCCTTTGTTTTGAGACACTACATCATTGCAGCCTGTTTCTTCTGTTCAAATTGTGGCCATGCTCGACCACAAATTGTGACGCCCATGCCAAAATCAGTAGAAATAGTGAAATGGCATTAAAAGTAAAGGCAGCTCAAACGTCAGCCATGATATCAATGTGATGTGATGTCTAATATTAACCTTTCAGGCCCTTATGAGGTATTAATTGAATGCTCTTATTCCCATCATATTTTAGTAAGTCAGGTTTTGAGTTTTGTTACAAAAAGGGCTGTGATCTCTACCGAGCTTTGTGCCAACAGCCCTGTTACAAAAAGGGCTGTGATCTCTACCGAGCCATGTCTGCATGACCGCTTAAATTATTCAGGAGCCATCAATTTATGTCTGAACATGAGACGTGGGTACCCATGATACAAAACTGTCAGGAGTCACAAGTATTACATCCATCATGTATTATTACGGATCAAGGTTGGGCTGACTACTGTACAGTTAACATGTTTAAACTGTGTACTGTTCTAATGTTTTAAAGATAGGATTGATAAATATCAAAAACAACAAAACAACAACAAAAATTGTTGGCAGCTCACTGGTCATCAAAATTCATGCTTGGAATTACATCAAGGCTGTGACCTCGGTGCCCTTTCAAAGGTTTCCCATAGACATAAAGATTTCCCATTGGAAGTGCCTGTTGCAAAATGAAAATGGTGTTGCTCTCTCAAAGATGACATTCCATAGAGCTGTTAACCAAACAAAAATTTGTCAATTACACCAGAGTCTTGCTTAATACAAGTGGATGGCTACCAGCTAAAACATCATGTAAAGTACATTGATCAGACTGGTTCTCTGCCAATTTGTTGCTTTACTAATTTTGTTCAGGAATATCTTCTTTTTAGCAGCATATTTTTGATGAAACAAGACTGTGGTCATTTTGAATGTTGTGTGCTTTGCAGAAGGTAGGCAGCTTTTTGACATTTTCAAAGAAACTTGGATTTGAGGAACAGAATCATTTTCTTGTAAGCTTAGGTCAAAAAACTCCTCATTTCAACATGTCAAGACCCTTTTCTGTTAGCTAACCCTCCTACTATCTGACCATTCAATATCATCCATGATGGTGTTAACTATGCAAGCTTGCAATCATATTATGATACAATGTGGTGAATGCATACACAGTTCACAGTCAACCCTCCTACTATCTGACCATTCAATATCATCTACTGTGGTCCAGCCTGCAATATGGTATCAGGTGATGTGATCATGTGACATGGCATTATTAGCTGGTAACCTTATTCTGGTAAGCATCAATGTTTTGTGCTTAGCTATTTGTTTGTGCTTAACAGCAGCTCTATGAAGTTAAAGGCACAGTACACGTTTGGTAATGACTCTGAAAATTAATGGCAATAAAAACTTACTTGGTAAGAAGTACAGCAGCGTTGGGTAGTATAATGAATTTTGAGAAACTTTTAACTTCAAAGTACTACGGTTAAGGAAAATATATCACATTTTATTCCCCAAAATTTGAATCTGAGAAGCGTTTCTGTTAGAAACGCTTCTCAGACTGTGTATTCCTATGGGGAATATTCTTCGTGCGTGGAAATATTAGCTCCGGTTTTTCGGTGATATCTCAAAAACGTGACTACCTTTTGAAGTGAAATTTTAACAGGTTAGTTTTATTGTATGTACCTACATTTATATATAATTAACACAATCAGTAGGCTCCAATTACCAAACGTGTACTGTGCCTTTAAGCACAGGTTTTGTGTTTTCTATACCACATTTGACATTCTGCTACCTACAATATTAAGAATAAGTTATCTTCAGTATTATCATTTTGTTTGTTTTTTAACTTAGACTGTGTAAGTCTTGGAAGTATTCTAATTTCATGTCATCTTTTGGGGGTTTGAATGAAACAAAATGGCTCAATTTTAAGATGTCCAAATGTTTGAAGGCCTGATAAACTAATAGACTTGCACATCATTTTTGCTAATTGAACTATTCCCATAATCTTCTATCTGAACAAATTTATTTGTACAAACTTGTTTTTCAACCAAAATAACCCATCTTTATGTATAGCGTTAACTCCCAGGTTTAGTTTTTTTTGTTAGAGTGTTATAATTATATTAAGTTATGTCAACACAAAAAAATATTTAACTCATTTATTATTTATGAAGAAGAATTTGTGTCATGATAAGTTTGGTTTGAATCCTTTGGCTTCAGGATGCCTTAAAGATGAAGCCATTAAGATTACACCCCTGATCATTTCAGAATAGAATGGTGACCTTTGACCTAGAACTGCATAATGGACCATTATCTCGTGCTGCCACTATCTTGGTCGTGTTCCCAGTGAACAGTAGCAATAACTAGTACTGGTTCTCATTATACCAATAAGGTGCCAGACTCTTGCCCATCTAGCCTCAGTCTGACCGCACCATGATGGTCTATTAAGATGACAAGGTCTGCTCATTTAAGAGTTAAGCTAAGCTTTTGGTTTCGTATTTTCATGGCCCAATTTCAGCCAGGCCTTGATTTTAGATTGGGCCCATTGTTCTTGCTTGGCCCAATTTCACCTGCAAAGTTTGCTAAACACAGGAAATCTTGCTAAAGCTAAAATTGTTACCAGCCAAACTAATGTGTAATGCACACTGCTTGTGACTTGTTACCTGGGAAATTTTTCCAAGCAAGGCCCCATCTGAGTTAGTGGTTTTGAAGTGGCTATGGCTACCACTGTCATGCAGCCAGCGGCTATAGCCATAGCCAAAGTCACTTGATTCGGATATAGCCAATTAAGACTAGGTTCCATTTTATGTCTTAGCTTACTATGGGGTTATGTGCTTATAGTCAGACCTCTCTCCATTTACAAGGTTAGTTTTAAATTACAGTGAAATCGTAGATTGCTTAGTAGTGTACAAAGTACACATGCCCACAAGCAAGATTTCCTGCTAACATGTGAAATATGCTTACATTTTTCGGTGACAGTAAACAAAGCTATGAAATTTGGCCCTGGACAAAGGTCAGATTTCAAGCATCAGGGAAAAACCATGTCGGGATCACACCCTTAAATAATCAGCGAACAGTGGAGCTACCTCACTGGACCAGCTCCATTTCAACCTCACATTTCTTTTCTCCTGTGACTGTTCAAGGGATATCACTGAAAACAAACTCTGAAGTTAAAAGAGTTGACAACTGGCTTTCTTTAAAGCACTCAGACAGCGTTGTGATTGTCAATGACCAGTATCCGCACTTTTTTTGGCCCAACATATACATGAAATAACAAACTTGTGAAAGTTTAAGCTCAATCGGTTTGGAGACAAGAGGAGATAGTGAAAAACCCATTTTATGTTTTCACTGTTTTCAAACGTTGAGTTTTGGTCTCACAAGGTCAAAACTAATTGTTTTACTCATTTAAAAGCAAAATTAAAAGCATTTGAGGCAAAAATATTTCAAGGGAAGTTTTCTATCTTGACCATCTTTATACCATTTACCTGATGAGCAAATCTGTGAACTTTTATGTCTTCGATTTTACCAAATGTGACTAGTGTAGACTTTTGTCATCCGATAATAAAACAATATTAGATGACAAATTCTATACTTCCGTCTACATGATACCATGGCTGCCATCTATTTTGTGTACGTTGGAAAAAGAAAGGTAACATTCTGGATATAGCATTATGGGCTGAAGTAAGGTTGTAGAAAAAGGGGGTGCACAAGACCGTAAAAACACTCAAAGTATTTTTTTTTATTAACTGGTCAAGGTAGAGTTTTTGTACACTGTCCGTTGCTATGGTTTGTTTGCTTGTTCGTGGGTACCCAACGTCCATCAAAATCTTTCATTTCGAAACAAATATCTCAAACAGCTAGAATAATATTCAGTGATGAACTAAGCTGAATTTGCAGGCGACTGATTGAGTCTATTGATACTAAGCATCATTTATTTGCCATCATTCTGCGAATTATACACACAGTCAAATGGTAGTAATTGTATGGCCTAAAATATTATTTTTTGTAAAGATGGTGGCTGAGACACCATTTTAAAAGGAGCACCATTAAATGTCTGTAGATAAAAACTAAAATTTGCTTCTCAATCTTGTGTTGGTTTATTTTTGCAATGTATCATTCCATCCCAAGCCACCAAATTTAATTTTTGATGTAATCAGAATATAATCTACACTTCCACTTTCACAACACAATGATGTACTTTTCTTTAATAGGCGTGATAGTGCGATGAAGTTCTGTTTTAATGTGATCTACATGTACATGTGATGTTGTTTATTTTTGCAAATTAAATGTTGTGTGAACTACATGTAGGAGATATGCATTATAAAAAACACAATGCTAGGCTGAAAAGATATCAAAGTAACCACGAATGGCGCGCTATTAAACACTCCGATCCAGGCTCGTATATTGGGATCATTAACATAAACCTCGCTCGGCACATTGCACTGCTAGCCGCTGCCTGACAATCACATAGATCTACGTCATATAGAAGTTGCCTGGGTGCTGCTGAGCAATCGCCGCATTGAATACGCTCTTCGACCTGACTGTGAGAGTCGTATACACGAGATTGAATGACATTCTCTGCCCGCACTGCATGCATTTCTGATAGCGGGTAATTCTATCCGAGCCACCGCCTACGTCATACATGGTCATACCTGGCACGTTCCCTGAGGTTTTTTCCCTCATCTTCATTTAGCACTGACGTCAGACAATGAATTGTGGCTCCTTGTCGATATATGGTCATTTCGGAAATCGCGCTGTTCATCTGCTTATCTGTAGTAAGTGACGAAAGCATGACGACACAAACGTTAAGCACAGACTACCGAGAAAAATCGCATAAGGGGGAATTTTTAAAAGAATCGAAGATTCGTTGATCAATGAAGTTTAGATAATTGATTTTCGTGAGTCCATGTAAACGATTTGGCGCCAAATTTATACCACAAAATGCTACCCAATCAGTGAGATGGCGCTCCCCTGCAGAGAGGTTGACCTGGAGAGCGAGAATCTGGACTTCAAGGCACCTACCTCAAAATGGGAGTCAGCTACAGCGTGTGTTGTGGCAACTGTTTTTAAAAAAAACTTGTATTGTGCTGTTTTAATACATTTCATCCATTGAATATAGTTTGAACAAAAAAAGCTTGATGAAGAAATTGTTAATTTAACAAATTTCCAAATCTTGGAAAATAATATTATGTATATTTTTAAGCTGACCTTAATTTCCGCTACACGTTTGACTATAAAGAACATGCAATAATATGCAATCGTCATGATTCTTGACGTCACACGCAAGCTGCTACATTCCGCGCGAAACTAGAACGTCGTTGTCCCGGCGACTCCATGCAACGTCACATAATATCTATGCGACACAAGGTCTGTTTTTGCGCTAAATAACAAAGTACTTATATCCCGATTAAAAATAATACCTAACTTCGGTTTGTTAGTAAGTGCAGTCGACACGGTTTGCGTAACATAGTCGGCAGAAATTTGCAATTTGACACTTCGAGCTGGATGTTAGAGGCCGCGCAACGTTTCTTCATTTTTCTCATAAGTTTCCAGTTTTATTCTAATTTCATTTATTACATTGCTAGTTTTAAATGTAATCATTCCACCAAGATGTTCTTGAGGGTTGAAAAAGTGATGTGACAAAAATATAAATTACACAAAATTGCACTCCGTTAATCTCCCATAGCTGATGGCTCATAGAGGCCAACAGAAGCTCAATGGTGACTTTATCGTCGCGAGTATTGCTTTAGGACGTCTGTTTATTTATTTTTTTTATTTTTTTATTTCATTTTCCGGGATAATACAAACAGTGAACTACAGACAAAACAATTACATGTACAAATAATACTGAGTAGTAAACATAACAAAAAACAACACCAAAAGCTCCCGCAGGATTACCAAAAGAAATAAGTTTCTGTCGAGGGGCTCTCCGTTATCAGTTTGATGGCGCTCCCCTGTCAGTTTGATGGCGCTCCCCTGTCAGTGTGATGGCGCTCCCTGTCAGTGTGATGGCGCTCCCCTGTCAGTGTGATGGCGCTCCCCTGTCGGTGTGATGGCGCTCCCTTATCAGTGAGATGGCACTCTCCCTATTGCTTTAGGACATGTTTATCAGAAAGATGGCGCCCCCTATCACTGGCGCTCCCCTATCAGTAAGATGCGCTCCCTATCACGGCGCTCCCTATCACTGGCGCTCCCCTATCAGTTAGATGGCGCTCCCCTATCAGTAAGATGGCGCTCCCCTATCAGTTAGATGGCGCTCCCCTATCAGTAAGATGGCGCTCCCCTATCACTGGCGCTCCTATCACTGGCGCTCCTATCAGTAAGATGGCGCTCCTCATTGCCATCTTCGATCAAAATAAGCATTAAAATGAATACTAACAACGCCCGCAACTTACTCCCGTTGTAACAAACTTGGTCTGGTTCCCTCCTGCACGTGAGAATGTTATAATTATTACCAAAGAGCCACGGCTTGTAATAAAGCCTTGTTACACGAATTTGTAAAAAAGGAAAGGGGGAGGGAAAAGGGGGAGCTAAATAATGGCAGGTTCTGATGTATAGTCCGAACATCTGACGTTACAGTTCGAGGTTCGTGAGTAACGCTATATACCGGCCTCTTGACCCGACCTGCCTGGTGTACCTTTGACCTTGGCTTAATACTGTGTGACTGTGAGTATAACACTACACTCTTTGTGTGCAGTTTCAGTCTGGTAGTTATGCGTAATTATATCCAATGACAAAAGTTGGTTTGTAAGGCAGCGCCTGTCTTTATCCTTGCGACCAGTCTATAATTAACAGGAGACTTTTAGGGACGATAGGTGGCAGCAGACGTACTGGGTAAATTTCCTTGTTTACGTAGTTACGGGGAAGCTCATAATAATCTGAGAACAATGCCTGGTAATTGTGCTGCCACCTAATGTCCATAAAAGCCTCACATTTATTCACATTCATTATTAATCAACAAATAATAATAAGATTATTAAATAAATAAATAAGTATACAAATATTAATAAGTGAAACAAATAAATATAATGAATTATTTGATAAACAAGTACAAATACTACTATTACTATAACTAATAATAATGAATTTGTAGCTGATAAATTAATTAACTAATTGATAACAAGTAATACTTCTACTAATAAACAAATATGTATAAATAAATAAATAAATAAAATTAATAAACAAACAAACAAACATAAGTAAATTATATAGACTGAACAATTGTACATGAATTACCTTCGGATCAGGTTAACTGTATTCAGTGTCTGTACAATCTTAACAGTTTTATGGAATTATTTCATCACTAGACACTACTTCCCGTCGATGCGAATTCTTGCGGGCACTGACACACTCCAATGTTGATATCGATGACTCAACGACCGCCAAGCGACCGCAGTCCTCGCAAGGGCTTTCCCAACTGAAAACCCACCACACGTGCAACAACCACATGCGCTGCTTAAAGATGCAACATCATTGGTTTGCAAAGGCTACTGCATAGTAAACTTACTTTGTTTCCAAAACAATTCAGCAAAATCACTGGCAGGGCCCAATTTCTAAAAGTGTTTGCATATCAAATCATTTACTGAGCAAGTAAATAGCAGGGAACCAGTCACGAGCAATATAATGTACATTACATCTTAACTGGTACACAATTTCTGCTAAGCATAATTGTGTGGTTGTAAAAGTTTTGTAATTATTATGGATCCTATCAGCTCATGATCATTCATGTTTCATCTAAGATGAAACTCAAAGTGTCAAAGTGCATTTTTACTCATTAATGTAGGACTACTCGTTTTATCTCTAAATGGGTAATTATTGAGTCTTGTTGGATTAATTGACGTCAATTCTTGATTTCCAACCTGATTTACAAACTGACGTAATCATTACCCGTACATTTTGTTAATTGTTTACAACATTACGTGGAGCAGTCATTATTAATGATCATTAATGTTTAACCACAAACCCTTCCCGCGCATAGTTCAATCATCGTCACGTGCCACAGCACAGAGTTGTGGAAATATCCGGACATTTCCTCATGTGTAATCGTGACTAGTAGTTTAAATAAAAAATGAAGGGGTAATTCCCCTGTTTCGGTTTCATATTGGGAAGAATTTGTAATACTTCGTGGTAAAAGTAATTCTGCAGGTTCTGTGATTGAAATTTGAATTTATAGGCCTATACTTAAACCTGTTTTTGTTTGTTGCCAGCATAATAATATGTCGGCTTTGTTACTTTGACAGTTTGTTGGGTTAATAATTGAAACGGAGATTCAGTGAAGTTTGGTTCAATATATTTTGACAAGGTTTTGCAGAAATTTGAGTACTTAAAAATATTGTTTCGTGGTCATAGAAGTCCCATTGAAAGATGATTTCCATGAATGAATTATACTGTTGATATGGGACGACAGGTTTCTGTGAATGGTGCGCTGCATACACTGCTTGTGTAAAGAATTTATGAATGACAATGACGTTTCTACTAAATTGATAGTATAAATAAATTACTTTCATTTACATGATAAGTAGGCAGTAATTCATCTTTATCACGAATAACTAAGCTCTTCGAATTTCTATGGTATATCATGCATACTCGCTACGTGTTTATACGATTTGTGACGTAAAACGCACACCCCTTTCCATTAATGAGATGCCCATGTTCGCGCAACTAACCAATCAGACGACTACGTGAAGGCCACGTGATATTCCAATGGGGTGGGTTTTCTTTGTACGTACGTCGTGCGTGTAGTGTGTGTGTGGAAAACACACACAGGCCGGAAAATACTATATTTCCCTGGAAAAATGCCATCAAAGTAATCATTTTTGTCGACACGGATCGAGCCAGCAGGATGGACGACGACACAGGCGAGCAAAATGGACCGTTAGAATTGAGGTTACACAGCCCGGCTGGAGCAGAAACTGCCGTCTACACTTGGCCGCTGCAGCACACGGTAAACCCATTGAGTTTGTGTACATTCAATGTAAACCCCGTTGGTTTGATGGTTGTGCCAATTATTTGGAGTAACATCAAAATAATATAATAATCCAACTCAGCGTGCATGTTTAATTGGTAAATTTAATGACAAGATCATTGAACTAGGTCAAGTCTTACACACGATGGTACTTAGGGTGCAAAATCTTAACCTTCTTGTCATTAGAAAGTTGTGCATTTTATTCTCTAGAAACGGTATTTCTGCCATTGAAAATTGAGATTGGGATTTGGAATGTCAAGCAATAAATGCCAACCAAAACAAGCATCATGTTATGAGCCTATCATACACACTGTACACAGTCAGCATAGTACACCGTGCCATGCCGTGTGTGTAGTAAAGCAAGTTAGAATATTAATTGCTTTTTTTAAGTGATTAGTTAATATTCATATTATAAAGTGTTGTCAACTGATGATACATTCAAGTCCAATCATGGAATTTTCCATGTAAATTTGTTTTGTACATGAGTATATGTGTCTGTGAGCTGTCTGTTTGTTAATGTTATTGGTATGAATCATGTTCATGTATAGATCACTACATCATGTGTGTAAACGTGTAGCTAATGACTATTTTTCCTGTTACATTAAAATTATTGTTTCCTCATCATGATCTATGTCATATTGTCAAAAAAAAAGTCAGTGACCTGATCTGATCTGGGGGAATTATCATAAAAGGGGAAGGAATAAGTGATGAGTGGGGATCTAAAAATAAAACGTAATAAAATACAATTGTCAAATTGAGGAATTTGTACTTTTTAGCAGTAACTTCAAGTGCCTCAATGATGTATTGAAATATTGGTTACCATGGTTCGGGGACCAGTTGTGATTAATTGTAACTCTTAAATACAATAGTCATTTTTATCATTGAGTTGAGACTGTATTGATGATTGTAACCCTCTGAATTATGATAAATTGCAGCTATTTTCTGGTTAATAGACATTTTTGTCAGGAGCATTTGCACTTCATCATGCTTTTAGGGATCATAACCAAATTGGAAAGAAATGATTGTTAATGTCTGTAGCATTCATGCAGTGTGTTTAGTTGCGATAATCAAAACCTCCCATCCTCCCGACGGTCAGGAGGGTGGAGGGTGGAGGGTTGTGATTGTGGCAACATGTATGTTCACAGAGGATTGCATGACTACATGTGCTGTGACTGTTTTCTTCTTTCTTTATGACGGAATTACATAATACTGTCTGTGGTATTTTGTTCCTCCATGCTCTGTCTAACAATAATGCTGTTTTGATGTTCATAAGCTCTGTCTGGTTCCCTGGACACACTACGATGATAGTATAGACCTTTGACTAATTTTCCATTTTGTCAAAAAAAGGACCAGACTGTATTTTCCTTTCAGCCTTGGGTTATGTTAAGGCCATTTCCATTCCAAATTAGTGGCTGTGACTGCGGCTGGATCATAACTTTGAAGCATATAGGCTGCCCCAAGCAACACCCTTCTAAGTTCTAGCAACAACCACAGTTGCCAATTTGGACATTGATAAGAAATGCAGGGCCCAAGTGGTGAATCTGCCCAACAGGAAAATGTCTGGAAGACTTGCATACATGCTGGACAAGAGTATGACACATGTAAGCTTATGGCTCATACAGCTGAAAATGTGGCTTACTGGCTTTCGCTTTGGCCACATCTCTGCAAAGGCCTATTTAAAGTTCAACATTGCATCTGTATCAAATGGAAATACTCGTTACTAAAGCAGTTCATTCAGGGCTTATAGCCCAACAATGAGACCATGGAGCTACATAATAAAAATATGTTGAGACCGTGGTCTATCGTAGAGGGGCAATACTACTTTGTATTTGGGCCTAGGTACCACCTTTATTGGCCTTTCCTGTGATTTGGGAACAATATGTTGCTCTGGATTTCTATAAAATAAGTAATGAATTTTCACTCTTCTGTGTTCATTTCCTTTGCAGGATAAGAATGATGGAGCAAATGAGATCGTTGACACAATCAAGTAAGTCTACCTTCTATTTGCCTTGAAATCAATGCAGTAAACTATACTCGGGGGGCCTATTCGATTTTTAAGTCACATCAAGATGAATCTTGTCTCTTTGTGAGTTCGAAACAAGAGTGAAGTCACAGTTTCAGCTCGCAGATGTTTCGGTTTGTGGTACAGTGTAACACTAGCAGGTGGCATGCAATATAGCCCATGCTGTAAGTGAACTACACACACAGTACACATGGGATGTAGGCAATATTATAGTAAAACCATTATTTTTTGAAGTATTGGACTTCATTGTATACTGTCACTACAAAATAAGCAGTATGCATAATGCAGACTGTAAAAAAAATTTTTTTAATGATGAATGCCATCACAGTAGAAGTCACACCTGAGAAGTTGACTAGAATTAACCAGTGATTTATTGTGGTGGAAAACCTTTTGGGGTTGAATTTGCTGTTGTGCACACTACATCCCCTTGTACAATGTACATGTTTCACTGGTTGTACAAAAAGAAATGATGAAAAAATATACTGTAAAGCAAGTTCTGTAAACTATGATTATCCCCTTCCCTCCCCCCCCCATCAATAAATTTATCAATTTATTGTGGAATTTTGCAAATATTTTGTAATCGGTTCTTTGTTGATGATTATCTTGGTTTTGCCCAACTTAATTGGCTTCCTTTTTTTGTGTTGAATGCAGATGGGTGTGTGACGATATACCAGAGCTTATGGCCGCCATGCAACAAAATATACTCAATGATTTTGATGCGAAAAGGTAAGACAAGATAATGTTATTCACCTCAACAATGGAAGTAAGAAATGGGCTCTTCTTACAGCCCACCAATTTATAAAAACACCCGTTTCTGAAGAACAATTTTGAGACAATATGAAGAAGCAAGTGATTTTGATTCCCTGTTCATGAAGACATGAAAGTCAAAAGCCATAATTTGTAAGTCTTTCTGTTTTGTGTTCCTGATGGCACAGGGGTAAACACTGGCCTTTCCCTGTGTGCTGGGTTCATTACATGATGAACAATAAGAAAGCTTTGAGATATAAATGTCAGTGGGTATCTGTGATGTGGTAATTTTCCCTTGTCATTCCAATACTTGATGTAATAGTTTCAAAAGTGACATACACTGTACACTGTACATAAAGTCACCTGGTTAAATTAAAACAATCTGGAAGATGATGAAACCAGACCTTATTAATGGAGTGCCTGTGCGATTGCACTCCTTAAACTTGTCCAAGATGTGCACAAAATAGCACAGAAGTTTATTCACAGCAGGAATGGACTACTGGATAGATGTGCCATTTACTAATCATGTAACAAAAATAACAACCTGCCAATCTTGCAATCCAGTACTGGCATTATACACTGTGTGAATCGTCGGAGGTACTTTACATACAGGCTTAAATTCACCAAAATGAACATTTAGATTTTGTTAAATCATGTTTTAATTTCACATTTTGGGTAAATGTGTGTAAAGTTTGAATTTGAGGATTGCCAAGAGCTCACAATGATTTAGGTAGAGCAGTTTATAGCTCTCCATTTTGTAGATTTCTTTAAATGACAGATTGATGAAACAATCTACATTTAAGTTCATCAGTGTATGACTTGCATTCAAACATTGTTGAACATTACTATCTTGATGTTTGTGCAGCCACACAGTATGTGAATTTGATAACTTGTATGGACATTCATGTAGTTCGATTAGCGTATCCGTAATTTGCCGCGCTAAGTACAGCATGAGTGCGGGGGGGGGTGTTCTGTTGCTAGGCAAAGCAAATGTTGGATCAATGCCAAAAGTCTTGGGATGCGGAACACGTTTGGTCGACAGTTTCCTTCTCGCAGATTACTTTAAGACATTTTGTTATTTATGTTTGTAGATGTTAAGTCAACTTTAAAGATAACTCATGCATCTTGAAAAGACTTGGTTACAAAAATGTGTACAATTCATGTGATTTCTGGCCACAGTTTCTGCAGATTGCTGAATGTTACATGTTGTTCTCTGGATTAGCCCAGTTAACTTTGGATTAAGCGGGCCATTGAGAATCTGACTCAGTTATACATACTTTTTGTGACAGCCCCAATCCCTCCTCGGCCCACTCCACCTTCACCGGGGCCTAAGGTAGATTGATCAGTTTTCATGGACGATGAAGCTTGTTTCTTATGACATTTAAGAAATTGAAACTTTCTTGGCAACCTTGGCAATTTTTTTCCTTCAGTTTATGATAGTCACTGAGATCACAAAACAAGGATTGGCCATTGTGACAAAACAAATCAATTATTAAAAACATCCTGATGACAAAGGTTCTTGTCCTGAGCGTCATTGTCACCTGAGGTTGTTTCCTGGGTTAGTGTTCGGCCGGATCCGGTCTTACGCTCCCCTCTTGGGATTTGGATGGGGGAGCCTTGAAAGTTCAAGGGAGAGGGAGAGGGGGTTACACATGTAACTCTCAACACAATTGTCATTCCAGGAAATTACAAATGTAAACCAAAAAGGGCTTTCCTTTTCCTGAAATGATCAAGATTGTACATTATAGATTCTATGGAGTCTTTCTAACAACTTGTTCTTCTCTAGTTTGTCCCAGATTGTGAGGCACATTGGTTAGCTCTTTCCAAGAAAGTTTACACTGTCAAAAACAAAAGCAAATGTTTTGGATCCTAAGGGGGAATTGCGATAAGTTTCTCTTTCATGCTGATAATGGGAATTGGGTTTTCTTCTTTGAGAGAATAAAAGGGAAACCCCAAACCCTGCAATGTTTAAAGCACAATGATCTTTTTTTACAATACGCGATTAGGGTTAAATCTAAAATTTTGCAGAACTTTGCATTTGGTTTACATGGTTTTTATAGGGGAAAAATTCTTTGTTTTCACTGCGTAAGAATTGAGACATTTATTTGGAACCTGTTCCCCACTACTATTGAGTAAAGACAACCAGCGCTGAACTCATAAATCATACCCAGTGATGTCTCCATGTTATGATGTAAACTGTCCTGCAGGTTTTGTAAGGGCAAGGAAGGGTTTTATTAAATGTGCATGAAAAGTCAGCCAAAACAGGGTTGACTTCAGACTAGTTCCTTTTATGGTTAGGGAGGGAGGGGGGGAGGTGTCTTGAAATTCCTGTCCCAAGATACTCCTAATGTCAAAACATCTTATATCTTTCTCTATTTACCCTCATGGTATCTGAATTCCTTAATTTTTCCCCCCTCCCACCCTTCACTGTTTTATAGGAATTACTTGGCCAAATTAACCACAATTACTGCTGTGTACATGCAGGTCTCAGGCTTAGAATTTCATCTTTGGGAGAGCAAGGCCATTTTCACTTTGCAAAGGCCACTATGGGAAACTTTTGAAGGGACACCAATGCTAACAGACCAGGGCAACAGAGGTCATGGCCTCCATGTAAATGTAATTCCAGGTCTGAGGTCTTGGACTAAAGTTCAAAAGGGGCAAGGCAAGTTTCTCTTAGAAAAGGGGACATTCTTTAGGAAATCTTTTTTAGTCAATGGAAATTGAAGGAGCACGAAGGCCAGGGCAATGGAAGCAATGGCCGGTTTGGTTCTCAACAAAATCTAGTGTGTTTGGATGCTGAAGATTCAGCTTGGAAAAACTGCAGACTTTCTTTGTTTTTATCCAATACTTTATTACCCTCATTTTGGTCTTTCCCAACAGCTACGAGAGTATGTACACACTGTGCGAGAAGTACAACAGAGCTATTGATGCAGTTAGACAGCTGGTAAGTACCATACACATGTACACCTGTAACGTAAACACCTGTTGGAGTTAATTAATAGTCCAAGCAAATTGACCAAGCTGTCCATGAAGTAATGGTCCAATGATCTGACACATACAACAAGACCCACTCTTCGGTCAGGTGCACTTTGTAATCAAGATAACTCAGTGAAACATGTTGGGGTTTTTTGCTAACCTGCGTAGCTGTTCAACAGTTTACTGTAAGGAAAAAGTATAATCACTTGCTTCAAAAACTGCCCGACATACAAGGAATTGCACCAATTAATTGTAAAATATTCTGATGGAATAAATTCATCCACCCACCAGTTACTCCATAGACTGGTTGGACAGTGGGGACTTCTGACGTGGACAGTGATTTTTGTAAATCAAATGAGTTTTCTTCAAACACTGTTGATGGTTTGATATTTAATTGTAGACGTAATGGATTTATTTTATAAAAGACTGTTTCAATGAAGCAGTTTGGATGACGTTCTAGTATTCAGTTAATGATTTGGTCACTGAATACACAAAGAGTTGAAGAGAACTGGTTGCATCTACGGGGCTTGTTTTACAAACATCAGTCACCACTTGCATCTGTAGTACAGTTACAGTTCACTTATATACCTCATTTTTACTACAAAGAAATTGTGCAAAATATTGACATGTTTCTGCTAATCTCAAATGACGTCCACACTTAACCTTGGATTCACTGCATAAATGATTTTAAAAACAACAACAATCATGTTTGGTCTTACAAACAGGTATCGTATGCTTAAAATTACCAAACAAAAGCCTTTGTTATGGAACCCTCTGTGACATCTCCCCCTCCATACCTCCCCCCCCCCCCGGCATAAATTAACTTCAGCGCCAGTGAATTGCCCGTTCATTCCCATCATTTCTTGCCCATCCCCCTGACGGGGGGCTTGCCACCTTTTGTGTATTCAAGTTCAACCTTAGAAATAAAAATAATCGTCAGTGAATAGTGTCATATTGCACAGAATCTCTTCATACAAGACGAGTCCGCAAGCGTCTGCGGTTCTTAAGTTACAATGTGAGACTCCTCGCCCCCCCCCCCTCCCCAGATCTACAGAAATAAAATTAGACGTTTCCTTTAGTAAAGGTTGGGGGACGAGTAGAGTGGGGTTATTTTTAGCCTTAGGCCCTGTCGCCCTGTAGAGGGACGATCACGTGAGGATAAATCTGGAGGAAGTATGGCTAATGCGTGTTGTGTACCCGCCTTCCCTATTCAGATCACATCTGCATATTTTATGACGCCCGGGTGCATTGGCGAGTCATTTTTGGGCACAGTGCAGGGTGACGATTTTATACGATGATGTGAATGCTGAAGTCACTTTCTTTTCACAACGAAAAGATGACCACTTCTAAAAAAGGCAAATTGCTAAAATGTCTGACTATCAACCAGGGCAATCTATTTATAGTGCAGCGTTCTACATATTTATATGTAACTCACTCTTATTTCTCTGGGCACTTCACGTATTACGTACACAAAGTACATGAAGGATTTTCGAGTTGCTATTTATAAACGCTTTTGGCCTAGTTCACAGATCGACCTTCGTTGTCATTGTCATTAGTCATTGGCTTGAGTTTGAGGTTTTTTTCTTCTTTTTCTTTCCTGTTTCTTGTTCTTAAATTCCTGCGGAGTCAGAGAAGGAAGCCTCTTTACCGTGATCTTTTCTCTTGTCTGGATTTTATGACCTGACCTTTCATTGACCCCAAATATCCTAATCTATATGATTAGATTTGATGTAAATTAATGAATTCTATGTACAGCACGTACATGTACAATAGTTGCAGCATCACAAAATGTACATGTATTGCCTCAATGTCTCAGAACGTTAAGTTATTAAGTGAATTTTTGTGTTCATGAAAAATTAGTACTATTTATTTTGTTACTGAGTCCGAAATATTAATTGATTGTTAAGTTCTGTTTTGAGTTGAGATTTTGTACTGTTCTGAGATAAGAGGGGTGACAATGTATGCACTGCACAGCAGAGTGTGAGTGACCAAGCCTTGCATTATGCATGTTTTCCCCTTCTGTTGTACCAGGCAGTATGTTAATTGTATAGCTCCTGGGAGTTGGTTGTCTTTATTGCCAATTGAGCATTTGCAATTCATTACATGGAGCTTGTTTGTGGTCATGTGGTGGTGTTGTGGTGTGGTGTGGTGGCTGGGAATTTTTGTAGGGTGTGAAGGGTGAGGGTTGATTGGTGTCTAACCAAAATTTCATAAAGGAATTTATTCACTTACATTAGCTTGAATGTGCGGGAAACCACTTGCATGCAGTTTGCACCTCATGGCATTTTGCCTGGTAAGCTGTCTCTAGCACAGTTTTTTCCTGTGCTCGGAGAAAGTTTGCGCATACATGTAGCTGCGTTGATAACATTGGCCCCTGGGGACCAGTTCCTCGGTTAATAAAGAGAGAAGCACAGTGCTTGTCTTCAGCTTTACTTCAGGGATACTTTAGCTCTCATGATTTCTGGTGAACAAACCCTTGGTTGCCATGACGATTAAGAATTTTATACCCATTATGAGCAGTTTATACTTCATCATTTTTTATGGCAGGCAGTAATGAAGTTGCTAATGGGCCATCACAAACTGAATCTGAACCTAAGATGATGCCTGCCAGCTACTACAGGTTTTCTTGGTGCTAAATTACTTAAAAGTAACAATTATTTTTGACCAATCAAAACGGAGTACCCATAATAGGTAGCCATCATCATCAATATACAGGTATTTTTGTAGGTTGCTCCTGTGGTTTCGGTTGCACTGGACATTTTGGCAATTCTTGATTTTACACTGCTGAGATATTCAGAGATTCTCAGTCAGAGGACAACCTGGAACACCCCCTGTTACCATGGTGATTGAGGATAATGTGCCCCCCCCCCAAAGAGGTAGTGCTTCATTCTAAGCACCTGCCTGATCAGTCTACTGTTTTTTTCCTCCATGGTCTATCTGTACCTGGCATTTTCATGTTTGCATAAATTGTGCATAGTTCTCGTATCGTGGGGGCAATCTTGAGGGGTGAGTGAAAGAGGTGGGGGGGGGGAGGGGAGGGGAGGTTGTAGTGTGGTTTCAGTTAACCTATAACCATGCTGAATTTGAGACAAGGGTACTCTTGATGGGTGTTGAAGCACGTACATCATGTAACCTTATACCAATCGGATGGATGTCTGTGAACAAAAATACAGTTTCCCAGAAGTCGTTTACATACATTAGAATGTACACACATACATGTAGTATGTAGTGAATGTACATGTAGTACATGTACACATGTACACTGTACATCAAAGATCCATCCCAGCCACCCACAACATGTTACATTACATTGAAATAGTGACATGAATGTTGTCCTTATAACAATACACTGTACATAACACACTAAGATTCATCTTAAGATATTTGTTAGTGATTTGTAATGTGACATCATACTTTGCTTAGCAATTAAGATTGATACACAGTTAAGATCAATCTTAACTCTTTGTTAAATTGGCCCCTGGTATTACATGGCGGTCATGGCCTCTGTTGCCCTGGTCTTGGCCTTAGTTCCCCCTTGAAAAGTTTCCCATGTATACATGTTGACTTAATGATTTTCCAATGGAAGTGCCCTTTGCAAAATGAAAATGGCCTTGTCCTCAACATGTAAAAGAAAAAATTCCAGGCCTGCATTTGTAAATCCAGTACATTGTACGATGTATGACCAAGATGTGTGTTTTGACCAATGCCGTGCATCTTATATGAGCTGCCACCAGAGGATACACTTCTAAAAACAGCTACATGTATAATAATACATTTATGGTCACCCATAAAGTTAGCTTATAAACCTGTACGGGTAAATTTAAAAAACCAATTGAGAATCCAGACTATTGGCCGTATGCTTTTATATCCAATCAGGCGTTTCACTTTTATAATTTATCTGGTTGCTACCTGTGGCCATGAGCAGAAGTCTAGAGGCATAATTTATATTGGCTTTATTAATGGTAATCAAACATCCACATTATATGAGCTGGTAGTGAGCTGTCTGACCATTCAATACCATCCACTGTGGTTTGGAAGGATAGACACACTACATGTACATGTGTGTATTGAAGCCTGTAATCATATTGTGATGAAAATTCCACTGAGCACATCTGTGCACAGTTGTGCCACCATACACAACCTGTGCAGTTGAATGGTTTCAAATGGTTGGTCAACTCATGGAATATTTGATAAAAGAAAAGGTACATTGTAAATATTGATAAACTCATTTTTTGTACAAATTACTGAAAAGTTATTATCCTCTGGAGTTACGTGTACTGTTAGAAAATCGGTTGTAAAAAGCTAAGAACCACATATGGACATACACTGTACAATCAATTAATGCATATATTTTTCTTGAATTGCCAACAGTGGAAAGGAACAACCTGCGTGCTACCTCTGAACAAGCAAACAACCCGTGGTCATCTCAAACACATCATGCAGCAGGTGTACAGCCATGCCATCGATGATCCAGACAGACTGAATGCATATGAGCCATTTTCCCCTGAGGTTGGTCCAAATTAATCTTCAACATTAATATGCATCCAGTAAAGACAAGCCTTACTGTAAATGCAATGTATGCATCCAGTAAAGACAAGCCTTACTGTAAATGCAATGTATGCATCCAGTAAAGACAAGCCTTACTGTGAATGCAATGTATGCATCCAGTAAAGACAAGCCTTACTGTAAATGCAATGTATGCATCCAGTAAAGACAAGCCTTACTGTGAATGCAATGTATGCATCCAGTAAAGACAAGCCTTACTGTCAATGCAATGTATGCATCCAGTAAAGACAAGCCTTACTGTAAATGCAATGTATGCGTCCAATAAAGGCAAAGTCTGATGCCCAAGCTAGTGATTTATGGACACAAATTGCCTGTTAATGAGCATGTTCATAATCGTTTTTTTAACCAGCCAAATCATGTTGCCATGGCATCATGTTCTACAGTGTGTATGTCATCATCACATAATTTGATCAAAGAAATACATCTCTTTATCCATCAGTGTTCCCAATGCTCTGGGCCCATGCAGTGCTCTGGGCCCTTTCAGTGCTCTGGCCATGCAGTGCTCTGGGCCCATGCAGTGCTCTGGGCCCATGCAGTGCTCTGGGCCCATGCAGTGCTCTGGGCCCATGCAGTGCTCTGGGCCCATGCAGTGCTCTGGGCCCATGCAGTGCTCTGGCCCATGCAGTGCTCTGGGCCCATGCAGTGCTCTGGGCCCATGCAGTGCTCTGGGCCCATGCAGTTCTCTTTGCCCATGCAGTGCTCTGGGCCCATGCAATTGCAATACTCTGTGCCAATGCAATGCTCTGGGCTCGTGCAATGCTCTTGGCCCGTGCAGTGCTCTGGGCCCGTGCAGTGCTCTTGGCCCTTGCAGTGCTCTGGGCCCGTGCAGTGCTCTTGGCCCGTGCAGTGCTCTGGGCCCGTGCAGTGCTCTTGGCCCGTGCAGTGCTCTGGGCCCGTGCAGTGCTCTTGGCCCATGCATTGCTCTTCTCTTGGCCCATGCAGTGCTTTTGGCCCATGCATTGCTCTTGGCCCATGCATTGCTCTTCTCTTGGCCCATGCAGTGCTCTGGGCCCATCCAATGCTCTGGGCCCATTATTTGACTCTTTCAAAAAAAATATATGTTTTTTCTTTCCTTTAAATTCAGTCACAAAAAACTTGTGCAATATCCAACGATACAAAAATGTTTCCCTGATAAAATAAAATCCATTTTTATTTATTTATGATGGTTGGTTTTTCTTTTAAACAAACAAAATTCAAAACATGAAATACATGTAAGGCATTGAGTACATCCATTATAGGGAAGCTAATGGTTAAACTAAATCATCACTGGCCCAAACATTCAGAGAGAATGTACATGTACATGTATGTACCCCATGCTTGTGTATGTACATGTACATGGGTAGCCATGTCTCTGTGGTTTATCCCTTAGCATTCAGAGAGACCTAATATACCTCATGCTTGTGTTATGCTCATCTATTCTACAATGTACGTACTGTACATGGGTAGCCATGTCTCTGTGGTTTATCCCTTGGCATTCAGAGAGACCTATTATACCTCATGCTTGTGTTATGCTCATCTATTCTACAATGTACGTACTGTACATGGGTAGCCATGTCTCTGTGGTTTATCCCTTGGCATTCAGAGAGACCTAATTACCTCATGCTTGTGTTATGCTCATCTATTCTACAATGTACGTACTGTACATGGGTAGCCATGTCTCTGTGGTTTATCCCTTGGCATTCAGAGAGACCTAATATACCTCATGCTTGTGTTATGCTCATCTATTCTATAATGTACATACTGTACATGGGTAGCCATGTCTCTGTGGTTATCCCTTAGCATTCAGAGAGACTTAATGTACCTCATGCTTGTGTTATGCTCATCTATCTACATGTCTATCATAGGGCAGCTGAAATCTTTTTCACATGAAGGGCCAACCAGTGCTGAAAATGCATTTTAAGTACAGTCATGTAGGTAGCCCATGCCACACATGCTAGATAATGGCATATGTATTGAGCATGTGAGTAGTTGCCAATGGTAGGTGCATTTGCTGTGAAGTGAAGTTAATGTTACATTTGATTTGTATCAATAACATTATGTTCTGTACATGATGCATGTATCATATTCATTGCCTCAGTGCTTCATATACAATGTGTACAATGTACATTAATTTTGTATAATGTACATATTTTGTACAATGATAGAGTTTATGTTGTGGCCTTTTGCAAACTTGGTGACAATTTTTTGGCTGAGAATTGTACATGAAAGAAGAAAACCTTGTGATACATGTAGGTTTTACATCATAAATGCATAGTAACCATCTGTTAGCTCCGCCAAATTTCATGGCGCTACTTACCAAAGAATACTTGGCCCAATTTCATACAGTCTGTAAGCACAAAAACGTGCTACATGTAAGCACAGACAAATCTTGCTTAGCTGAAACAGGTTACCAGCCATAATTTCATGAAGTTTGCATTGTTGCCACTGGTTCCCAACTCATTTTTTGCTTAGCAAAGAAATGTCCTCAGCACTCAGCAGTATTTTCTGCTTAACAGTTGAATGAAATTGGGCCTTACATGTACAGTACATTGTACATGTATGCTTAAGCACGTACTTGTATGGGCCATAGAATCTTGATACTTTGCATTTATAAACAATGTCATGAAATAGGGCCTTAGTAATTATGCAGAATTTAACCACATTAATTTGCGCACACACTGTCATGGCTGTGCAGTGTATGGCAAAATACAACGCTTGTATAATCATGAAGGAAGGAAATAATGCACTGTGCACATATAATGTATACACTGTACACTAATACCAATGTGTACATTGAACTCCGACATACATGTACATTGTCACATAATGCACTATAAATTAATTCACATTGTACCATAGTTTGTTTATGTTACTGTACAGTGTACGTTTAGGTAGTACATTGTATAGATTTGTAGCTTTATGTATAGACCTTGTTTTCTTGCTTGCAAAAAAGTGACCTTGTACAATACATGTACATTATACATACATTGTACATATTCCACATATTCCAGGGCATTTCCTGGTAGGCAAGATGTATAATATACCACACTGGTCATATGAAAAATGTTAATACCTTTTTTAAATTCATACATGTAGTTACCACGTGTACAAAACCATGTGTAACAAAGCACTTAACACGTTTTGAGATGTGCAGGCCCTATCAGAAGTCAATCAAAATTGTATGCTGCAATTTCTATAAAAAGTGAGATGTTAATGTTTTTCCCATTAAGCTGTGCACAAAACCTGCCTGCTGAAAGTCCAGGCACTGTGGCTTATTTGTAAAAAATGTTGATGTCACAGGTTGAATGGTTTATACATGTACCATATGGACTTGGTACATGTTATTGCTTTACATACATGTACATGTACAGTAGCATGGGTGTACAATGCACAATACAGAGGCCATGCATACATTGAGACCCTGTTTGACCACAACATCTGCATTTACATGTTTGGTCAGAAAAAAACATGTGACTATAGTTTGCATAGAATTGAAATTGCCAACATTCTAAATTCTTGCACTTCGTTTTTAAAGATGTGTCTGCATCACACCAAGCAATAACCCACTTTTCAGCAAAAAAATACATTGGTATTTAAGCATTCTTATCATTGCTTGATGTTTTCTTTTAATTTTCCACCATCCTTCAGGTGTATGGCGAGACATCCTTTGATCTTGTGGCCCAGATGTTGGAGCATGTCAAAATATCTCCAGAGGACACGTTCATTGACCTTGGCAGTGGTAAGATTTACCTCATGTAGATCTATGCAATTCAAAATATTTACTTACTTCTGGCATTAAAAAAACACAAAGATCTTAAACTATCAGACCATCAGACAACAAGAATAATACTAAAACTGAACAGCTTGGCAAATTAATTGAAATTAATACTTGTAATAATAACAGAGAAAGAAAGAGAGACAAAAATAGTTACAAGCCACTTTTACATCCAATCCACTGCCCCCACTCAAAAAGGTACATCCCCTAACCCCCTCTTGAATCAAAACCTCCAAAAAGTAAACATAATTGGTATTTCTTTTTGCAATGAAGGTGTGGGTCAGGTTGTACTACAAGTGGCAGCCTCTGCACAGTGCAAGTTGACTTACGGCATAGAAAAAGCAGATGTCCCCTCAGCGTATGGAGAGGTGAGTTAAACACAGATCTTGAAACAACCCTGTTTTCTCTTATTGTTTTACCATTTAATTAAATGTAGCCAAACAAAGGTTAGACACAGATGTAGTCAGTTTCCTTCAAGGAACAAAAAGAAAGAACAATAATTTTTAGTGTGTATATACAGGACTCCAACATGAAGCATGATGGCCAAGGTATGATGTGACTCAATTTTTTGTTCTTCACAGATTTGATAATACTGGTTATTTAATTTCTGAATCAAGAGACTTAAGCTGTTGGCTGAAGCAAGAGCAATGAAGAATAGGTCTTGTCAGCAATCCTGTCATAGCTACTCTGAAGCATTCAGTTCAAATTCTGAAACTGTTTTTATCAATAAGTGTTATAAATAGAAAAAGGAAAAATTGATTTTTATCTCTAAGCAAATACACCATTTTTGCAGAACATGATGAGAGAATTTGAGCGTTGGATGAAATGGTACGGCAAGGAGTACAGTCCATATGAACTCCGCAAAGGTGACTTTCTGTCCATCGAGATGAGAGAAAAAATAGCCAATGCCAAGTAAGTATGTCTTATAAATTAATTACTCATTATAAGAGAAGCAAGAATGAAAACATATTGACAGTTCAGTACAAATGAAGAAGTCAGCTTTATTTTTGTCTCAAAAAAATAAATAATAATATTTATAACTATAAGCAGTCTCTGAAATGGCAACTTCAACCATGGTCTTCTCCAATCATGGCATTATTGACTGTGGAGCATAATTTAGGTAACTAAATGTCAATTCTCCTTTCACACTTTTTTCTGTTCTTATACACATAGATCAGTTAAAAGACTACAAAAATAACAAGAGGCCTTCGGTTGAAGCCCAAACACCTTATTTGAAATGATTTCCACTCAGTATTTGTTCAATTTCTAAGTACAGTTTTTTGGCTATAAACTTCTGTTATTTCTGCTACATCTTGTAGTGTTGGACCGATTTCTAGGGAGATTGTTTTGTACTATTGTTCTGTTGTGTCAATATACTCCCTGAAGGGGTTTGCAAGTTACACTCAGGCAATAATATCAACAGAAATAGAAAGTCAAGAAAAGAAACCACACAATTAAACCCCAAGCTCTTTTAAGAAGTGTACAGTTTTTCAAACAAATTAAAGCTAATTTTGTTTCGATACTAAAAACTTCTTAAGGTTTGTTGAAGTAATTCAGCTGAAATCCTTGACATATATTTTTTACGGGAAAACAAGACAGTAGGAAAAGAAAAAAAGAAAGAATAAAAGTAGTCAATTTTGGCTCCTCCCTTGAGTACCAAGATGTAGAAATGCGTAGAAAAGTGGATGAATATTTCAGCACAACATGACGTCAGTAAGCTGAAAAATAATAGTCAGAGCAAAAGTTATTTCACTTTTTTGTCTCGGGAGACTGAAGGGTTTCTCTGTGACATTTACGCGCATTGATCCAGGGATTATGTCCATTTTTTTGTTTCACCATTAGCAGAAGAATACACATTGTAAAAGCCACTTTTTTTTCTGCTGCTCTAGTAGGTTGTATTTTAAATCATTTTGATTGAAAACTTGGAGTGAGTAGAGATTTTGTCTGTGGAATATTACTGAATATTGAAAGATAACTTGGAGATTATTTCCCTCTTTTCAGCATCATCTTTGTCAACAATTTTGCTTTTGGACCAAATGTGGACCACAAGGTAGGTACTTTTTGGAATTTATCTCAAATGAAATGTAGTTCTAAAAGTTGTTTGTACGTGCATCTTGGAGAAAGCACGCTAAAAAAAGAAGCGTGAATTATTCTGTTAAGGCTTATTTTGATGGATGCAAAGTTCAGCAACAGTGGTATTGAGGGTCTTTATGTACTATTTCTCTTGACTTTAACAGAATTAAGACAAAATTATTTCTCTGGAGAGTTAGTATATAAAATTAACTTCATAATCAGCGAGCTTTCAGATGTTTTGTTAATTACCAGTCATCTTGACTGTAAGTCCATTGTAATCTCTCTCATTGCAGTTGAAGGAACGCTTTGCTAATATGAAAGAAGGAGCCAAGATCGTCTCATCTAAAGCTTTCTGCCCACTCAATTTCAGAATAACTGATAGAAATTTAAGTGGTAAGTTTTGACTTTGGATTTTATTTCCTTTTATTTCATCAATGTCCCGATGGAATTATTAATTAAAATTGTCGCAAATTTTAGTTGCTCTAGTCAACATTAAGAGACATGCAACCAGTCATGTCTTGATGACAATTTAGAGTAAACTAGTCAAAATATTGAGGACAAAGTTATGGGCTCTTTTCAGAGCCAATATGTCTACCTAGAAGAGATCGGGGCATTCAGGTTGGCTCAGTGGTTACTCCCCTACCTTTCACCTCTGTAGACCCGTGTTCATAACCAGAACTGGAACCATGCATATGGATTGGGGTTCAGTTCCTACCTGGGCCCAATTTCATAGAGCTGCTTAGCACAACAATTTGCTTAGCATGAAAATTTTGCCTCAATAAAAACAGGATTACCAGCCAAATTTCCACGTGATTTTCAGGATAAGCAAATAACAGCTGAATACCATTAACAAGCAATATGCAACAAATGGAAATTTGGTTGGTAATCCTGTTTTTATCAAGGAAGAAATTTCATGCTAAGCATATTTTCGTGCTTAGCAGCTCCATGAAATTGGGCCCTGATTGTGTGTTTATCTCTTTTGGGGGTTTTTCTTTTAGAGTGACTGCCTAGATGCGAATTGATTGTCTTTTGAAATGTTTTCATTCTTCAGATATTGGTAGCATCATGCATGTTGTGGAGTTATCTCCATTACGTGGGTCTGTGTCATGGACTGGCAAACCAGTCTCCTACTACCTCCATACTATTGATAGGACACTGGTGAGTACCACTGTAATCCATCAACTCCACTGATTAGGGTCGATTTCATAAATCTGTTTACCAGTAAGCAACATTGTGTGCTACTATTGGAGAAGTAATCTCTGAGTGTTCGTGTAATTTGCACAGTTGAGTGTGATCAAAATAAATTTGAATTGTTGCATCACGTATTATTTTCCCTGGCAGTGAATGTCTGCTGATCAAGCTTTATGAAATGATCCCCTTATCAGTAGATATTGCTGCATTAGTACATCAAGGTTTGGTTTGGCTGGAAACTATTTATCTTGTTTAACATAGCAAAGAATAAGACTTTTTGGATTTCGGCTATAGCTACTACCAAAGCCATTAATTGGTACACAATCTTTGGCTTGTATCGAGTGAGGGTAAATAGCTCAAGCTTTTTGAGAGAGCAGGTGCCCTTTTCAACAATTTAGGTTTTCTTATGTGAATGAAACATTCCAATTTGATCTCAACTTTTGCGGTTCAACTTGATTATGTTAATTTGATTTCAATTTGCAAATGGCTTAAATGTTAAGCCTTCCTCTAAATTAATTCACTGAATTGTTTGTGTTAAATTATAATTTCATTGTTTCTCCCCCGTTTTGTTTTTGCCAGCTTGAGAAGTATTTTCAGCGATTAAAAGATCCAAAACTCAGGGTGATTATATTTCTATTTGTCAATTCAGAAGAAACAATTCTGAGGGAAATTCCTCCTCTTACCTGATCCTTTTTCATTTCGTGATGAATGTCACTACTTGACTTTGTACTTAACAGTTTACACCATCAATGTTTAATTGAATACAGTAGTAAGCTTTGAAATGTAAGAATACTCGGGCTTAGCATTATGTTGCGATGTTTTTCATTAAAATATTTATGTAATAGGTATCCTGAATTTGAATTTAATTTTAAATGATAAATGAAGAAGTATCTGTTTGTGGTGGTCTTGCAGTTCAAACTGGAACAACTTATTTCACAAAAGCAATATTGATGAGCAGAGAATTAGCTGTGCAAAATTACTCAGTATAGAGTCCAACTGATTCAACTGCAGACAACTGTGACTGATAAGAAACGCCCCCCAAAAATGGGACAAAATTTCAATTTCTGATAATTGTTGTCATGTGCAGGAAGAAGAATACCAGAACTGGAAGAATAGAAACAGACGAGGAGTGGAATTCAGCGCAGTCAAGAATCTTGACTTTAGTAGGAATTCCAGCGATAGCGAGTCACCTGTTGTTGGTCCGACAACGAGACGCAAATGGACAGAGTGGATCCAGAAGGACAACACCAAGGAGAATGTGGACAAGAATTCTGATAAGGTGAGAGAGGAATTGAACAGAATACTTAACTAGGATCTAATAATTGGGATTCCAAATTTTCTAAAATTTCAAAAACGGGTTCTCAAAGACATCACTCCAGGAACAATTAAAATTGAGTTGTTCTAAAGACGTCATTAAAACACCTTTTTGTGAAGCTGTGATTATGGAGCTTCATGGTCAAGTTGTCTAATGTGGTCATGACACTTGTGTCCTTGAGCAAGATGTCTGACCACAATTGCTCTGTCCTTCGGATGGGGTACAGGCCTTGCGCTTAAGCTTTTTGTAAAGTAGCCCGCCATCCAGTAAACTGTGCATTTTACTTGCCCTCAGGAAGTTTTAGTAGCCCAGATTTTAAACAGGAATTGCCATAAATGTAATGTTAACGATCACAACCAGTTTAATGATCAAATGAAGTTATATTCACACACTCAATAACGATTAACACATTTTATACATTAATTATTCACATCTGAAAAGGAAGAAATTAGCATTTTAAACAAGTAGGTTGCACAGTTTTTAGTAGCCCACAGGGCAAGTTGAGAAGTGGTGTTTACTAGCCCATAGCATTTTTAACTAGACAATGTACGCCGGGCTAGTGTTAAGGGCGAGCCCTGGGGTATTATAAGCTGTAGGTCCTGAATGTTGTGTAATGCATGTATAAAAACCCAGTAGACTTGTAATAAAGAGAAAAGGCTGGCCCTGGTGTTTCTGGAATAGTCTGTCAGTAAAGCTACCTCACTTTGTAACCTTGTAAAATCATTATGAATCGTTGTTACCTGATTGGACAAATCGATGCAGGGAGTGTAATTTATGACAAACATTTTAATCTTACACGATTACTATCATTATCAGTATTCAAACGAGGGCTGTGGCTAGATTGCGGTACCCATGATTGAAGATTGAAGATTTAAAGGATATTTATTTCCGTTTTTTTTTCTAGGCTTCTGAGTGTTCAGAGCCAGGAGGCAGGAGGCAGAGAAGAAGGAAATGGAAAGACGTTATAGATCCACTTACTGAGGTTAGTTTCAAATACTTATTTACCTGTGATGTGGATATGCCAAGTTGTGTTTGTTTGTAAACCATGGCTCTAGCTTACGCTCGACTTTTTAGTCTTTCATTTAGATTCTCTAGAGCTTCAAAATAACTGATGGTTTGTTTGTTTTTTTAGACTGAAACTAAACGCAAAAGAGGGCGCCCTCGCAAGTCGTCAAATGGTCAGGATGAGAACTCTGTCACTAAGAAGCAGTCCGCGGTTCTGGGTTGGAAGCACTCCACAATCATACGGTGTCTCTGAGTCAGTCGCCCCCTGACAAGAAAGGTAGGTGGCTCAAGGGAGAAGGGGTGGAGGATTTTGCTGTACCTGACCTAGTTGAAAGTTTCCAGCTTCCAGACTTGGGGCTCATAGAGCTGCTGAAGCTTAGAAATCAGTTGAGATAGTTTGTGTGAAATGGTATGTTAGCTGTTGACCTTATTCTGGTAAGCAGAATTGTTTTGTTCTGGGTGATATTTTCTGCATCGGAATCAACGCACAGGCTTACACCAATGGACTGTTGGTGATAATACTTTTTAGAACACAATCCCTTTCAAATGGTCTAAACCATCAGATAAGAGCTTTTAGACAAAATATAATCAAATCCAAGCCATGAAGCCATCTGGACGACATGATTGATTTCAGCCAGGAGTGGCTATTATTAGCTCCTAGCTATGGGAATTCCTAAAGGGGTGGTCATTGATTATTTTTGTTTCAGTCAAAGAGTCAAACTAGGGTAATTTGACATTTGCCATGCTACTTGACTAGGTCTAAATAGGGAGCTTGGAATTTTTGAGATTTACACAACAGTTGCTCACAAATGTACTCTAAACAGTCTCACAGCAAGTTAAGTACCTCTATGAAATTGGGCCCTGTTGAACTAGTGTAGATTCTCTTGAAATATAATGAGCTTTGCATTTATGTGTGGATATTGTTTGTCTAATTCTCTAGATTCAAGGCAAAGTCATACCCAATTTAATCTTCCAAGTATGGTGACGTCCAAGAATAAAATCAAGACAAGTCCGACCACGCTAAGCATGAAACAACAGCACGATGTGGAACAATCCCTGGACAGGCTACTTGGTGAGCAAACTTTAAATATTAGTGCTTGTAGAAATGTTTGTTCAACAATCCAATTCAATATGAAGGTGTAAATATTGAAAGAAAATTTGGATCCAATTTCAGGAAAAAGTTGTCTTCTCTGCTAAGTGAAAACTGGGACAGAGCCGGTCCCAAACAATGCACTTGACATGGTATTTTCACTGGTAAATTTTTGTCTTCTAAGCAAAATCAATCAGCGCTTAGCAGAATTTGTGTGCATAAACAGTCTTATCAAATTTACCCAGATGTTAAGGTAACAATTTAATTTTGCAATTTTTTTTAACAAAAACAATTTTTTTTCTTCAGACTCTTACAAGCAGCAGATGCTACAGTTCATGGTGTACATGAGAAGTCCTGAATACCTCAAGCTGTTATACATGCAGCTGGACCAAGAAAAGGTAGGTCAGAGTTCATAGTAAAGGTCGTTTAAAGGTCAAGTAATTTGTAGTGATTTCACTTGGATTGCACAGAGGAAAGTTATTCTTGTTTTGTTTTTCTACAATTATGGGAAACATAGTTAATGGTTGGTTTTACAATTTTCCACTGTCAGATTCGGAAGGATCAGCTCGGGCAAGACAGGAACAACTTGAGAAACAGATTGATCATCTGAGACAGGACAGCATGAAACTGTTAAATGTACGTCTAGATGAGGTGAGGAGGCATGATAAATCCATCCACTAGACGTGGATGGAACCAGCTACTGGATGTGGATGAAACCATCCACTAGACGTGGATGGAACCAACCACTAGACGTGGATGGAACCAACCACTAGACGTGGATGGAACCAACCACTAGACGTGGATGGAACCATCCACTGGACGTGGATGGAACCAGCTACTGGACGTGGATGAAACCATCCACTAGACGTGGATGGAACCAGCCACTAGACGTGGATGGAACCAACCACTAGACGTGGATGGAACCATCCACTAGACGTGGATGCAACCATCCACTAGACGTGGATGGAACCAACCACTAGACGTGGATGGTTCCATCCACTAGCCATCCACTAGACGTGGATGCAACCATCCACTAGACGTGGATGCAACCATCCACTAGACGTGGATGCAACCATCCACTAGACGTGGATGGAACCAACCACTAGACGTGGATGCAACCACCACTAGACGTGGATGCAACCATCCACTAGACGTGGATGCAACCATCCACTAGACGTGGATAGAACACCCTGCGTGGTGGTTAGCCTTCCGAGCTGAGGGGTTAGCCTGAGAAAACAGTCAGGTAGACTGGGTAAGGGCAAGACATTATCTGGAGAAGACTTAGGAAAAGTTATTGTAGCCTTGCCTGAAAAGGATGGCTAAGCACTGGATGAACCTCATTGCCAAAGAGGATGCTTAACTTTGATTTGTTTCCCAGACTTGGTATCGGAAGCCAAAACGCCGCAGAGCTAGGTGAGAAATCCAAGAGTGGATGGATTGTTGGGAAGCGTAGGGAGGTACAGCTTCAATGTGAGGCCCTGCAGAATCAAATCTTGTCCATAGAGGCAGCTAACCAGAAACTGGTAAGATAATCTGGTCCTTCCAGGTGTGGGAAATCAAACCCTAATAATATTAATATTAATAATATTGATAATAACAATATTAATAATTAGGATTGGTATTTTTGTAGCGCCAAAATCTGCCTAAAGTGACACTCAAGGCACTTTACAAAATTATAAAAGTGCAAAAGTTAAACTAATAAAAACATTCAAAAATTTAACAACAGTTATCAAATGTTTTTTTTTTTTAGATACAGAAAATGTAATAATGACATACAAAAATATACTGTGAACAATTTCAATACAGGGCTTTAAAATGTCAAAGATAAAAAAGAGCAAAAAAACAAAAAACAAAGAAACTGAAATGAGTCTTATTGGGACAGCAATATTCCAAGTAAACAGGAGAGTACCCTAGAACAAATACATAAATGGCTTAAAACTTGAGTAATATCAGACATTGATGTAGTGGCCCAGAAAGAGTCGTGCTTCTTTCCCAGCCCAAAATTAGTGGGGCACCAGTTACCACGGCACAAAGTATAGGGTATTTTGGCTGGTAACCCGTGTCTGCAATATTTTTCTCCACCCAGCAAATCTTTGTATTCAGCAGCTTTTTAATTTAAGGCAATTTGACTTGTCATTTAGGTGCAGGAGAGTCAGCAAGAGGTGTTGAGTCATGCCAATCCAACGTCACTGATCACTGAGCAGATTATACAAGAGTATAATCAACAGAAACATCTCCGTAAGGAATTGGAGAAGCTAGAGTCTGAGGTGAGGCTTTGTTTCGATCGCCCTCTTTGGTATTGACTAGATCTTTGACAAATTTAACTTGTGTGTGACGATGGATGGTGCCGTTAGTATATATCATCATAATAATAATACAGAAATAATACCTGTGTATTGGTCTGTAGTTTTGTGTGTTGTATAATTGCATCCTGTCACAGTCTTTTGTTATGTACAGGACTGCATACCTGTGGGTTATAGTAGTTTATTCTACTTTTACGCCCCCTGACCCTCATAGCTGTTTCTATTTCTTGTTGTACATGTTTTCGTCCATATTTATTTGTATTTATTGTTGTATTGGCCCTTTTAAGATGTTTAGATTCTGTGTATTTCTGAACATTTTGTATTATTTTTGGCTTTTTTTTGGTATGCTTTCTTGGTTCTTTTTTCCATGGTTATTATTATGAATATTCATTTATTTGTTGTACATTTTGTGTTGTTTTGGTCGAATAAATAATAATAATAATTTTGTCCTGGATTTTGGCTGCAGCGCTTTTGATTTTGGTTAAGTAAAGAAAGTAAATTTATTAATTAATAGTCACGTCTACTGCAATCAATTTATTAACGTTGAAAGAGATGTGTTTAATTTATCTTCTTTGAATTTAGAGTGGCTTTAGTGTTTTTTATTGTTCAAGTGAATTTTAAGATAACATCATTGCAATCTGTGTGCTCTGATCATCTTTAGGCATATAGTATCTTATTAACATCTTACATGATTTGATATAAACAGTACTACGGAGTCATCTTTGGCATATAGTATCTTATTAAATCTTACTGATTGATATAAAACGGGTATAACAGAGATCATCTTTAGGCATATAATATCTTATTAACATCTTACCTGATTTGATATATAACCCAGGTACATAAACTGGAGAAGATGTCAGCTACTCCAGGGGATGATCATCTAATTGCTCAGACAAAGCGAGGCATGAAGCGTAATTGTGGCAGTCCTGCAGGTAGGTCTTGGCTCTCTTACTTCACCTACATGTAGGAGTAAAAGGCTACCTGGAGTAGAGGTAGAAGAGATTGCAAGTTGTCTTTATTTAATTCTGGGAAAGAAACCCAAGACGTGAAGGGGTCAATACTCTTGAAGAATAAGGATGGTTTAACAAAGTGCTGGATAATTGGCTTAAAAATACCAACAAATGTCTGTGTGTAGAATGTTTGAATAATGTTTGATTTGAATTATGATGTGGTATGAAATTTGATTAAATACTATTTGTATGACTTTACAGAGTAATGGTTGATTTTTGTCTGTCATTGCATTCAGGTCTAGTTAATGGTAACTACGAGCATCGGAGAAATAACAACTTGAGTCCAGGATGTGCCAAGGGGGTCAGCTCCGAGAGTCCATCCCCCACTGCACCAGTCACCAAAATACTGCCACCAAATCTATCTCCACGCTCTGCTGCCCTCGCTGCTGGAATGCATGACTACACGCATCTGTCACCTGGTAAAGCAGCTCTCCACCGCAGACTCTCTGGTTATGAACTCATCACGAAGGAGTCATCCAATAAATTGGGTCTGACGCAGAGTACCAATGAAAAGGAACCAGTTGTGAATGCTGATGTGAAAGGGAAAGGCACTAATGGGAAGGAAAAGATCCAGGGAGGTTTTGCAATCCTTGCTGGACTACAGGACCCAGCATCAGCACAGAGGGGTTTTAGCGGAATGGACGGAATAAAAGAGGGCGCTCTTCTCAGTAAGGGCATGGCGGCCAACGAGCCCCCAGCATTATCTAAAAGCCAGCGAGATGTAGGACACTCCAGCCTTGGACAAGTGATTCCTTCCATGATGGCAGGAAATGCCATGGTTACGTCAGTCATCACATCAGTAGGACTAGCTGGAACACTCCAAAAGACCCCGCCCACTGTGCAGACCTCCCAGACCACTCCCCAAATGGCTCTGATCAGCCCACTTGATATCAAGCATCGTGGTTTCTTCAACTTGCTGACCACAAGCCAGGTGAGCAAAGCAATGGACACAAGCATGGCATCCCTGGATGCACCCCTCAGTCCTCAGAATGTAACCTTGTACCCAAGTGAGCCTAGTAAAGAGCAAACATCTACCAGCAGTACTGCAACCATAACTACCTCACAGAACACTATGACAACCTCCACCCCGTTGCTGAAATCAACAGCTGCAGAGAAATCTCAACTGGTGTCTACTTGTACAAATCCGTCCGCTGCACAGCTGTCTTCAAAACCGGTTGTTACTACAGCCGTCTTGACACAGCCGCAGCCGCAGCTAGTCAAATCCAAGAAGAGCCGTAAGCGGGCTTCAACCACCACAGTGACCAATCACATTCCAGCCAAGATGAGTGCCACATCGAGGCAGAGAAGTCTGGAAACCCAAGACAGCATCATGACGATGTTGACCAACGTTAACCAGCCGCTGCGCATCAGTGCAATTCCCTCCCCAGAGGGTAAAATGTCCTCCCTGGATCGTTCCATAGGGCAGACAACACAGAGGGGAAGAGCCAAATCAACATCAAGACCGATACCAAAGAAGTAAGAAAGTTTTTTTAGTTCTGAAGTCCAGTTTGAATCTGTGCAAAACAAAACTTGTATCTGTACCACAAATTATCAGAGTCATCATTGAGCTATCTTTTTCTAGTTGGAATGAAAAGTACAATCTTATATAAAGAGTAGTCATAAGAGTGGAGTGTTTTGGAGGATAGGGGAGGGTCTCTAACCAAAGACACCCTGATTAGGGTTAATGTAGGACTTGATAAGAGTGCACGTCCACGGTACACTTTCAATGATGACCCAAGATTACTGTCAAAACATTGACAATAAAAGGGCTTGCTGTTTTTTTTAAACGGCCACTTTTTCAAACCTAGATAGAAAATTTGATAGCTATTTGTTACTCATCATTGTTACATTTTTGTGTCTTTTACAGTAAGTTGTGTAAGGCAATTATTCCCCAAAACAATGCTGCATCAGTCACTACTGAAAGATCTATCTGTAAAACACCTGACCCTTCAAAAGAACAAAGCAAAGGTAAGTTAGTTTGACCTCACAGTTGGTTCTGGCAAAGATTCCTTTTCAGTTTATTGTCTGTTTTGATGCCTTATCCTGTTTGAAAGTGTGACATAATTCCACTATAAGCCATGCCCATTTTACACACGCACTAGGTCCAATGATTGTCAGATGCCCAATGGACATGCATCCAGCTTGTTTGGGGTTTATGGTTTATGTAGGAAACAGGCTTGCAACATGTCAGCTGATCAGCAATTTCCTAATCTTTGGTTTCTCAGCTATACAAATGAACATTGAAAATCACAGTACAAAGTCTGGCTGGCACTTTCCTGTTTTTGGCAAACTGCGTTTGCTTGCCATTCCCATGGTCCTCTCGGACTTATCAGTTTCTATCATAAGAAATGCCTTTGAATAAAGAAATGAGTGGTTTTGGGTACAAGTTTACATGGATGCATGTGTCCAAAATGACTTAATGACAGGACAGCAAACATCGTAGATGATTGTATATTGCTTATCACCACATATGAAATGATAATAATAGAAGATAATAGATATAACAGTTAACATTCTTTAGAAAAGTTTAAACAAATGAAAGTTTTCATGGCAGCGCTTATCATAAATAGGAGGTTTTTGGAGACAGGAACAGAATTTCTATCCTTACTTACATGTACACAAGTCTGTGATGAAAGGAATCCTTACTAGGTTCAGCCAAAGGAAATGTAAGCGGAAAATGCTGTGATAAAGAAGTTACTTTCAGTTGGACTATTGACATTATATAATATCTTTGTATTTATTTTACTCCAATGTAATCAGCAGTCTTGGTAACTTTGGGCTTGGTGTGATCTTTTCCCTACCACAGAGAGACTGCCCTCGCCTGTATCTCCAGAGCCATCAAGACCTAAGATCAAGGAGTCACCTAACACCAAGAAGCTCCAGGCTAAGATTAATAGTGGCTTTGATGCACTTGCTGCTTTCGCATCCACCGAGCTGGACCGCAGCAAGCAAATCCGCCGTCAGAGTGCCGGGAACAGCCCCGAGAACCAAGGCAGGAGAGATGCTTCGAAGAGTCCTCTTGGCGCAGGAGGACGCTCACCCCATGTACCTCAGGTAGCAAGCCCAGAAGGAACCATGGAGAGTTACAAGAACCAGAAGAAGGGCAGTTTGGTCAGCTTTGGGAGGGAGGATGCCCAGAAAGGCGGAGGCACTCCAATGATCGCTTTGACCTCCCACATGGGTACCGGCGCCCCTTTGTCTCAGAACAGCGTGGTGTCGTTGAATCACTCTGTGAATGTGCAATCACTACCAAATGCTGCAGAGGGTGTGAGATTCGGAGAGACTGAGCGTCGTCTTATTGAGGACATTGATGATGACAATGACGTGCACATCGACGTCGAGGAGACAGACTCCATGCAGGAGCTCCTTAAACCAAGGACTCCAGGATGGAGACGAATGGCAGATGAGGAAGCTCTCCAATATATTGACGAGGAAAAGGAAGAAGAGTTGCCATGTCAGCCAGAAAAGCCTGTCATCCTGGTGGAGAAGACTTCATCAAGTGTGACTAAGACAGAAGCACCAGTCCCTCCTCCTGCTCAGTCCAGACATAAACAGAGCAGCATGTTAAGCCTCGCTTCCACTCAGGGCGTGTCATCATCACAAGTAACCAATGGTACTCGGTCTATTAATACCACTGCACCAAGCCAAGGACCACAGTACAACCAGGCAAACCTAGCTAGACAGTATGCTGCTCAGCATCAAAGGTCGTCTGGGATGATGGGATCCATATCCGGGCAAGGTGTACCACCTCAGGCATCTTGTCACACCACCACTACCAAACAATCGATGACTACTAACAATCCCTCGGCCAAAGCATCACAGCAGTCTGGGACTCAGCCTGGAGCAGGACAACCCAAGTTTGTGCAGATGTCTTGCAGCAGTCCCACCATGCCAATTGGTAGTCGATCTGTGGCAGCAAACGCCTCATCAGTGAGCCAGACCAGTGCGGCCAACTCAATTACAAATAGTATTGTCGAAGTCGCCCCTGCTGATCAGTTCCACAAGAAGTTCTCACGCAAGGAGGGACGGAAATTCGGAAAGCTTTGGCTACAGCATCAACTGAATCCAAATAATGATCCAAAGATGAATGCGCCAAGTACAACACAGGGTAAGTCAACTGATATTGGAGCTCAGGCTGTAAGGTCAGACCACCAACTTAATGACCACAAATGGAAGAGACTACACCACTTGAATCCTACTTATAACTCACAATCAAGCTTCACTCCAAAGTCATCCCTGAACCACCAGCATCAGCCAGGGACATTGATGCAATACACGACCACGGCAAATGCCTCCAAACTTCCCCGGTCAAACCAGAGTCAGCACTCCGGTTACATCGTCACATCGGCTGCTAGTCAGAAACTCTCTCATCCACAGCTGACTGGGGATAGTAATTTGAGCAACAAGCAGTATGCTCCAAACTGGGAAGGCAAGTTTGCAGGTGAGAGCAACATCACTATGCCAGCTGTTAATTCTTGCCAACGCAGTGGTACTAGACAGGAAGGAAGGGTTGAATACTCCACGGGGGTCAACACTCCTTATATTGAGCTCAAATCACAGCACCAGAGGAATGGACCCGTTCCACATAGAGCAGTTCAGTCCAGACAGTACAAAGGTGCTGGAGATGCAAAGCTAAACTCTAAAGCTAAACGCATGGCTGTGTATGAACCAGAACAGGTGTCGCCGACTCTCAAGTCATGCTCCAAGAACAGTGCCACCGCCAGTTACCTCAACAATGCCTCGTTATTCTCCAATACGCCACACTACAGTAACGCCCTGCAGCAGCCTGCTCAGCAGCCTGCTCAGCAGCCTACTCAGCAGCATGCTCAGCAGCCTACTCAGCAGCCTGCTCAGCAGCCTGCTCAGCAGCCTGCTCAGCAACCTGCTCAGCAGCCTGCTCAGCAGACTCCGTACAACCACATCCAGAGTCTTCCAAACCGTGGGATACCTTTGCAAACTGCCCGCTCCAACTTCAACCACACCCCTTCGCCGACCTCCCCGAATCATTTTAGGTCCCCCTATCCAAGCCCACCTGCCCCTCATCAGAATAGGATGATGTCACAGGGGTCAACACCACCATTGACTTCACCGACTGAACAACCTCCCCCTCCTCCTCCCCCTCCCCCCAGAAATGACAAGACCACGCCTCCCCCTCCACCTCCTGGTAGACCCCTTCCTCCGCGCATCAACACCATGCGTCCAGGTATGCCCATCTCCCCAGGGTTCTCCATGCTAACACCGTACGCAATGCCTACACGGCCAGAGATAGGAATGCCTACATACCTGCACTCTAGTTACCCACACCCACAGGCTAACGTAGCTGGGTTCACCGCACCTAATGCCACGCCCGGTTACGTCATGCAGTATGGTACCACTCCCAGATGAATAAATAAGCAGGTCAGTAAACGTTTGTGATTGAGATAAGTGCCTATAAAGTTATCTACAAACAATTCTGAACCACCAACATATCAAATATTAAATTTTAATTCCTGAGACTCTAGAGACAGTTACTATGTTACATAGTTTGGAGTATTGAAGCTTTTGCCTAGTTTTGTTAGAGACGGTGAACACCTACACAATTCATTTATGGCACAATGGTACCAGACTTTGCCCATCTTAAGGTTGATATACAAAAGCTTACCCATAACATTTGACTAACAACATTGTCTTCAGTATGTGAGTGCTCACTTGTGACCAACCAAGTCTAAATGTATGCGCTAGACATTATTCAAAATCTAACTCAAAAATGAACTTTTATATATAAGAACTTGTATATATATAAGAACTTCAAATTATTGTTATTATTATTGTTATTATCTCCCATACGGCCCCACTAATCTTCCCTCAAACAAACAACACTAACTTAGTATCCAAACCACTTCCCTTTCTCAACAAAATACCTGGTTATTTATTCTAAACGCTTTCTTCTTCTTCTCGTATTCCTTGCAGACTTTTCTATGAGATTCTTAAAATGCAGTCACAGTATGTGAGTGTTTCATAGGATGGGAGGACCTGGTAATACCTCGGTGAGAATAAACCTTGAGTTCTGTTTATGAGGGGGTGAGAATAAAGGGTAGGATGGGGGAAGGAGAGATGTCACAACTACTACAAGAGTGCAACGCTTACAAATGGTTCGCATTCGTTAATGTGACAGGGCTTGTTTTTGTACAAGAGTACGTATAGCAATTGTAATAATTATTCCAACTGCCAAATTGAGAAGACGAAAGACAAAAATAATAATTACTTGTAAAATGTGTTTAGAGAGTCATGGATTGCTTTTTTTATAAAGAAGTGTAGATAGAGTAAAAGAACAATATATGGGAAAAGTCCTGGTTTTCGATTGCTGCATCAAAAACAGACGGTGATCTAGAAAGTTGTATTTTCAAAGATTTTCATTCATGACCGTTAGAGGTTTTTGTTGTGAATTTTATGAATTTCCTTAATTTTGTTAGTTTTGGGAAACGGCAGTACCTCAAACTGATGGTACGGAATGTTTGTTCTGAAACTGATCGTTGTCTCTTATTTCTTCTAAATGCTGAAATTTGCTGAGCCCTTGAAAATCTTGCTTAACAGAAATGGATACCAGCCAAATTACCATGTGAAATATATTGGCTTTGGCTGGTTAACCCATTGGCTGATTTCCTGAGGCCAATTTCATATACTGTAGCTGTTAAGTACAACCAATCTTGCTAAGCAGAAACAGGTTACCAGCCAAAATACAATATTATTGATATTGATTATGACTGGCTCCCTGTAATTTTTTTGCATAGCCGAAAAAGTTGCTAAGCACTATTTTCTGCTGAACAGCTTTGGAAATTGGCCCTGTTGCCTTTTATGTGTTTATCATTTCTCCCCCCCCCCCCCTCAGCAACTTTGTTTTGTCTCAGGGAGAGATATGCAATTTGTAAAACAGCAAAAACTGTTGTTTTCCTGATGCTATGTCATAACTCCTTTTTTTATAAATGATAAATCATACCCTACTTTAGAGTGAGTCGTTTGCCAGGATTTTTCCCCAGAAATCTTTCAATGTCTTCTCTCACGACATTTATACGGTATGTTCATAATTTGTTCATCGCGCACAAGGAGGCACAAGAGCGCCCTCTATAACTTGCGTGAATCCAACCTCCTATCTTACAGTGTTACCCACTGTATAACGATGTCACTGCCATCACCTATTTCTAAAAGATTAATAAATAAATAAAATGTTTTAAAAAATGTAAATTGTTTTCTCTACACAGGGAATAAAAAGCAAAATCTTAGATTGGTCACAAATTATTTTTTTGAAAAGAATTCTATAAAATGACTAATGTGTAACCATGACAAACAACAACCTTGACTTTGTACAGAGAGTTCAATCTTAGTGAGTACAGTGTAAGTCTGACGTGACTTCTCAAGATGCAAGTGAGGGGGTGTTAATACAGAAATACAAATTAGCACAAGATCTCTGCCATATTTTTTCTAGAGTTGATGCCATTGTGATACTGTCAGCCAAGGCCTCAAATTAACTTAAACCATCTGCTTTGCTTCACAATTCACAGAAGAATTCTGATTGAATGCTTCAATTTCTAAATCTTCAAGAAGTCTTGTCAAATATATTATTCTCCGCGGCTTTAGACACGCAATTTTTTTGCCACTTTTTTTTGTTTGTATTTGTGAAGCCTTAGAGATGATGACACTAAAGCTGCATGCTGCACGTTTAAAATGCTGATATCTGAAGTACTTTTGTGTTCAAAAAGATGACTACAGCTACGTAGGCTTGCCTGCAAAAAATGCAATTTCATACGTATTAATTAATATCATATTAATGGGACCAAACATACATGTAGACCTGCAAATAATGTAAAAGGAAGCAGGTCTATATTATTTATTAATATTGTAAAATTGTAATAGGTAGTATACTGTAACTATTTTTTGTAAAACATAAGACAAACTATAGGGCTTACAAAGTACGCCCAGTTTTTTTCCTATGCTGAAGTGGGTAAGAGTGAGGACATTTTTAAGTAGAGTAAGTTGTTTGCAGAATTATGTGACTTTTTTTTTTTAACACAGTGTGTAATTTGCCGAGAGTATGTTGTGGTTTGTTTTTTCTTAGTTAATTAATTTTGCAGTGAATGGCTTTCTGAAAAATAAGGCCAAGTTTCCACACAATCTACATGTACCATGCTGCATTTTGTAAATTATTAAGTAAATTTAAGTCTGTTGTAACAGAAGAGGAAAAAATAACAATATTCATCTTTTTTTAAAATTTAGTTTAAATTATCCATTTTGGGAAGTTAAAGTGTTGGAAAGTTTAAATAATTAGGTAGGTTGATTGAAAAAAAAACATCTTGACTTAACTTTTGGAGTATGTGTTTGCCCTCGTCTTAAAATAAACTATAACTAATTGTTACATTTGTGTAGAGAATCAATGTTGTGATATGCATTTATTACTCTATAACTAGGAATTAAAACAACTAAATAAAGTAAGTGTGAAAGTTGACATTCTTTCTGTTCAGTACTAGAACCAACATTGCATGAATACTAATTAGGTTCAGGTCAAAGGCCATAGGTCCGACCCCAAGTCTTAAAGAGTGCGATGGGCTGTAATACATGCAGGGTGTTTTATTCTTTCTGCCATCGTTCCTAAAATGTTTAGTGTTAACTTTTTTCACAAATTAGCATTGTTTAGCTGTGTCCATTGGATCGTTGTGAATGTTTAAACTTCAGATATGAAGAGTTTAGATTGTAAGTTGTTTGACCTGTTGTGGAAAGTGGATCAAAGTTGGACCCCTTGAGTTTATAATGACAAGGTGTTAAGGAAGTTTAATTTGCAGTCATGTTTAGATTATGTCATCTCTTGAACGTTTCAAAGAATCAATTGAATTTTTCTGCTGACATGGTAGATTTCAAATATGTTCATGATATGCATTGTGCATACTCTGGATAAATTCAGTCAAATTTTTTCTTTCCCAAAAAATTAGACTTTTGTTCAAATCAGATTTTGTTTAGTTTTGCAGCCAGTCACTGTTTTTGATTCTCGTCATGAGCTGTTTCTGGTTACCGGTTACGTAGCTCTAAAATTGTATTTTTTTTCCCATGTCACAAACTTGTTTCTGGTCAGGGTGGCCAAAACACGGCCACAGTACAGGGGTTTTAACTTTGTTGAGGGACTAGTGTGAATAAACCATTAGGGTTTGTATAATGTGGTAGATAATGACACTCCTGTCGTATAAAACACTAAATGCACTATAAGTTTGTGATAGAGTTTGCTACGACTTGTTGAAATAATTAACTATAGGCTCCATATGCTGCATATGAATTGGCGGAATTTGCAATTGTCCTGATGTGGTGCTATTGTGTGTCTATGGAGTAACGGAATCATTTTTCCTTAAAACTAAAAAATATTTAGTATTTCAGAGGTAACAAATGAATGCAATTTCTCTGTCATTGTAGATTTGCAGAGAGAAGCTGCTTCGTTTTGGGAGGGTTTTTTTTACCGCCGTAAAATTTAGAACTGATGAAATTTTTGGTCAAGGGCTTAGGGTACCAGTTAATTTTATGACCTATATCAAGTAATAAACCACAAGGGAAACTGACTGGGTAAATTTTAATTAATTTAAGGTTAAACAAAGAAAAAATAACTGGAGCGGGATTAAAATCTCTGACTTCCGGATTAACGTGTTGGCGTTCTACCAACTGAGTCGTCTATCCATTATGTCTCCATATTTTGTTAATATCTTTGTTGTGGGGTGCCAGTCAGAATCCGTTCAACCTGTAACTACTGTGTAGCCAGGGATCACACCCAAGTTTAGGATACAACCTGGGAAGCGGCAGCAGAGGGATTGCCTTAAGGGGATGCAACTTTTTACAGGTTGAATAGCTTCTGACTGGCACCCTAAACAAAGGTATTGACAAAATAGGGAGACCATCAACATTTGGGCTATATAGCTCAGTTTATAATAGAGAGCTTGCACTTTAATCTGGAGGTTGCAGGTTCAAATCCTGTTTTGGTAAATTCTCTTTGTTCAAGCCAAAATTCAGTTTTGACCTACTAGGTAAATGTCACATGCTTCTATTTTGTTGGAGGTAGGGTAGGGAGGGATGAAGAGTTGAGGCCATTCTGAAACCATAGAATTTTGTATCTTAAACAATTTTTCCCTCAAATGTAATCTTGGACCCAAGGCTGAAATTAAAGAAACAATACTTTACTAATTTAGGATAGCAAGAACTGAAAGTACAATGGTTACTGCTGTTGCATCATGTAGGATTCTTGGTCATCATCATGAAGTGCACACACAAAGCAATGATTCAACTTCCAAAATTGTGCACAAGAAGTGATGATCTCGTTAATTTGGGGGCTACAGTAACAGAATTGTTGTTTTCTTCCATTCAGAATAACAGAACATTTTGGTTAGTTTTTGTTAATACAAATCCATTAACCAGCTTTGGTTTATGAAAACCAGGGCAAACCATGGCATTAACAGTAATTAGTTATAACAGATTAACAGTAATCATGTATTAAAGGTGACTTGGTTTTTGATATCTACTAATAAGAAATAACATGGTATAGGTTTAATTAAAGGTAATAAAAGGACGTACGGCTCTAGTGGGGGGGGGGGGTCTTTTTTAGATGTTTGGTGGCAGGAGATTGGTTGGGTAATTCCATTGCGATAACATAAATGTGCAAATTTTAAACATACATGTAAGTGACAAACCCATGGCTCTATTATTGAAGCTACTTGGAATGAAATAATCCCTAAGAAGATTTTTTTTTACTAAAATAGAAGTTTGTAAGGGACCATGTGTTATAAAGCGTTTTGGCCAGTTGCCTGTTTCAGCGTTTTTCAAAAAATGTTATTATTATTGACAAATTGGCAAATTTACAAATCTTCCATGATGTTTTTTGGTTTTGTATTCTTCAAGAAACAAGTAAAATTGGGAAGGGGCTGTAGACATTTTGCCCTTTTAAACTTTGTGCAAAGTTTGTGTATCTTTTGAGGTAATAAGTTTTGCAGGGAGTAATTTTTAAGTAATAAACAAACTGAAATAAGCCATTTGCAGGTGTGAGAATTAAGGTAAACAATAACATAAAACAGTGTCTGCAGGCTGAATACTTACAAAGAAATATAAAACCTCCTAAATTTGAAACATGAATTCTTTCAATAATGTATGCAACCATTTCAACAATCCTATACCGTGTTTTTCACTGCAGTTTTTAAATCTTCCCAGAAAGACAATAAACAGTATTCAAGTGAACCAGTTCGTCCCCCAAATTGGGAACTTTTAGGGAATAATTTTGTACCTTAAACTTATCAGAATGTTGAGAATTGCTTTAAAAGAATAGTTTGTGAAAAAGTAGGATTTAAAAATGACGATGTGTATTTTTTTAACTTTTAAACAATCACAAATAACACTTGAATTAGCACAATGAGGGTTTGGGTTTTTTCTTTTTTGGGTGTGTGTGTTATTGAATGCAATGGATTGTCATCACATTGTCGCCATCTTGGTTTCCCTCCCACTCAAATCGGTGTAACCAAACTGAGGCTGTGTGGACAAAAACAGTCTGGCCCCTTTTGGGTATAATTAACATTGGTATTCATTACTGGTGTTGTATACAGGGAACATGACAACGATTGTGGCATATCATAACATCATTTTTTTTATAGTAAAAAATAATTTAGGCTTATCTTAAATTCAGAAAAAAGGAAGAATTTAAACTTTCAAAGAGCTGCTAATAATAAAATAACAGGATATCAGGATTAAAACACTATACATGATCACTAGGATCTGCTCTGTTATGTGCTAACTAATTTTTGTTGGGCGGGTACAACATTGGTAATGTCTTGACTGCTAAATAATTGACTAATTATTTTTGTAATTAGTTGATTTGGGGATGCTGACCTTGTGTGAACTTCACTTATCCTGAGAATTATTGCTGGTCTTTTTTTTCTTACAGAATATTTCTTTATACCTAGAAATGTTAGCTTTAAAAAAAAAAAGAATATTTCCAGGTTTGTAATTATTATTATTATTATTTAATAGTTTGTTAAAAGAAACCGTGTTTGAACTGAGTTTGCTATGATTTACGAAATGTAAAATTAAGTTTTTTCAATCCCAAACATGCCTGTATGCCTGTAATTGCTAAACTAAGCTTTCTTTGACCACTTTGGCACGGGCATTCACTGAAGTAGGCAGAACAAAAAGGATGATGAGCCTTGTGGCTAGAAAGTATTTCTATTTTTAGATAACTATTGTCAAGGTGTTAATATAGGTAGGTATAGAGAGATGGAGTTTAAGAGGAGTGTAAGGCTGTTAAGTGTCCGCTTTGGCTAAGGCTTTAACATTGCTGTTTTAGCTAACAGCCACAGCCTTAGCTAAAGTGGCATAGTTTAAACATTGCTAAAGAATGCTCTTAGCATTATTTACACATGAGGCCTTTGATAATAATACTCTGGCTGTGGCCTAGGCTCCTGCCAACATATTGAAGCCACTTGCCGAGTTGTGCACTCTTTTGGAATTTGTGAGGTGTGTTTTTGCAGTGTAAACTGATTACCATAACTGTTTTGCTTTTTGATTTGTTTTCTAGTACACAATAATTTTTAAAAAAATAGTAAAAATCAAAACAGCTATGAGTTACAGCCTCAACTAGCCACCTTATTGGAAAAATGTGAATGGATTTGAGACTTTGTTAGACTGGTGCCTGTTTTGTGGTAATCCTAAATGGCATTGGTTTATGCCGTATTGAGTCCAGGGCCTAATTTCAGAAAGCTGTTAAGCAGACAATGTTGCAAGACACTTCAATTTGCTAAGCAAAAATTAGCAGGGAACCAGTCACCAGCCAATTACATTACACTGAACTTTGGTGGGTAACCCATTTCTGTCAAGCATTTCCAATTTCACTTAGCAAACTTTTCTGCTTAACCTGAAATTGGGCCCTGGGATTCAAAACAAGATGGCTGCTGCTGGCACAACAGAAGTCATTCTTAAATAAACAATAATTATTGTGAATTTCTCTTGTATATTAAACTGTTGTGGGTCAAACCATGGATCGCCATGGTAACATCATCAACATGTTGTCAATTCATAAACTCTTTGTATATTTTATTTTGCAGCAATTGTTGCATTCTGTAGTAAATAACTGTGAAATATTGTTATATAGGATGATTTATTGTTTATTATCTCTTGGAAATTCGGGTCAATAAAGTAAAAAAGTGTAGAAATCTGAACAAGTCCAGTGTCCAGTGTTATTTTAAAAAGTTCCTTATTATTTTGATATAGTTCTGGTAATGAAACCAAGGAGTCCTCAAAGTGACTAGCACTGCGATCTGTAGGCCTGAAGATACCTGTGAAGACAACATGATTAAATTGTAAATGTGGGAGTACCCATGCAATCACGTAGGGACTGAAAACCCAATCCACATGCAAGGCTCCGGTCTGAAGTGGGATTTGAACTGGGGTCCACAGTGGTGTAAGGAAGGGTGAAAACTTGAATGATGTGCCAACACCTTTACAAATAAAAGGCAATTTTAAACCTCTTCTTATTAGAAAATAGACTGCTCCATTAGGCTCCCATCCTACCATAACGTTTGCTGTTGGTCATAGTGGGTCATAGTGGTCACTGAAGTAAGAGATGGAGCTTGTTGGATCGGTCCATTATACATGGAGGTAAACGATGTCCAGTGAGTTTGTGTAATTCAAAGCAATCATTTTTTTCAGAAGAGTTTCAGTGTAATTATAGGAATGGTTCGGGTTAGAATTATATTATGACAGCTCAGCTCAAAGGATGATATAAATACCATAAACTTGAATAACAACAATTGTTGTTTAAAGATGGAGTTGAAAAAATAAAATCAGCCTTTCTTGTGTTGCAAATTTGTTATAAAACTGTATCAAATTAAATGCTGGAGGTATTGGATTTTGAGGCATGCCCAATGTGTGCTTGTAGATTTTATTTTCTCCAAAAGGGCCTGGAAATCACCAAGCATTAAATCAAAATATAGATTAAAGGTAATTCAAACAAATTACTTTATTTCCATCAATGCATAAAGGTACAAACAAACAGATCAGTTAAATACATTTAAAGGAAATAAGACTAAGACAATGGTACGCTTTGAACAGAAGATCAGCAAAGATGTAGGGTCAACAGATTGTCATGTGCACCCCCCCCCCCCCCCGCCGCCCCACCTCATTTGTGCTCAAGGTTAGCCTACAAAACAAACAACACAGACAAACATGTTATTTCAGAAATTGGTAATAACAACAAAAATAGGGAAAAAAACATCCCCTAACCCTGCACTGAACCTTGATTTGAAAAAAATATAATGATTTGTTACTTAAGAGAAACTATAAATATAAATATAAATATGAATAGTAAACTTGCGGGTACAACCATGGGTAAAATGTCTCTTTTGAAGGAGTGGTGGCTCTGAAAAGAGCTGGTTTGGTCTCGACGTTTCGAACAGTATACTCTGCTCGTCTTCAGGAGAATGCCTGACGAGCAGAGTATACTGTTCGAAACGTCGAGACCAAACCGGCTCTTTTCAGAGCCACCACTCCTTCAAAAGAGACATTTTACCCATGGTTGTACCCGCAAGTTTACTATTCATATTTATATTTATATTTATAGTTTCTCTTATTCTCCACACCATGCAAAGCTTCAAACACCATTTATTGATTTGTTACTTGTTTAGTAAGTTTATATATTACTTTTTACATCATACTTTTTCTTAAACAGTCAGATATTTCTGAAAATGAATTTCACTACATGTTCTTTCCAAGTCATTCAATGAAAAAGCCAAGCACCCAACATTGAAAATACCGCCACCTGTTCTATAAAAACAATCAATTATCTCGCGTCAGAAAAGGTCTGGTTCATCCGCTGTTTACAACGGAAGCATTATGAAATTCACCTACGGACAAGACTAAACACAAGAGGGCGGTTTGTATTTCCATAGCTTCAAAACACTGTGACGTCACCCAGTAGCGGCTGCATGTTTTCAGAAATGCCATTCAGTCGTGTACAAACTGCGTGAGAAAAGTCGATATTATACTGAGGTAAGCACGATATTTACAGTTTTGTTTAATCAGTGTTTTTTATGCAAATGTAAATACTATAAATTTCTCTATGCTATAACTGAGTTAAAGGTTTTCTTGTTCTATAGTTTGAACAGAGTACTGAGTGAGAGTTTTGCGGTGTGTTTTCACCTGGTGATGTACGCCGTCTGTGTGTACTGTGTGGACAAAAATAATGATGCAAATTATTTTGATAAAATAAAAAGCTGACTAGAGTAGTCATGGTGGTAGTACAATACCATATTCTATTCTGAATGGAAGAGACCGATAAAACATATGTAACATTTTTAGTTGCCTGATATTGCTATAATTACCATGATGGGAGCAGTCACATAAAAAAGTGGAAATTTTACCGGCAATAAATAAAATTTAAGTATAATCACATCGTAGCGCCCCCTTTGACGTGTATACACGAAGTAGCTAATGTTTTAGAACAAATGAATTACAAAAATTGTCGTCCAATCACCCCCTAGACCTACCCTCACGATCCACATCAGATTATTCTGAAAACATTGAATCTAACATGTCTAAACTTTAAAGTGAAGTTAGTTATTCTGAAAACGGTGAAACAACGTTTATCTTCACTTACTTATTTGCAGAACTAGGTCACAGGTTATCACAAACAAGTTTCTTAAAATATCCTCCTGAGGATACGCTTCTTGAAAATACACTAGCTGTATTTGATTGAAAATTACCCCTGCCTCATAAAGGAACTGCCAGGAACTGCCAGGAAGGAACAGCTCATTATTGAAGAGACATTTGAAGAGACAAATCAATACTGCTAATCAGCAGTCAGATTGAGGGAGGTCAAAGATGGCAGGCACAGCAAGGCATGACCGGGAGATGGCCATAAGTGCCAAGAAGAAAATGAATACAACAAAAGATCCAATTGAGAAGTTAAGATTGCAGTGCTTGGCCAGGGGCTCTGCGGGTATCAAAGGAATCGGACGGTAAGATATATAAGAAAATGTTATTAGAATTGAATTATCAAAATTTGTCTTATTAATATAATCCTCAACTAAATAAATTAACCTGAAATTCTTAAAGTTGTAAGACAGGTTTATCTCCTTATCTGTGGGTTTATTTTTATAATAAAAAAGTTAGAACTAAACCAACTGAGCGAACACAATTATTGAAAAGATAAACAGAAGTAAAACTGCACTGTCCGACCCGCATGCAATAATGTTTTTGTACCGAGTGGATTCTATGTATGTTCACTACTGTGTGGTACTGTAGTGGTACAGGACAAAAATGCCAGGCCTGCATGCACTTGTGCAAGCTAGTTCTGCAATTGGGTGCTAAAAGGGGGACTGTCATCAATGATCGTAGCAGGCTTGTAGCTGTTCATGGAATAATGAACTCTCACCCAGTTTAACTGCACACACACATCCTGGCAGCACCGCACAATGGGCACCTTCATTGTTGTATTGTGATGTAACGGCCAGTGCAAACTTGCATGCAGTAAGGTAAAAACTGTGTTAGAGTTCATAGCTCCATGTACAGCCACAGACCTGCATAACCACAGTCGCATCTTCAGGCAGAGGATAATGGCTGTTACTGTTAGTGCAGAATTCCGCTTTTAGTCAAACCATAAAGTACAGCCAAGCTGATATTCGCTTTTTTTCTGAACATATAACAGAACTCCATAACTGGTATGATGAGGGTTTATATCTTGCAGTGGGCATTTTGACTATGTATGCTTTTTATTTTTACTTCTGACAGTGTCTTCCGAATAATGGATGATGACGGTAATCGAACGCTAGACTTCAAAGAATTTAAGAAAGGCATCTCAGATTACGGTTTAGACCTTGAAACCAAAGAACTACAAGACATGTTTAGTTCCTTTGACAGAGACGGAGGTGGAACTATTGACTTTGACGAATTTCTTGTATCCTTGAGGGTAAGAGCCAAGAAACAGTTTTGATCTTATTCCTGTCATTTTTTTACTTGTCCTTTGTCATTCTTAGTAAAGATAATGGTGTCATGGGTGAGTGGTCTCAAGCAAAGTTCTTGCAGCTGAGTCATCAGGGTGTGGGTTTGAATCCTGGTCATCACACTTGTGTCCTTGACCTAGAACTATAATTGCTTCTCTTCACTGAGGGGGTGAATGGGTACCTGTGAGGGCGATGGTTTTTGTGATTGATTTAGCTTAGTGCACTACATACTTGGCAGCACATGCTGTATACTCCCCAGGGAACTGAGACAGTATAAAGAATATAAATTAACGCTGATCCATTGACCGGGCGTAAAATATTCATAAGCCATAAATGTCAAAATCTGTAGATCAATTTGTTTGCTCAATTGAGTCCACCCTCAGAAGCTACATCTTAAGATACTTCAGTGTCTCAATTCAGTTGTTAGTCTCGGTGTCAGAGTTGATGAGGCCTTATAGCCATGGTGGGAATGGTACATATGTAGACCTGACACGAGGTGATCGATACTTAATTAAGATGAGTACTTGTTCAGTCGAATAAGTCCACTCATAGAAGCTAGACGGGTCAGATAGGCCTACTTTATTGTCTCAATTCAGTTGATAGACGCAGTGTCAAAATGATGAGGCTTTCATAACCATGAGGTGAGGGGATTTAAGATTTGACATGAGGGGATCAATAGTTTGAGAAGCACCACATTGCTATTATTCAGATAACTCAGAAAAATGTTTCTCAAAGATTTAGTAGTTCTATTTAAACCAAGATGTAGGTGATTTAGATCCTACCTGAGCTATATCAATGACTATCAGTATTATATCTATTATCAATATGAGATATAAAACAGAATCACTTTTATTACCATTGCACACAAAGCATGAATTGGGATAACAACAGCAAAATAAAAGTCAATATTTAAAAAACCATCACAACTTATCATGATTTATTAATTCCTTTGTTTACAGCCACCCATGTCCAAAGCAAGAAAGGACGTTATTTCAAAAGCCTTCCGTAAACTGGACAAGACGGGAGACGGTGTGATCACAATTGAAGACCTTAAGGGTGTCTACAATGTCAAAAAGCACCCCAAGTTTCTCAATGGGGAGAAGACGGAAGATGAACTCTTTCGGACATTCTTGGACAGTTTTGAGCCCAATTCGGCAGAAGCTGATGGTCAGGTAAGCAATAGATATAGGGTGGAAAATATTGCTTTAGTTTTACATTCATGACACAATATTAGACTAGGAAATACAAAGCAAAGTTATGAGGCTACTTTCAATGCTGAGCTTCCTTATGGCCATAGGGCCCCTCTGTATCTCTAGTGTTGTTGTTTGTACCTCTTTCTATTTCAATATTTCCATAGATTTCTAATTTCCTCTAGAAGTTCCCTTTTCCCATGGAAAGTTTAAGCACTCTGCAATGGTATTCCGGGAAAAAAAATCCATACCCATGCGCTGTATTATTTTTCATTTTTGTTGTTTTTGTTTTGCAAGAAAACATGAGTAGGCTCTCATTGTTAAATCGCAGAACCTCGACCATAAGCTATGGCTGATAATCTGCCATAGAACACTATAAGCACCTCCAAATACTCCGACTTAAATGTACCTCCCATTGAGCCAAATACAATGATAAACAATGGTAGCAGCCTGTCCCTTTGTGTGTGCCACATATGTACAACAACAGGACAAAGGTCTGGAATCAGGGATTTCACAATAACAACCCCCCCGAAAAAGTGATACTATGAGCATGATTTCCAATACCTTCTGTCCCTCTTTGTACCAATGAAAAAAAGCATAACATGATAGATTCATGCCTGTGCATCTTACACAATGGAATGTCCCCTTGGATATTCATGTCCGCCATCCTACTGAAGAAAGTTGAGGGCACTTCAAAGTTGTTCCGGGCATTAAAGACCATCCACTGTAGGCCAGTCCATGTCATCATCAATGTGAAGTGGTTGACTTGTCTCTCCAGGAATTAAAGCCTGGTCACAAAGACTTACTTGGAATAGAAACTGACACTTGTCTTTGATGAGTAGCCTTTGAATTTGTTCTCCCATTGGACTTGTGGAAAGCACTGAATATAGTGCACTTATCACACATAGGTTTAAGAGTCAAGCACAAAATAATAGTCTGAATCCATGTTGCAATTGTTACATAGTTGCAGTACCCACTGCTAATATAGGTTTTCTCGGTCAATTTCGGCAAATGAGCGGCCGATTTAATTTTTGTGCGTTTGAATTAAAGCTATTTTGCCTCTCCAGTTTGTACTGCTTTTCAAATTCAGAATTCGGGCGTTCAATTTCGTTTTAAGGCATTCAAAATCCGTTAGCACTGTGTTCATTTTAGCATATCGGCATTCTTTTTCGAGACGCACAATCATCATTCAATTTAGCAAAGCTGGTTCGACTGGAGATTTTTACTGATTTATTTTTTTCAATTTCGTAAAGAGGCAATCAATTTCGCTGAATGAGAATTCAAATAAGTAGGAGATAAAGAAATGAGAATAAAAACAGTACTAGGCAATTGTTTCGTATCTTCACTTCAATTCAGGCAAACCATATTTTTTTTATTTATGTTTCCAGTAGATTTTACATGGGACCCATTAGATTTTTCTTCTTAGTTTTCTTCTTTATTCTTTTCTTGATTTGGGGGGGGGGGATCTTTATCGGTTAACTGACCAAGACCTAATGTTCCTTTATGTTTTTCCTGGTTTCTTATTGAGCTGCCATTTCTAGAAATATGCGTGTAAAACTGTGGAGAACGCTTGTTTTCGAAGTACATCGGCAAAGTGACTCAAGTGCCAATAAATAAACCGTATTTATGCCTTTAACAATCGAAAGAAAACAAAAGTTTGACAGCGCGTTTTTTAGATTGCACAAAGTCCAGAAATGACTGCCCAAAAATGAATTTGAATGACTAAACACACGCCTCAAAAAGCTCCTGCGAATTTGAATGATGCTTTGTTGAATTGTTAAATTGAATGATTGTTTTGTAAATCGAATGACGCAACAGTACATTTGACTAGTCATAAAACGAAATCGAATGACCCTTTTCAGAAGCATTCGTTTTCGCGCGAAATAGAATGGCGCAGTGATTTCTTTGGCTGCTCATTTGCCGAAATAGACTGAGAAAACCTATAGTACAGGATTCAAAATCTTGTCACCAAGCACACACAGTGGTGCAGTCAGTAAGACATATGTTCTACTATGCAGGGGTCTTGCATTCAAATCTCACCCTAATAGCCTGTGGATCCCCCCCCCCCCAACCAGGCCTTGGAAAGCACTGAGTACACCATGCTTATCACACATTGGTTTAGGGTAAAAAAAACATTATTTGACTTACTTTTTTCTTTTCTTGTTTTTATCTCCAGATAACAAAAGAAGAGTTCCAGAATTATTATTGCGGTGTTAGTGCATCCATTGATAAAGATGCCTACTTCTTATTAATGATGCAGAGTGCATACAAATTGTAAGTAACTTGTCTATTGTTTCAATAGCAATAGGCATGAAAGATCTGGCAAGTTTCTTGTCCAGAATGTTAATCCTTGACTCATTTGGTCTCGTGCCCATTTCAAAGCCAGTGAGGCGTTCTTTGCCGGCTTTGACTTTAATAGTAATTATCAAAATCAATTTCAAGGTGAGGAGTTAGTGAATTAACAGTCTCATGTCTAATTTTGCATGCAGTGCAGTTGGTTGCCTCCAAGTTGCCTGTGAAAGTTGCCAAGTAGACAATGAATGTACAGTTTTAATATTTTCTAACTGCAAGTTGTTGTCAGCATTTTTCCAGATTCCCTTTCTTACAACATTTATCTCACTATTACAGGTGATAGAAAATAAAGACTCTTGAAGAAAACTTGAAACTTTTTCAAGTCATCTGTCTTGCAAACTCCCGATATTAAAAGAATTGTTGAAAAGACAAACATCTGAAAACTGTTGGAGACATTCCACCAAAAGTGCCAATAAACGGTAAGCCACAGTGACCAAATATTCAGACCATTTTGAAGTTAGCTTAAAAGATAAGAAAAGAGATGCCGCTGAATGAATAACTTCCCTAGTTTTTGGAGAATGCTGCGTGATTTCTTAGCTCTTGCTTGATTAATTTAACAAGCTTTTTTGTTCATTGAATGTTTGTTTTAAACAGTCTTTTAAAGTATTCATAAGTTTTGAATTTAGTTTTGACTACAGATCCACAACCTCTCACTACAAATTTTCAAAAATTCAAATATGTAAATAAAAATGAAATAATTGAAATGTATTCTTCTGAATATCTTTTTTCCTCAAAAAAATTGTCTGCGGTTGAAACTACTTTTCAATAAATAAAATGAAGCGGAAAGAACTTCGTAATTTACAAAATGAGTAGTTAAACTGGGCCTATACTTCATGCAAATTGTGAAAGAAAAGGGAATGTCTTGCTTCCCAATTGGAAAACAGCACAAACTTATTATTTGCGTTGCGTAAGTACACTTTGCATTCGCTTTCGCATGAAGTATAAACCAAGTTGAAGTAAGATTGATTATAATTTGATCATGTTTTGTGTAATTGTAAATATTTCTTGTACTTAAAATATCATTGTAAATTGTAATTCTGTCGTTGTAATAGGAGACTTTTTGTGATATTTGGTGGCAGCAGACTTATTTGGTTAATCTGTTTGGTTACAAAAATGTGCACCTGCTCAGTATCACAATAGCTGTGGGAAGTGTCTGGCAGAGGTGTGTATTGAGAATGTTGCCACATGGACGGACCTGTTTCTTTTCGTCTGGCACACTGTGTGCTCACAAGTGCTTTTTGGACCAAACTTTTCTATCTTCTAATTGCAAGTTGTGGCAACTCTCTCAACACAGCTATATGGAGATAACTGCTACCCCCTAGTGTCTCATACTTGTCAATTATTGTGCATTATGTACAGGATCTGTGTGAGCTTGTGCCTCTAGAGGGCGACATTGTGAATAGAATGTTGACATGTAGTTTCCTTAGATCGCATTTTTATCTGTTTTCTTTGAGGGGTCTGAAAATAAAATCATGTGACGTTTTTTTGTACAAATTCATAGAAGTGTAAATAATCTTTAAAAACAGTATCAGAAGATGTGGAAAAGATTTGTTAACCTTGAAAATCATGTGACTTTGTATTCCTGTTTTATTACTCTTTGTGATGATCCCTAGTAAGTCTTAATTATTGGTATTTTTATTAATTTTAAAAGTCAGTACTGTATTTAGAAAGATGAGTCAAATTTTTACACTTTTGATTCTTTTGGTGGAAAGCATATGCTGTTTTAGTTTTAGTTTTAACCCTGTGAAGATTAATGTGTCTCAATGAGGAACAAAAAGTTGGTTCAAAACTTAAAATAAAATCAGTTATAATCATCAACTCCTCAAAGTACTTCTTTGTTGGAGTAAAACCCAAAACCTGTTCCTATTGAATTATGATTTCTACATTTCCCATATTCAAAGAAAATTCTTTCCCACATTCCGTCATGGTTTTTATATTTAAAACTGATAAATGTATTACAGATATTTATTTTTAGAAATCGGGTCAAATTTGTGAGCGCTGTTTGTAATTCAAGGTTTGTTTTCCCATTGTCAATATTTAATACCTTGGAGTGAATTATGGTAAAATTTAGAATCATTACTCTGTTTTTCTGTGTATTGCAAGATGTACTTGGCTCTGGTGTAAAGCAGTGTAAAATGTTTGAATTTTAAATGACAGCTTTTACTTTAAAATATCAGTGTTTTTAAATTTAAAATTCGCCTTTCCACAAGATTTTGTTGTAACTTTTGCAAGCTTATTTTATAACAAAAATCAGGATGTATTCGTTTTAAGGAATTTTAAAATAACTTTTTTAATAATTGCATAATGAATAGAAAATATTATTTTGATTTTTACCCTTAACACTAGGTAACACCGGTGCGTGGTAAAAACTGCTTACTCAATGCCTATGCAGTTCTACAGTGCAAGTTTTGTTTCATCACATAAGAGTTTCCCTTTTAGCTTTCCTTGATTACAATTCTGGTTTACCTCTGGTTCATTCAAATGTTTGTTTGTTTTTTCATTAAGTGATTCAATGTAAGCGGATGTATTCCAAGTATAAATGTACTGCCACCTTGTATTGGGTAATCTCTGATGAACTTGTTGTTTGTTTACCTTCACTACTCATCCATAGTGATATCACCATAGTAACGGTTACCATGGAAGTGCAGCTTCAGCTGTGACTCACCTGACTGTTGTTTATTGGTATTATTTGTAATTAAATACAGCTGGTATTAATTTTGTAATGCTGTTAAGCTTGCAGACTTGCTAAACAACTAAAATGATATGCTCGGCATACAGGTTACCGGCCAAATTAACCTGTGGTGTGTTTGTGTGTGTTTGTGACTGGTGCCCTGTTAAATTTTGCTTTGCTATTCAGTAATTGTTTGAAGAGTTTTAAATTTGCATTGTCCCTTTTTTAGTTGTGATCACATCTGTCACTGATATTTTATGGGTACAAATTAATGTTTTTATGTATTGTGAACTGATGGGTTTTTCCTCACTTAAAAGTGTTTGTTTATTTGTTTTATTAAGACACAGGTTCTCTCAATTGATATGAAATAAATTTGAATAATGGAGGTAAAGACAGACAATGGGAAATCCGATTTAATCCATCACAAACAAATTCAGATTTCAAAGGCTTCACCAATAGACATACCTAGTGAGGTTTATGTAGCTGGATAGTAATTTTATTGAGCTTTGGATCGTATAAATAGTTGATATTAACAATAGAAAAAACCCATTACATTTTAAAGTTATAAGGTTTATTGTAAGAGAAACGCAGAAATGCTTAAAAATTTAAAGACATAATGTTGTCATAAATGAAAGCTATGAAGCAATGCTAGAGCTCTATGCAAAGTAACAAGTAATGTCATTTTGTTACTTTGTCTCGCATTATTCGATGCTAGGTCCACGGAAAGTGTTTGAATGTGTTCCACACAAAAATCTACCAATTTTAAGTGTTAAGTAATTAAAAATTAATTATTGTCGGGATCCTGATATTATTTCTCGTCCAGTAGCCAGGTACAAATAATTGTGTATGTTGTAGGGGGCCTGCATGCGTGTTTCGATAGAATGCGGAACATCGATTCACTGGCTTGAAGGACTGGGCAAGTCTACGAATCTGAATCAAAGCATTGATCTAGATGTTCGTTTGATACAGGTATCTCTCCTCCAGTAATTCGAATTGCGATATCGGTGACTTAACAAAACGAACTTCGTCAACCAGGACTTTGGAACGATAAGCTTCGGTGGCCGTTTTTTAAATCATCTGATTCAGATCATCAACTTCAAGGCAAACGAAATTATATGAATTCATTGCGTACATGACTCGATGAGGCTGGTAAATAAATTTGTCGAACTGATAAGTGACAAAAACTGTATTTTCTTATAGAGGTATTTATCAATGTGTTGTTTCTGTTAAAATGAGGTTTTTTCAATTGGATTTCGACAAGTTCATAATTTATGTCTAGGCATATAATATGATATGATTTTTATATTCATGCATCGGGGATGAAGAATAATATTCGAGTTTTTATTCTACACCGATGTGTCAACCCACTATCCATTAATTCAAAATATCGGTCAATCACTCCATCATTTGTTTAATAATACTTTCTTAATCCATATATTTTCGGTTTGCGAAATCCATCCAATAATCCTAGTATTGAACACTTTATCCAGGCCTGTACCCCATCGATTATCGATTCTATGTCCATGTGTGTATTTCCAGCGGCGGCGCTACGGGGGGGGGGGCAGTAATTTTTTTTGTCCCCCCCCCCTAGTTTTTCCCCCGATGGCGGAAATTGAGTTTAATCCCAAACGATTGCACCCAATTTGTTACAATGTTGTTTGCCCTGTAAATAAAAAACTCAAATTCATCCATCATAATCAGCTGGCACCATCAAAAAAGCCCAATACACTTTCCATCTCCGGCAATGTTAATAAAATGTGGATTTATTTATCTGTACAAGCTTGGAAACTTGCTATAAATAGAAATGCATTGTCTGCCCAAAACCGTAAGCAGCCATTGTACACGCAGTTCGCACAACACGTCACATTCACACAGTGCAAAATCTTATTTCTGGAGTGAATTGTAGGCTTATACAGTACATTATTATAGACTTTTGTTGCCCCCCCCCCCTAAATTAAAGTTTGCCCCCCCCCCCCCCAGATTAACAGGTCTGGTGCCGCCACTGTGTATTTCTATCGTCTTATAGCCTAAAACTGGTTCAATGTAGTCTTTTTCAAAATATCCAGGGCTGCAACTTGTATACTATCGAAGTGGTGTCGGCATTGAGGAAAAGGACAATTTGTGACCTCTATATTCCTAAATATGTAAAATTCGATTTCCATTGTGGTTTATTACCTGTTATTCAGTATATTCAGATATGTTCATCCACCGCGTCCAGGGCAGCCTGCAGTTTTGAGAGACACGCTATTATTATTATTCCGTTTGACCTTTCACGTACAGCTTCTTTGTTGGGTGATTTGGAAAAGGCCACCACTTTTTCCAACCAATCGCAATTGAGAACACCCTCACCCACCCTCCCTTTCACAGCTTCCTGATGAATATTCATGAGAAAGCTTAAGGCGTTGGCCATGGGACATTTGTATATTTTCAATTGACATGTTTGATGCATAAAGTACATTACATCGTGCGATTCTTGGTCTCAGTCACTCAAGCTGTTAGTCGGAAACCTTGGTAGACTGAACTTTCGTAAGTACCCGAGTCATTTCCTCTGTAAATTTCAGCTAGATATTAAACAACTTGTTGACTAGAAAATACGGGTTTTTTTTTTTCATAATCTGTCAAACGAGACAATGTAATACAGGGGTTGGTGTAACCCTCTTATAAAAGTCTTAAATCGAGCCGTGGTGGTTATTATAGATACAGCTGATAAACCCCTTCGTCAATCAATTTAAAGTTCAGCTTTGATAATTAATGACAAAATGTTGCAGGCGGTCTTCCACTCGGACAGAAATCTGGCTGTATTCGACCGCCACTTTACAACTCTTTATTACCAAAATGAAAGCAGTATTTTATTCCGATAATTTAGATGATATACATTTTTTCTTTTGACATAGGAGAATGTGATTGATAAGCTCTTTCCCCTACTCTCTCTATTCGAATTAAGATAAAGTGTAATATGCGAAGCTGCTGCTATAATTACGCCACAACCACACGAAGAGAAAGTTTTATGTTGGCCATTCTGTTATATGCTTAACTCTCTCTGAATCAAGTTAATGTATGACACTGTACTGGAACAGTACTGTAGTATAGGCCTACTGTATATATTTTGCAGTTTTATTTAGGGCCCTGATTACAGACAGTTACAAGTAAAATACAGAGCAATTAGGAAAATCCATGAACCAAAACAGAACTGAGTGCAAGCAAAACATGGCTTATTATGAAAAAAAGTTACACAAAATAATGTAAAACACATCAATATGCAAGGTAGGCCTACATGATAGTAAACATTTATGCAGTCGCACTGCAGTTAGACCCCAAAACATTAGTCAAAACGGCAAAGCGCTTACCAATCAAAACAAAGGAACATTACAGAATTGGTTTTTGCTAACAAAACAGTTGCTGGCAGTGTAAGCACTTTATGTAATCCACCATATACATAAACTGACAAACCTGTAGAAGTTTGAGATCGATCGGCCATCTGGGTCACGAGAAAATAGTGAAAAACCGATTACACATTTGCATGAAATCATATAGGTTCAACAAGTGAATAAAACGCTCACTGAGCGATAAACTCCAATCGGAAAATTAGTTTATTCATTTCTCATCAAAACAATAGTTGTTATCGCGCGCGGTAATAACCTCGATGTTTGAAAAACAGAAAACACATAAGGTCTATTTTCACTATTTTCTCGTGACCTCGATGACCAATTGAGCTCAAATTTTCACAGGTTTGTTATTTCATGTATATGGTTAATCACACAAAACATAAACTTTGTTTGCGACTTTTTTGTCAGCTCTACCAATCATGTACAATACCTTTAACAATGGAACTAAAAACCTTTGACACACCTACTGAGCATTTCTTTAAAAAGAATTCCTATAGTCTAGACGTTGAAGCCATGCCCGACAAGGCAAATTTCTTTCACCAAGCTCGGTGAGCCGAATATAAAAGTTATTGTTAGCAATAAGCAGTCTGGGTATGCCGCCACCCTTTGAAATCTTGAAAACGTTGCTACTTGTGGCCCGGTCTGTCCAAAGCCAGGCTGATGTACTTAAAGGTGCATGTAGGCCTATACATGTATACATTTTACTAAGAATCACTCAATTATGAACGAATCTTTTTTTTTCTTGCGTAAACCCTTAAAATTAAAAGACAATTTTATTTTATGTTAGGCGTCTGTATGTCGCATGGGGGATTTGTGTCTAGTGGGTGTGGCACACTGTGGAGTTACGTCACACTTTAAGCATGCTTTGTGCGATTATGCAGCTAATCGCACAAAGCATGCTAGGCACAATTCATTTTCAAGGACCGCGTTCCCACTGGATCCACAATTACAAGATCCTGACCCCGCAAAAGGATTAGTCGCAGAAGTGAGTCGCGGTCGCGTTCCCACTTGAGTATGATCGCACATTGATCCACCTTTTGTAAACGGAAGTAGATCAAAAGTTCACCAACGCAGGTCACTTTCGCCCATCTTCCTCACAATTACCTGAAATACGGTGCTATTTCTCACGGTGCCGCCCAGTTTGTTTTGAATTTCTTGACTGGCCCAGATGTCTAAAAAGTTCCCAGCTCCTCGTCCGACCATAGCTTGCCACGCTTCTCATCTTTTGGGGGTTTTTTGGGACGAATTTATGGGACGTTTATTGCTGGGCGCTGCCATCTTTAAAGAACGTACAATGCATCCCAAAAAATTGCGTGGGTTTAGGTTTAGTGTGGATGCGTTGTACAGAACGTGTAGTTGGTATCGTCACGTGACGTCAATACTGCTTTATGCTTTACTTGCAATTCTTTTATGTCACCAAATGCGTGGTGCGTGCTGGGAATAGAAGAAAAAAGAACACCGTTTTCGCGCCATTCGGGCCTACCGGACCGGATGTTCGCCCTCAAATTGCGGGGTCTGATCGCCCTTTGCGTTCCCACTAGACTTTTGATCGCCCATTAATCCAAAAGGGCGATCAGATCCCGCTTTAATCCTACTCTCAAAGTGGATCAAATTGCGGGGTCTGATCCTGATCGCCCTCGCGTTCCCACTTACGCTTGATCGCCCTTTGATCGCCCTTTTCGAGAAATTGCGGGGTCTGATCGCCCATTGCGCGATCAATGCGGGGTCCAGTGGAACGGGGTCAGTGGAACGGGGTCTAGGAGGTTCCAGTGCCCAATTAAATGTTCCTTGCTCTATGATTAAATTAAGAGCAGAACGTCTTGATATACTATTTAATTTCTCTTGTGGTTTATTCTATGATAAAATAGAAGAAGCGAAACCTAGTATTGTATTGGCTGGAAATCCATTTATGCTAAGAAAAGTTATGTTCACGCTTGGCAAATAGACATCTACTTATCAATACTCGTTCAAAGAAAAAATGTATCGAAACAAACTCTTTTGGCGAAAATCGGGCAATGCAACTTTAATTTGTATCCGATTACTGTTCAGTAATATCCCCCCCCCTTCCCCCACCCCAACCCCATAATTAGTGAATTTACACCCTGAAAATTTTGTTGAACTTAGGCTCATTATGATGTAAACTCCAATGATCGCTCAGTAAGTAACTATATCATTTATTTTTTGTAACGATCTTTTCTTTTGTACCTGCAGTGTAACGAACGACTGTTTCATTACCTTCACATCGACACAATGGAGAAACTCAGAGCAAAGCTTATCGAGAGGAATTTGACGGACTTGAGACGGCTTGCCAAGTGAGTCAATTAATATAGTTTAGAGAATCGACGGCGTCGCATAAAATGGTCGCCAGCCGTCTGGTCGATCGGTTAACTAAAGGGACACACCGGCTTACTGTTTACCTAATTTAGTGATGTTGAATCACAGACAATAATTTTTCGATGGTTGTTGTAAAAACAAATTATCAAAATGTCACGTAATTAACGAAAAATGTGGGGGAAAAACGCGGTCAAAGGTCAGCGTATACGCTTTTCCAGCCGTTGCAACTGTCAAGTTTACGTGACATTGTTTTAAGTAGACAAGTGATCTGTTTATTTATTAATTATAACAATGGCGAGGCATAAAGATCCAGTCTTCATATCCATCAAGCACAAATTCACGTGTAATTAAAAAAAACCGACATAAACACAGTCCGATCCACACCGTGCAGCTATTCGTCGTCGTCCCGCCGCGTGTGTAGCGCAGGCATCACGTAAAGTGACAATAGTTAGGGGACAATAGCTAGGGCTACAGACTAAAACCCTCGTAAAACAAAACGTAATCAATGGTCTGGCTCTCTACCCCTCCACAGGCTCCGAGTTCATGCCTCCGTGGTTTGTCTCTCTGACCCGGCGAGACACTGCACCGGCTGTGCGGGACATGCCCCCAAGGTTTACCCGCTAGCTCCCCACGCTGATGCGCCGTAAAACACGCTTCCGTGCACGGACTCTCTGAATGCGAATCTTACGTTCGATTTTTCATCATTATTTACAACTTGCATCCATAAACTGAATACATAGTCTTTTCGCCAAATACTCATGAATAATTGTCTTGAAAAAAATACTTGAATTTGGTTCAGTAATTTTCTTTTTATACGGCTGTAAGTAAAACTAATTCTGAAGATCACGTGACTTTTCGGATTTTGGTTCCGAAAAGTCACGTGATCTTCGTTTTTTGAAAAATGCTCAAAAACAGCCAAATTTGATGGTTTCTTTTATGAACTAATCTTCTCCATTTCAGGAAGACCTTTAGAATCATGTTTTAGTCTATTTTCTAGCCCAAATAGCCCAACGAAGCCGGTGTGTACCTTTAATAAACCTGCAGTGATGCCTTCTGCATGAAATAATAATTGAGACATCAAAAAGCCATGTGTAATTGATCTGACCCACACAACCGCACCTGTGGTCATTACTGATCTTAAATAAAATTCATTCTACAGAACGTCGGGAAAAAAAGTATTTAAACGCCCCCAATCACCAGTGCTGATTTCGATTGTCGCTAGTTCTAAATACTTATGAACATTGCCACCAAAATTACCGACAAAACGTTACATGTGTCCTCTAAATTTGACGATAGTGTCAAAGATTTATTGTGTTTATGGGTTACGGCCAGCTTGGGTTTTTGCTTAGAGCCGAGTCAAGTGTTCTATAAACTGTTCTGCCCGCTCGAGTGGTTTACCCAATCATACAAGGAATGTTTCGCACCTGGTATTATTTTACGCATAACGCATGCGTTAAAAAATTGATTGATTTTCCCATTTTGGGACGCTAGGTGGCGACAGACTTACCAGGTAAGTCCATTCTTCTCGGAAGTGTGAGCATGATCAGAACTACATGTACATGTATACGTATTATAAACAACTGAAAATTTGCCTGGTATATATCTGCTGCAACCTAGCGTTCCAAAGTCTCCAGCTCTTTTGAAATGGAGGTCTCATCTTTCGTTTCTGTGTTTCTCTCTGTAACCGTTTTAGGAAATTTATGATTATGGATGACGACCGTAGCGGCCAGCTGTCCATTGAAGAGTTCGCAAAAGGCCTCCGTGATATGGGCCTGACTCGGGCAGACATGAGCGACGAAGAAATAAGGGCTGTACTGAAGACTTTGGACACAGACGGATCTGGAAGTCTCAGCATTGATGAGTTTTTTGCAGCTGCACGGGTACTGATGAATTGATTTTGTTTTAATTTCACAATGTTACTAGATAGCATTTCTTTTTGAATCAACTGATCAAACAGTTGACTGCATATTCACCACTCGTGCGTGACATAGACTTGGTTCAAAGAGTTAGTTCGGGTCCGTTGTCACAGGGATTTTGTCTTCTGGTGATTCTTTCCACACAAGATGAGTTGTGTAGAATATCACGTACAGGGGAGACCCAGCCTGCCAGCGAGGGACAAAATCATCCATGAACTCGGCTTTTACTCGTAACATAACGCGCGTGTTGAAACTAGTGTAATCTCTCCACTGGTCGTAATGATTGATGCTTTTTGCCATTCCTTCCCCATCAGCCACCCATGTCCGAGGGAAGAAAGAAAATGATCGAGGAAGTCTTCAAGAAGGCCGACAAGAGTGGCGACGGCCTCATCACCCCGGTCGACCTGAAGGGTGTCTTCAACGTCACATGGAACCCGAAATTTAAGAGCGGAGAGATGACGGAGGAGCAACTGTTCGAGGAGTTTTTAAATAACTTCGAGCCTGACCCAGCTAGTAGAGACGGAAAGGTGAGATCTGGGCCCAATTTGACGGCTCTGCTTACTACTAAAGTATGTGCTTATAAATCCATAGAATCACGCGCTTTACAAGGCGCCGTAAGCGCATAAATATACGGTAAGAAGTGCCTTTGGGCCCTGCATAATAATTACAGAGCCATCAACGAGTCGATAAAACGCGAACGTCTGACGTCACACTTACGTGAGGTACCAGGGATTAGACAACCTGATGGTTGCTGCCAGATGTACCTTTAACCCGACGTGCATGTCATTATTTTGGACAGAACACTATTGTGAGGTATCGTGGGTTCGATGTTGACTAAAGTGGGTTCGATGTTGACTACAGTGGGTTAGGTGTTGACTAAAGTTGATTCGATGTTCACTAAAATGTAAATCTCCCCTCGTGTAGGTGACACTGGTGGAGTTCATGAGTTACTACGCAGCCATCGGCCAAACCTTCCCTGAAGATGATGACTTCAATACTATGATGAAGAATTATTGGAGCTAAATCATGGAAAAAGCTCAACTTAACCACGGAAAAGCTCTATGATAAAAAACTACAGGAAAAAAGTATGCTATGCCGTGATTCGAAATTATGTCTAACATAATAAGTACGGCTTATGGTTTATTTAAGCCCCGCCCTATTGATAAAAGACCAATTACAGCCACGATTGTGCAACTGACAGTTTTTGACCAAGACTGACGTCAGAAAAAGTCAAATTATTCAGCATAGACGGTTATGTAGTTTGTCCGACAAATGTGTAAAAAAAGTTATAATCAAATTGATAAGCACATTGTAAAACTTTTTCTTAAATGGTTCATACAACATCGGTAAGAGTGAAAATATAAGACATTCACAGATTTGCACATGACTTTACATGGTATAAAGAGAGTCCTGGTGGAAAACTTCCCTTGGAATAGTTTTGCTTGAAATGCCATAGTTTTCAGGGAATGAGTAAAACAATAGTCTTTATGTTTGAAAAAAAGTTTAAACATATAAAAAAAAAGTTTCAGCGTTTTTTTCGAAGACCGATTGAGCTTAAACTTTCACAGGTTTGTTATTTCATGTATATGTTGGGTCACATCAAGTGTGGATACAGGTCTTTGGCAATTACCAATGTTGTACACACCCTTTACACAAACAAAAAAGTTAACTATGAATGATAATAATTATAAAAATGCTCTTTCTCATACACTATTCATTATCGAGGGTTCTGAAATTATTCGGGGGAATAAACACGTTTTATAGCGAGAAACTATTTTCATTTGTGCCTATTTTTATTTGTGTTGTCTAATAAAAACTGTCATACTCACTCATAGCGTATTGATTTAATCATTTTGCATGGTTTATACCGCAACCGAAAAATCGGTGCTTAACCTATTGTAAGCGTATTTGACAGGTTATTAGCAATGAACTATTGCTTGTGCGCTTGTATTCTGTTATTTTTTGCTTTGCTAAAAATGGTTAAGCAATATTGTTTTTAAGCAGCTCTATGAAATTGGGCCCTTGTGTAGAATGTTCATGGGTCTCTGTGATGAAACAAAGGCTACGGGTTTGGCTCCTTTACATTGGCTTAATTTGCATTGTTAACAAAATTTCAGCATGGAACTTTGAAGGTAAACAGAACTGAAAATGGAGTTTTAGAAAAATGTACTATAGACGCCATTCGCTCACGAATGTAAAATGCACCGTTAACAACAATACACTAAGCGGCTACCTAGCAACGGTCGTTACTCTGTGTATAGTCGTACTCAAATAACGTCTGTGATTTGTACTGTATGCCTCCTAAGAGTTGTTATCTTTTGTAGAGAGTATACCCTAATGGTCGTAATAGTTCAGTTCAAATATTGGTTTAATGATCGCTGGTTAGAACCAACTAGTTAACACTTGAAATAGGTATTAGTGTTAGAAGGGTTACAACATTTCTATAGCTATTGCATCGTCAAGGTGTGTCCATTTTTTGTTGGGTTCCCTGCATTGCACTCCTGCCAAATAGCGTTGGAAATTGCTATTAAGGGATCCAGACTATAGCCCGGGATGTCTGAGTTTTCGTAAATCGTTTCTGAATGTGACCAAACCACGTGACTTCACGGCTTAGGAAGTTACAGACTATTAATATTGCACAGGGTCTATTGCAGTTTTTCGCCTGCGCTGGTTACACTAACGGAGCTGCGAAGTGAGGACGCCCTCTTCCGTGAGTATAATACTTGTTTGTGATGGCCATTCCCCGATAGATCTTTGAGCATTCTTTCTTAACTTGTGACGGGATTGGGAGGTTGTGGTGGGGGAAACACAGCCCTGTCCCACTCTAGTTTCAGAACAACTACTGATCCATACCCCGACCACCACCACCACCACAAGAAAAAACTGACAAACAAACAAATAGTATAAATGTTATATATAATAATAGGCTTAATAATAGTGATACAAATAAGGATACATGTAGTACAAAGTTGTATGAGTTTATATGTAACCATTATAGCTAATGATTTGTGTTTAAAATAATTAGCGTAGGCCCTAATCAATGGTGTAAATGACCGTAATGGCTCTAACCGGGGGTATAGGCCTACAGTATTAATGCAGACATGAGAAATATTTGTGGAAATTGTGCCTTTGATAGTTTAGTTTGGCAAACAGTCAGTGTATGTCATGAGAAAGATGTTTGGCTATTGAAAAAAGTACAGCTATAATTTATACGAGCAATTTTTATTTTGCAAGATTTGCCATTGCCTGTTATTCTACCTACATTTTTTTCAAAGGACGATTCTGTTATGGCACTTTAGCCAAACATCGTTCCCGTGACACTCTCTGACTGTGCCAAATTTCACGCTTGTATCATTTAAGGTACAATCCATCATCTACCAGCCGTATCTAACGCCCCGATTTGTTTGGTGTCGGAGACCTTGGTGATTCAAATCTCAACAACGAGACTCGATCATAATTCCAAACTGAACCCATCACAGTCTAGTGATCAGCTATTGTTACCATATGTGAAATGTAGTATTTTATGACACGCGAACAACAACAAAAAGTCCCCACAAAAACCATAAATTATCAACTCCGTACAAGGTCGTCCGAACTCCACTCTAAAATCAAAGGACACAATGAGCAAAAAATTATTTCGTTCTCGATAAAGACTTTTTAAGAATGATTTATCATGACATGGTGGGAACAAAGGAGACACCTCCCCCCCCCTAAAAAAATATATTCTTAAGAGAAAAAAACACACCTCAACTGTACGTCCAACTAAACTGCTTACAATCAAGGAACATAATTTGCCAAGCATGAGTTCGTTCTCGATATGTACAGAAAATACGTGCAGAAGTTACAGAAAATCATTCCAAAACCTACTTTTGATTTAAATCGGAAAACGAAATCTCCCCATAAACTGGGCTTTGTACCCCGGTATGCATTCAGTTCAATGTGGGCGTTAAGATGAATGGAATCTGTCAAGCGTAGCTTTACTGTTCGGCACGATATACAGACTGCATGCATGGAAGTACACAGTAACACTCCCTTGCTTTCTACCTAACTGTGCGTGAATGTGGATCATTTTTCAGCTGATTCGTTTGGGTTCATGTAAGTAAACGCCCATTTTGTGTATGCTAGAATTTACCTCTGTCTTTGTAATGATAACTTATTGACCGAGAGACCACGAAATGAGGAACCTATTTCTTCACAGAAATGTCCATGTTCTGTCGATTTAACCCTTTAGAAAGGACCACCGACGCCGTGTTCGATATTACTCAGATAAGCCCAACTTGAATTTAACTTCTGAAGTGACCCACATGTCTGTTTAGTTTAGTGTAAGAAATGGGTATTGTGTATGGTCTTGCACTCATAAAAGCCTATAATGGGGCATGGAGAAGGGTTGAATGCTGGGGTGGTGCCGAAGGGTGGTTTGGGGTTGAGAGCTTTTGGGGGTGAAGAATTACGTCTTCTTCAAACGCTCCTTTAAGTTTAATTAAAGCCAAGTCTACAGTGCAAGTGACATTGAGTGACGGTCTTTCCCGACAGCGATATTGACAAATTAATACATTGAATTTAACAAATTGTCTTCTAACTGCCATTTTGTAACTGCAATCTTAATTATTTGACCCACCTTTCGTCAATTGAAAGTTTGCGAGTACATGTAGTTCGGTCTGCTCAGGAGGAACCTGTCTTGCTGTGAAAGGTCAACCAAATCCACAGCGTATTCTGCTTTGGTTCGTCCACTCTTGGAATATTGCCACACAATCTGGGATCCGCACCAACAATCAAACATAGACACCATTGAAAATGTCCAAAGACGAATCTAGCGTTACCAAAATGCTTACTCAACTGGAGTGGGATACCCTTGAAACCAGACGCACTAGAGCTCGTTTTCAACTCATTTACAAGGAAACCCATGGCCTCATACCTAGTAATATCACTCATCATCGCATTGGCACCAACCAATTAAGACCAGAAACACGCCTGAGTAGTGGACAATCAGTACAAGCACATCTCTGCAAATAAGAACTGTTACCAAAAGTTGCTGTACCCTAAAACACTTCCTGCCTGGAATTTACTTACCCGAGATGATCCGCTGTGCACCAACTCTGCAAAAATTCAAAGATCACCTACTTAAAATCGAGTTGGCTGATCTACATAAATTTAACAAAAATTAGTGTGAACCGTCTCCTTGCATCGCGCGACCTGTACGGGGATAGCCACACCAGGCGTTTGTACAGTATTTAACAGATGCAGATGCATATGCGGATGTCGTAACTTAGAGTGACTTTTGTAGACCGTTAATACCCACTGACTCCCACTCACCACCAACATCAGGTTGTAGGTTAGGTTGTCAATAGGCTCCTTCAATCTAGTTATTACCATATTTATGTTATTTGTTGGTAATGTTATTAATTTGTATAACTTATTTAATATTATGCTTTCTCAATTCATTGTTGTTGCTTTGGATATACCATTATGTTTTTATTCATTTAATTTTCGTTTGTGTGTGCTAGGCCTACATGATGACAGAAATTGTTCATAAAGGCAATAAATTGGCTAGTGTGTATAGATTCTGGAACTACCGATCATTAAATTACGGGGGGGGGGGCGTTGTTTTTTTTTCCTCCAAAATGAAGAGAATTTTCATTTAATTCAGTAAATACTTAATTGACTTTTAATGATTCATCTCAACTAAATTTAAAAGATTTATTGTGAAACCGTTTTCAAATTCAACAGCAGGGTAGTGTTCATTCGATGTGAAAAAAAATATTTTGGGCAGTCGGTTTCCCCGAATTTGCTTTGTGCTTTTCATCTTGTGCTGAATCAGCTACATGAAATTGGGTCGTATTATCTTTCCATGCAATTTGACTCCAACAAATGGCTGATCGAGGGTCGGTGTGACATCAATACAAGGGGTGTCACTTGTAATTTATAGTTTTACCAGCGCCATATGCTGATGATCAGTGCATTATCATTATGTATGTGTTTGTTCTCCCAACACTACAAACATTAACTCCGGTTTTAAAATAAGGCTTGACTTAAGATTTCCCCGACTTGTCTTTTCAGATTGAAACCTTGGGCAGATTAAAGACTTGAAAATGGAGAAGCTGAGATCCAAGCTGCTCGACAGTGGGGTGGAAAATATCAAGAAACTTGCAGAGTAAGTATTGAAGAGTAAACTTTGAGTAGACAGAAATACCTTGACTTCTTTGCCTCACCCAAAGAATACACACAAATCGTTGTGTGCCCGGAAGAGGGACGTAACAGAAGTATGACCGGATTAAGGGCGTCAGCAATGAATGTGCAAAGATGTGTTTTAAGAAAACTGACCGTGAAAGGTAATCGGTTTTCTGCCATTCATAAATCATTATAGGAAGGTTAAATTCTGCATGGGAATTGTAAAACATCTCTTTGGTGTAATTCTAGCAACATGTAACAGTAATGGCACTTTTTGAAGAGGCCATTTTATTGCTCACTTGGACATTTTGAGGGAGCTGCAGTAACCCCTGACGAGACAATTTCCGAAATACTGTTTTCAAACCTTTAAACTATTGAGATGGTAACGTTCTTTTGGTTCCAGACTCTTACTCTGTATTAGTTCATATCATTTCGTGTATGACTCAGTAAGGCTTAGGTGCTCTGCCATTCACCTCTGATGAGCCCGGTTCGAGTCCAACCGTAGACTGGATCAATTGGAGGTTTTGTGTGGATTGCGTTTGCAGTCCATACCTGATTTTCCGCGCTGTGATTTCCCATTATGTTCAGTGCAAGGCACTTTGAGGGTCAGTTCGTTTCATTACCCCCAACGATTAAAAATTGCGCTTCAAAAACTAAATATCATTTTTTGTCAGATGGCAAATTAATTTATAATTTGTTTCTCCAGGCTCCTTAGGGAGATGGATAGAGATAAGAATAATGTTCTGTCTCTAGAGGAACTCTCTACTGGGATCAAGGAACTTGGTCTTGATATGAGCGAAGAAGAAGTCGCAGATGCCTTCACTGAACTCGATAAAGATGCATCCAAGACGTTGGATTTGAATGAATTCTTCGTAGCTGTCAGGGTATGCTTGAACAAATAAGTTTTGGGTCGTAGAGTAAAACTGGGGGTACACGGAAAAAGAAAAGGAAATTGGTAGGGTTATAACAAAAAACCTGGAGGCATATAGGACTACCCAGGGTGGACAGGTGGTAAACTGGTTCGGGCAAAACAGTGGGGAAATTTGGGCACAGCAAGAAGAAAACAAATCGGACAGAGAAAGCACAAAAAAGATTTACACGGCTTTAGAAATTGGTGTGTGTGTGTGTTTTTTTATCTGTTGTAAAATTTCGGGTAAATCACCCCCCCCCCCCCACCATACAACCAATTGAGTCCCTACACGCCCATTTCTGGGGTTCATGAAGAACGGAAATAAAACATGTGCAGTTTGAAACGAAGTCTTTAAAAACTGATGAGGTGGGAAATAAATTGGTGTAAAGCAAAACTAAACAAGGAAAGACATAAGCGTTGTTTTAAGTTAAAACAACGTTCTGTGTTTTCCTTGTACCGATGTAAAATTATGTTTGGGAAAAACTCCATGACTGTTGAAGACACCTTATTTTGTGCGTTCACAAGGGATGTGCATTGTTGCGTCATCTGCTAATAACAGCACATCCTTTGCTTTGCTTCCGGTAAGCAGTATTTATGAAATAGAAATTCTGCTAATGGCCGTTCGGTAAGCAGAAAAAAAGTCTTCTTACAGGCCCCGGTCCCGAAGTTCGAATGGAGATCCCTTATTATTATTTTATTTTGGATAATTTTCAAGAAAGGTTTTTCCTTAGATCAATCCATTTATTACGCATTCTCAGGGCTGCTTGTCAGAGGCCAAACTGGACGTCGTCATGCAAGCCTACCACAAGCTGGACAAGGACGGCAGCGGTGTGATCGATATGGACGACTTGAAAGACGGCTACGACTTCAAGAACGCCCGCGCACGCAATGTGATGACGAACGAAGAAGCGGCCAATCGTTTTATGTTGATGTTTGATAAGAACAACGATAAAAAGGTAAGATTTCCATTGTTACCTTAACAAAAATACCTCTATCTAACAAGTTTATGAGAGGCCTCGGAAATACCAAAACTAAAGACAAAAAAGGGGCAAGGTTTTCGCGCGCGGTTAAGTCAGCAAAAATACCACGACAAACGAAAACGAAAGATATCTTGTTCGGAATAGCAACACTGTAAGAAGCTTTCAATAAATTATCAAAACAAAATTGGGCTGTTTTGTTTTTCTATAGGATGCAATAGAAACCTAACCGAGGTTGCATTTTGTCTAGGAGTGTGTAGATTTTGTTTTTATGTTTTGACCTTTCAGGTGACCAAGGAGGAATTTTTGAATTATTACGCTGGGATGGCTCGTGCCCCCGACGCTAAATTCATCAAGATGGTCAAAGATACATGGAAGTTATAATGACACAGGAAGGACTCAACAAAGATACCTTGGTACCTGAAGCCGAGGTTGGAAGAGTTCGACCTGATACAATCAGACTTAAATTTGCAACTTTTTACTTTGTATTTTGTTGCAGTATAATCTTGTTATTTGCTTCAGCTATGTGAACAACACTATGAGCTATAGTTATTCGTGGGATTTATTAACAATTTAGAGATGAAAGAATTTTAGTTGCAAAATATTCTGAGAATTGTTTTTTAACCGTAAAAAATTATCGTAAAGACATTTTATTTATTATTATGTCTATTATTTGTTTTTATGACGACAATGACATTTGAGGCTCTACTTATTGTACATCGGATAGGGGTCAAGCCACATAACGACAATGGTGTTTATGTACTCACAACTTAAATTTGATTTTATATCATCCCCTCATGAAAACACAACGATTTTATTTTAGATTTTAGGCGTGAGTTATACATGAGCTGGATGGGGAACACTTGATCTGTTTAAGGATTATATTTATTAAGCTGGGAACATGCAAGATGCCATCGTAAATTCAGAATAATTGTGGCGAAGTTGAAATGAAGAGAGATTGGGCAGTCTGCCAGGGAAATATACATTAACATTAACATTAACGATTTATTGCATATCTAACCATTTTTATGGTGTACCTGACTAATCATATAACTCTCATATCAACATCTTTATACGCAATTTGTTTAAGAGGAAATTTTGTAGAAAATTACCAAGTGAAATACATAAATGATTAGGGCCTAAGAACATTTTATTAAAATTAAAACTAAAACCTTATTATCATGAATTTTATTGCATATTGTCAAATGCACGTTTTCGAAATGACTGACGGACACTAAGCCAAAGCAAAAGCAGCGGCTTCTAAACGTGTCATTTATAGCATCGCTAACCAATGTCGTATTGATTATCGAAATTATCGAAAAGTTATTGAAATAATTTAAACATATGTTTTCCCGTCCAATTTCACAAGTTTCATTCATTTGAACGCCTCACTCATTCAATTTAGACTGAAAAGGAAAGATCACGTAGATTTTCATTCAACTATCATCACATAACTAGATTTAAACATCGGTGTTTGTTCAAACTTTTAAACAAGTTAGGGAGTGTACAAAAATCACTATTTCGTGTTTTATTTATTTTAGAATAACATGTATTAAAATACGTTTTAAATTGAATGAACAAACAGTTAAAAATAATGGCTCGCATAAATGAATAATGAACGAAAAACACAGTCCTGTGTATCATGCGCCCAGCCTAGACGTTTGTTAATTTGAATGTTTCAAAACTTAAGGTGCCAAAAACAAAAAGGGTTAGAATCCTACAGTGGAAGTTTTGAATGCCCACAAAACGAAATAGAATGCTCCAAACGAGTGTGTAAATGTTCGCATGTGTACAATTCACGCGACATTGAATTGCTTATAGTGAAAATGATAAGAAAAATTCAGAAATTGGCTGGAAAAACATAATTGTTTAACAGTTGTTTATAAATCTAATGCTAATTAATTTGATATCAAACTCTCAATATGGTGTTTTTAGATCAGATAACAAAATTAGATATAGGCTTTATTATAGGTTATAAATAAATGTGGAATAATTGTAACTGGGATTGAAAAGTTTATCAAATCAGATGCTGCAACATCGACATTTTATGCAAAATAAAAAAAATATATATAAATGATAAATGCTTCCTTTGAACAGATTTTCCTACTCACTACCTTGGGTTTGGGATCCGCTCCATGGCTAGGCGACTGCTTTTCAAAAACCAATGTTGGCAGCTCGATGTTCTCTAAAATCCACCAAGGACTCGTTAACATTCAGTTTCCATCAATCACCTAGCCAGTATAATACCGCTTGACACCATGACCACCCCATTGAGAGACACAATTTCTGATGCACCCCACCCCCCCCCCCTTGGAAATTAACATAGTCTGAAGTAGGTTGATTCAAAAGAGGGCGCTATCAGAAGAATTTGGTGCACAGTTCCGACGCCGTTTGGAAGGAAAGAATCTCATGCCACACCGATACATCTAGTATGGTCCCCTGGATCACTGGTTTTCGAACCCAATTATTAACTCAATGGATAGACATTGACGCATCTTATAAACTATGCACATGAGTCCACTCATACGGTGCGCTTGTGTCAAAGGTAGAGCAAGGACCTGGTCAAAGGCACACGCACATCTAGTAGGTAATTGTAATCGACAGGTGTCATAGGGGATTTTATCCCCCAGTGTGTGTTTCCAAAGGTCTATTAAATTGGGCTGAAGAAAGTCAGAGATTCAAAAGAGCGCTACCGGATGAGAATCTCCTATCACCTGGCGCTTTTATGAGCCTCGAATTGTGACGTCAGATGTTCTGGTTTAGTTAAAAGCCGAATTAATTCAAGTCTTACTAACCAATGGTGCGCCCTCTGTCGCGTATTGTAATAGAAGTTATGCACATGACGTCTAGTAGAGCGCCCTCTGTTAGAGGTCAAAAGAAGGTTGTACTACTGTTCACTGCGCGTCAGAGACGTGCGTTTCCACATTAATCTCTCAATAATCAGTATAAGTGAATAATTATCATCAATGATTTTCCATTGTTTTGTCATCGTCTTACCTTTAAGATGGCGGCGTGGTGACATCGATGCACAGGTCTATATTATGCGACGGAGGCGCGCCCGTGGGTGTTGAAAACTTGTTTAGTATGAATCCCTAAAACATCTTCACAAAGTTTTGGAATTAAGGGTAGGGGCCTACAGGAATACATGTAAGGGGTCTGCATAGAGTGGCTTTAAGAGCTGTTTCTGTGGCTGTGTTGTACTCCACACATATCTTGATGTTGCTCCGTTTGGATTTTATTAATCTCGTGGACTGTGGCTAGTTCATAACAAACTGTCTTTAAAGAAGAAACTGCCCCATTTTAATGTCACGTGATCACGCGCACACACTGACAAGTGGATACGGGTTTCACGAAGAACCACGTCGTCAGTGTGTACGCGTGATCACGTGACATTAGAAAGGGGCAGTTATATGCTTTTCCACCATTGCAATTTAAATAATACATGCATATTGGGGATGTATAGCTCAAGTTGTGAAAATCCAAAATGTAATTTGAGTTTTCGTAAAAACGGGGATGTTGATCAGCAAATTATTAAATTAGGTCACCTGTGAGACTTTTTTTAGTTTAAAACACAAGTTAGACTTTACGGTTGAAACTAAATTTCTCAAACAGTGTTCAATGTGCGTGGGCTGACATCAGTCTGGTCGGTGATTTCCTTCCTTGCGGCAGGGACCAGACAGTTATTACTTTGGTACAATCCATGCAGTTGGGTACGGTACGTGATTGACGAAACTTAAAGGAGACAGCACTAAATGTCGAACCATCCATCATGAACTATGAAATAACAAGGGTTGGGGTTTTCTTCCACACACCAATATGAACATCTCTTGTTTCCCATTCATCCTGTAATTGTCGGAAATTAAGCTGTTGAATTTTGTATAAAAAAAACCACAAAAACAACAACAAGTAAATCAATTAAAAAGAAACATGTTTAAAAACAAACAAAATAAAAGCAAACTTGTCAAACAATGATATTGGACAGTTCATGAAATTGAACTTTCCTCTCATATCCTGCCGATTTTGCTTAAATAAAAAAAGGGGAGGGTCCCCTCCGCAAATCAGAATTGAAATTTGACCGAAAAACTATACAATCGTATAGCGCTACAATCCTGCTAATGGAGGCACCTGCCAATAGTTACCTATTGGGTAGGCTCTTTTACATTACTGTGGTTTTTCCCCATTTTTTCTTAAGGGGAAGGGGGCTGGACTCAACCATTTATAAACCACCACTCAAACCCCTTCCTTCCCCCCCCCCAAAAAAAATGAATAATTAATTAAATAAAATAGAAATAAAAACGACGAATAAATTTGGGGAAAGGGTGAACAATTAAAAACAACGCTAGTTAATATTATGAAAACATACTCAACATAGTGTGCACGCTGGCAGGACGTCTTTTATTTACTGGGGTAAACCCAATGGTCATGCCCTTTAAATTACTATTGCTTCTCTCCTTGTACTGCATGGATTGTACTATTGCACAAAGCCAAGCGTCGAAGGTCGATCGTCAGATGAGTTTACTATAATACTACTATGTATTACTACTATACAAATTACAACGGTGACGACAGACGGGGTTTCTCACTTTCCATCTTGAAGCAAAATGAGTTGATTTTCCGTGAATTGTGTTAATCTAATCACAGATAATTGTCAAAATGATTGCGAAGAAACGGAAAAAGTTACGGATATCGAAGGGAAAGCTGGTAATGAAGGACAATGGTGCTACAGTAAGTCAATCTTTTAATTTTAATTGACATGATTGAAGGTTTTTTTATCGTGTGTTGGTGACGGAGGGTGATGCATTGTGCACAGCCAGTCATAATGTCAACATATTGTATTTGTAATGGTGTTGCAATGTACACATTAAACTATGAATGATTGATACATTACATAAAGGTGACATATGTATCAAACGTACATGTTCAGTAGTCTGATAGTATTACAGTATTACATCATTCATATGGTGTGTTAAAACTTAAGGTTAATTAACTATATTCTTGTATATAACCCGGCCATAACCTACTCCTAGAATTATGAGGTTCCATGAACCTCATAGAGGTCCATGTACAAACTACAATACAAAACTTTTTTCATTTACGTTTCTGCACCTGGAGTTCTCATTTGAAATCGGATCTCGCCAAAATTAGGCTCTACGTGTTCCTTGGAATCTCATTGAGCGTTGCATGGGTCAAGAAAATCCACTCCGCAAATTTAAAATTGTTAAAAAGCAATAAATTCTTACCGTCATTCCCAGTCCTCTTCAAACAGTGTGAGTGTTATAACAAATATGGCGCTGGAGTCACATGATGTGTGTACAAAACCAACCTACAGTTGCCGGGACCAGCGTTGCTGCGCGCGGAGTACCAGTTTGTTCGGTAGACCTTTGCGAGCGCAGCAAGCGCCATATTTGTTATAACACTCATTTGTTATAACATCATTGAGAAAATATTTTAAGAAAAAAAGACAAAAACTTACCAGAGACTGAGCGAAATTCTCATGATGCGTAGACAATCTCAGGTCCGGTTTTCGAACCTCGCGATTCGTGACCTAGCAACATCTTGACCAATCAGCGTAAGCGAACTCGTCGTTGAGCGCATTTTGTTGAGTTGCACAATCACAGGATATTTATGAGGAAAAATTTACAGATTGAGCGCACATTCTGGAAAGCTGTTCCTGCAATTAATCAGCGCAAACTGCAAATGGCGCAAATCCGTTAAATACATTAACTGCGTGCACGCACAGTCGCACACGAGACGATTGCCACGCCTACCCAACGGTTGGTTTACGCTGATTGGTTGATTTAGGGGAAGTGTGGTCCATGGACATTTCGGTCAGTTTCTGGTAAGTTTTTGTTCGTTTTTTCTTCGAATAATTTTTCATCGATGTTTAGAGTGTTATGAATGGATTCATTACACCTTGAAGATCAAATCCATGTTCTTAGAATGTGTGTCGTGTTTTTTGAAAGGGGTAAAAATTGGGCAAATCTGGTGACTAGTCTGACAAAAATAGTCGAAATTGCAATTTCGCCACTTTTTTGCACTGTATAACCCTCCGGTCTCCGACCGTCGGGAGGATGGAGGGTTACGATTATCGCAACTATTCATGTTCATGCCCCGGCAAACGTACATGCTTAGATTGTGTTTAGCTGATTTGCTATGATTTTCCACACATCGCCTTGCCCAATATTGATGATAAAGACATGACAAAAATAGCCGGAAAGTCGCGTAGTGCAACTGGCTTCTCAATTAGCCTATGCGAAAGATGAAGTACCCGAGCCAATTGATTATTTTGAGGACCAAAATCATTAAATTGATTATTTTGAGAACGAAAACCAGGGCTTGAAATTAACACTGGACCGCAGGCCCGAGGCCAGTGATTTTAGCGTCGGCTTAGTAAACTTTATAATGAACAAGTCTTGTGTTTTTTATTTTTACATAATAATATTAATATTAATATGAAATATGATATCTTTCATTAAATAAATGTATTTAAATTTCAGTTTGAAAAGTTTTTGTTTTACTTGTTGTCGTCAAATTATTTCCGAGCGCGGAACATCCAACCTGGCTGACCGTTCTTCGTGCTGTAAGTTCCCTATCCAGTTTAACTTGCTCATGCCCACCACCACACTGCATTGGGCTCAAACCATAGGCTTAGACGCCAAGGGGGACGAGCAAACGGCACCCTCCATTCCGTGCATGCGTGATGCTGGTATTGGTGCCCGGCAGAACACTACAGTACAGAGCTTCGTTCGTTTACCACTGACCATGTACATGTAGTCACTTTAAAGTGTAATACCTTACCAACGAATTATTAAGAGTTGAAATCGTATTAATGACGTCTAGGTTGTATGTTCAACACAACACATCCCTGTGTTGCATGGATTAAAAGTAAGGTCTTGTTTCCTCACGTCTTGCTTCCTATGTTGAATTTTGACAACGTTGTTGATATTGTCCTGTCAAAACTGATTTCATTTTTTCTGTGGCAGCAAACGTCATGTAAAAAGAAGGTATGTGGTCATTTCTCGATTGGGTTTCAAGGCCCAAACTGCCTCCTAAGCGATCTGCAAGTAAAAAACTTGCACAGGCGCAGAGGTAACTTTTGGTCCGTTTTATTGTGTTTAGGTTTTTTTTCTTCTCAGATGACTTCGGTCTTGTAAAAAAAGCTCAGGTCCAGTAAAAATTCTGAGCAACAAGCCCTGCGGTCTTGTTGATTTTTTCCCCAAATTCGAGCCCTGAAAACCATGTTACAGTCGATACATTGATGATTTCTCTGTATGGGGTCAAACAGAACATCATGGGTTCTGGAATTATAGGGCGCATTCAATGGATTATCACAATTTGCATATTGCACATAGTTTTGCCCAAGCTGTACATTGCACATGGGCAAAATTGTGCCCAGTCTCTGTTTTTGTCAATAAATATCCTGAGAATTTTTCTTTTTCTAATGACAGAAAACAATAATTGGCACCTTGAAAAAATCAAAGATGGTTTACAATGTATGTCTAACAACATCCTCTCCATTCTTCTACTTCAGCAGCTTGCACCATCAAAGTCTGTGTTCTTTAAGACAAACTGAGAACATTGATCCAAACATCAAGTTGTCAAACCTCAACAATAAAAAAATAATAAAATTCTTACATTCTTCAACAAACTTCATTTTATTTATTTGTTTTACAACTAATCAAATATTAAGTTTTCACTAATCGAGGTTTATTTGTGTTGTGATATTTTACAGGGAATTGGTGCACCTAGTATCTACCATGCGCTAATTGTAATCTTCCTTGAGTTCTTCGCTTGGGGACTTCTCACAAATCCAATGCTTACGGTAAGGCCATAGCTTATAAATGAGCTTCATTTGCTTGTTACAGTGGTGTAGCAATAAACTTTGGGGGGGGGGGGGGACGGGAGGAGCGGGTTTCAAACCCACCACCCCATGTCAACAACAAAAATGGTTGACCTGGCGTTGACAGAAGAAATAAAAAGTGGGAGTTTGAAATACCCAGCCAAATCCTTATAAATACATGTATATTCAACCAGTATTTTGCTCATGACAGATTTTATGGGCTAATGTTGGGGTGTTTCTCTCCAGAAGAAAATTCCCCCAAAATGTTTTTGAAATGTTCCAGGCCAAATACATAAATGGTGTACAGGCCTGGTATTAAACATAGGCCAACACCTTTGTTGCTCTGGTCTTGGCCTTGGTGCCCCTTCAAAAGTTTCCAAGATTTTCCAATGGAAGTGCCCTTTGCAAAATGAAAAGGTCTTAAGTGGTGCTCAAAATGTATGCCGATGAATATTTTTGCAAAGAAATTCTTCCATGAGGTTCTCATCCACTAGGACAAAGGAACAATTTTTGACAATGGAAAGAAGAATGCTGCTTTGATTCATACTTCATGGTTTATGTAGTCATTGTCAGTTTAAGGTAGGCTGGTACTTTTGTATATATTTATTACTTCTATCATGCCCCTAGCACAAAGGGTACCAAACACAGATGGCCTCTGTATGATACATTGTCATAGTTGGTTTGATGTTACAGACTGTATCAAACAAACTATGACGATAAGTATCACTGTAATTTAAAGTGTTTTGAATTCTGACAGCCTTAGATTAAACGTCCTCTATTTCAATGAGTCACCTGACATCACCTCATACCCCTAGACTTAGCGGAAGTCTTTATTTAGGTCAACTGGGGTCACAGCCAGGCTGACATCACAGTAAAATTACAAGTAATCCAGGAAGGAGGAAGACAATTACAAACTACACACAACCATCATGCATTAAATATGACATCACTTCCTGTTCGTGGCATTGCCATGGAGATGACCTGTAAACCAATTGTTAGAAAGCCTATTTGCAGGTATTACTATTCATTGCTACAATATGCTTAATTGTATTTAACCCCTATGTTACAGGTGCTACACGACACATTTTCAGAACATACCTTCCTCATGAATGGACTAGTCCAGGGTGTAAAGGTATGTCTGTCATTGCATTTTGTTTTTGTTGACTGAAACTGCGGTCAAAAAGCAAAGACATTTGACAAAAGAATTTGATAACCGTTCTATGAATAGTAAATTTAGGGTCATTTACAAAGACTACTGGGCTCAAAATATGTATTGAACCTGTTGCCTTCTTGCCTCAGTTCAGCAATTTGAGTGTTGAATATTAGGAAACTTACAACAAAGCAAGTCAGCAAGGTTAAGTGGATTCCTCCTTCTCTAAACCTGTACCTTGGCACTGGTACTTGATCTTTATGTTTCACCAATAATAGTGTTTTGTTGCAAATTTGTATAGCAAGTTTTGTTGCAATAACAATTGTAGTATTTTAAAACTATTTCAAGGTATTTCAAGGTCCAGTATAGTTTCTTAAAGCCCTGTGACTATTTATTTGTATTCAATGTCAATTGTATGTGATTCGTTGAGATGAATATTTCCTTTTATTTCAGGGTCCATTATAGTTTATTAATGCCCTTTGAATATTCCTTTGTATTTTAGGGTTTATTGTCATTTCTTAATGCCCTGTAACTATTCTCTTGTATCCGGGGTCCATTGTAATTTATTAATACCCTGTGACTATTCCCTCATATTTCAGAGTCCATTATAACTTCTTAATGTCTTGTGACAATTCCCTTGTATTTCAGGGTCTGTTATAATTGTTTATGCCCTGTGACTTTTTCCTTGTATTTCAGGTCCATTACATTTCTTAATGCCATGTGACTATTACCTTGAGTTTCAGGATCCATTATAATTTCTTAATGCACTGTGACTATTCCCTTGCATTTCAGGAATAATTACAGTTGTTAAATGCCCTGTGACTATTTCAGGCTCCATTATCATTTCTTAATGCCATGTTACTGTTCTATTGTATTTCAGGGTCCATTGTAATTTTCTTAATACCTGTGACTATTCCCTTATATTTCATTGTGTGTTATAATTGCCTAATGCGCTGTTACTAGGCCTATTCCCTTATACATGTAATTCATTGTGTGTTATAATTGCCTAATGCGCTATTACTATTCCCTCCTATATCAGAGTCCTTTATCATTTCTTAATGTCCTGTTACTATTAATGCCCTGTGACTATTCCCTTATATTTCATTGTGTGTTATAATTGCCTAATGCGCTGTTACTAGGCCTATTCCCTTATAATTCATTGTGTGTTATAATTGCTTGATGTGCTGTTATTGTTCCCTCATATTTCAGAGTCCTTTATCATTTCTTAATGCCCTGTGACTATTCCCTTATTTTTTTTCAGGGTCTTTTATCATTCCTTAGTGCCCCATTACTGGGTGCGCTCTCTGATGTCTGGGGGCGTAAATCATTCCTGCTTCTCACAGTCTTCTTTACTTGTATGCCGATACCTCTAATGAGAGTTAGTGCATGGTAAGTAAACAAATAAACAAATAACACCAGTGATATTAAATGGTCAAAAGTATGGCGGTTAAAATGATTTATATTTTACTTTTGTTTTAAAAGTGTTAATTTGCAAAAACATGCATTGTTTCTTTAAAAGTTTGGATGTATTTATAGAAATTTATACCAGCTGCCTAGTGATATAAACCGTAATCCTTTCTCAGTGTTACACAGTCAGTTTACCCAAATAATCTCCACCCGAATCTCCTCCCAAATTAACACTAGAAACTCAACATCCAAACTATTGGAGTCTCTTGATGGTGGTGTGGTGGTGTCATGCTAAACATGATCAGTTTAGCGGTACACGCTTTACACTTGCCCTGTAGAGTTATATTATCAAAACTAGAGAGAGCAGTTGTAATGTCATGCTTGGTACTCCACTGACCAGCCATTGGCCAAAATCCCTAAGGGTCAACCAGTGTAATATGATGGGTAAGCACCATTGACTCAATGGTCAAAAATGCTTAGTATGTATGGGCCATGTCACATGGTTTTGTACGCCCTCTATTGCGCCCTCTAGTATGCCCTCTTTTACACCCTCTAGTATGCCCTCTATGAAAAATAGTCAGATGCTATGAAAAATAGTCAGATCCAATGTTGGTATAGAAAGCATCAGTAGTGATTTTTGATTTTGTAGACAAGGAACATGACATTGATGGTGGAAGCATAGTAATAATGAAGGTCTGTAGCATACATCATACATACCAAGTATTTATTTTCTGTTGTTTTCTACTCAGGTGGTTCTTTGCCATGTTGTCTGTTTCCGGAACATTTGCTGTCACTTTCTCAATCATATTTGCATATGTCGCTGACATCACGGATGAGTCAGAGAGAAGCTCAGCCTATGGGCTGGTAAGTAAACATGACATCAGTCTATATGGAGCATACTGTTCAGAACATTGACACCAAACTTGCCCCTGGTTCTGTTCAGAACTACCATTTCTTCTCAGAATCGATCTTAATATATTTGTTTATCATCACCCAAAGGGATTTATTTTGTCATCCTGACGATGTTTGTGGTATAGGTTGTGTTCAATGCAATGACAATTTGTCTGTCAAGTGCCCTGTAGCCATGCTCAGTTTATGCAAAAATCCTTTTTTTCTACCACACTCACGTCACACATAAAACCAACTTCATTTGAGTTCTGACTCAGTACTAACACATTTAGCAATAAAGTAAAAGTGACATTTTGGGGTTGAATGTTTAAAAGTACTATTTTTTGTTTTCTCTTTACACCATTTTTTTATAAGCACTGTATACTCTGTGCCTAAGAAATGTATGGCAGGTAAAAAGAAAAATCACAGGCAACTCAGGTGGGATTAAAACTCATGACACCTGCATTATATAGCAGAAACCTTAACCGTTAGACCACCAGGCAAGTCCTACATAAATGACACAAGGCCAGTTCCTGCATCATACAGGAGGTGCCTAGGGTGATATTAACAACTCATCTTAATATACATCTTAGCGCTTTGTGAAATCAAGCCCTGGGATAGTTGTACTGGTATTCAACATTTTATCCAACATCCACGACGAATGAAATCTATTAGTGGTGACGCAATGTTGAAACAATAGCACTGTTCAGACCTGTGATTAAGATCTTCTAAACTCTGTTATTGATTGCAGGTTTCAGCGACATTTGCAGCCAGCCTTATTACCAGTCCAGCATTAGGATCCTATCTTGGCAGCGTCTATGGAGATAATTTTGTAGTGTTTCTAGCGACAGCCGTAGCATTATGCGATGTCTTGTTTATACTGGTTGCTGTACCGGAGTCACTACCGGAAAAGATTCGGCCAGCTTCCTGGGGTGCTGCTATATCTTGGGAACAGGCTGACCCATTTAGTGTGAGTTGAACTAAAGACTACACTGAGAAAATTAGGAGACCCTCTTCCAAGAGGTTTTTGTTTATAATAATTACCATAATTGATGGAAAGTTACAAGTTCCATTTAAACCTTTAGGAAAATAAACGTAAATGCACAACATAGCTCGTAACAGATTCCCTGTTTGTAAAGTTGCTTTTAGAGTGTTCATCGTCATGGTGAAAATCAGACCAAGATGGACATAAGAAATGGCTATAATTTATGCTAGTAGACCTTTTTATTGTTTACAAACATTGACCACCATTCTGTATTGACAACCTTGAGTATCAGAAAGCTGCCCTTTTTAATAAAACATTTAAATCCTTTTTTATGAAGAAAATGTGCACTATTTGTTTTGGGTAGCATCAGTGTTATATGTGTAATTTGATAGCATTTTTGTATTAAATGATAACTTGTTTTATATTTTGTAGTGAAGGTCACCTGTACTTTTGCCTTACCAAGGTTGGCAAATTTTATATTTGTGACAATGCAGAAGAAAGACCTAAAGATATTGTGTTTTAAAGCTGTGTTGAATTTTGCTTGGTTTCATTTTGTTTGTAGTTTTAAAAAGACAGCAAAGTTGGCAGCAAACTTTACCTGAAAGTGTACAATTTGATTAGTTAAATTTGTTGTTTCTTCATTCTTGTTTTTTTTGACCAACAGGCATTGAGGAAAGTAGGTCAAGATTTCACAGTGTTAATGTTGTGCATAGCAGTGTTCCTATCATATCTACCAGAAGCTGGGCAGTACTCTTGTATATTCCTGTACCTCAAAATAGTAAGTAGAAAACTGTATTTAAAGTAATGAGTTATAGTGCTATCCCAGAAGCCACATACAAACCATTTCCTTGTTTCAACTTTTTTTGCATTGTGCACGGCATTTAGGAAAGTATTTTATGTGTTCCGTTTTGAAAAGGCATCATCTATTAAAATTAGGTTGGAGAAAACAATTATAGTTTTTGTAGTCTTTTGGCGGAAAATCAGGCATTGCATCTTTAAGACTTTTCAACGGAAGTACCCTTTAACAATTGAAAAAGGCCAAAGATGAAATTTCTGACCAAACATTAGCCTAATGTTGGCACTATTACCAATCATCTTATTACCAATCACCTGAAGTTGGTTTGTAAGATTTGCGTTTGTTCTTTTGCCCTGTAGGTTGGTCACTTCTCTCCTCAGCAGGTTCCAGCGTACATAGCGGTTGTAGGAGTTCTCTCAGTTTTAGCTCAGGTATGGGCAGAGTAGTTTGATTACACTTATTGCTAAGAGGAATGTTTCTGGCATAGTATGCAGCGGATTGTGTCACATCACCTTGTAAATGCTTACAAGGTGCTATATAAATGTATTCCCCTATCTAGATGTATCCCCCTTTTTACTGTTTTTTTTAAAACTTTCATTCTAGATGGTTTTTCTTTTAATGATTAATGTTTTTAAAAGTTTTATAATATTTGTATGTACTTGTTTTCTTGTAGTTTTATGTGAAATTGTCAAGTAAAGTTTTAAAATAAATAATAATAATAATATAAATGGGTCTCATAATTGAACAAATGTACATGCTGTCTTTAAACATGATGATCTCTTTAATTCTGTGGCAAAGGCACTATATAAATGGCTGATTAATTTATACTGTCTTGACTTTCCTTACAGACAATTTTATTGGGTATTTTAATACGCACAATGGGTCACAAACACACCATCATGATAGCGCTAGCATGTGAGATGTTAGAGTTGATGTGGTACGGGTTTGCATCTCAGCAGTGGATGATGTGGGTAGCTGGTATCATCGCATCTGTGTGTAGCATGAATTACCCAGCTATAAGTGCAATGGTTAGCAGAAGTTCCTCAGCAGACAAGCAAGGTATGTGAAGATGATTTGTCGTATCCCTTTGAAGTAATTGAATCCACCCCATGCCATCAGGGTTTATTGACACCTTATACCAACATCAACTGTGGCTACTGTCTGCCCTGCTCTTCATTTTGGGTTTCCAACTGCATGTAACAATTATGATAAGCCTGTAATTGTGCACTACACAAAACCCCAACATAATTCAATTGTGTTGTGGTGGTTCTGAAGAGAAACAGTGGTTTAACAACTTGAAGCTTCAATGAGTATGCTCTGATCATCTTTAGGAGAAATGTTCTCGTAGTCTAGTACAGCATATCTTCTGAAGACGGTCAAAGCACAACTGATTAAAAAGTAGAGTTGTTAAACCACTGGTTCTTCTCAGAACCACCACAACTCATCTAGAGAGAGTTTATGTACATAGTGTCTCTACAGATCTCACTAGAGAGAGTTTATGTACATGGTGTCTCCACAGATCTCACTAGAGAGAGTTTATGTACATGGTGTCTCTACAGATCTCACTAGAGAGAGTTTATGTACATGGTGTCTCCACAAATCTCACTAGAGAGAGTTTATGTACATGGTGTCTCCCAGATCTCACTAGAGAGAGTTTATGTACATGGTGTCTCTACAGATCTCACTAGAGAGAGTTTATGTACATGGTGTCTCTACAGATCTCACTAGAGAGAGTTTATGTACATGGTGTCTCCACAGATCTCACTATGAGAGAGTTTATGTACATGGTGTCTCTACAGATCTCACTAGAGAGAGTTTATGTACATGGTGTCTCCACAGATCTCACTAGAGAGAGTTTATGTACATGGTGTCTCCACAGATCTCACTAGAGAGAGTTTATGTACATGGTGTCTCTACAGATCTCACTAGAGAGAGTTTATGTACATGGTGTCTCCACAGATCTCACTAGAGAGAGTTTATGTACATGGTGTCTCCACAGATCTCACTAGAGAGAGTTTATGTACATGGTGTCTCCACAGATCTCACTAGAGAGAGTTTATGTACATGGTGTCTCTACAGATCTCACTAGAGAGAGTTTATGTACATGGTGTCTCCACAGATCTCACTAGAGAGAGTTTATGTACATGGTGTCTCCACAGATCTCACTAGAGAGAGTTTATGTACATGGTGTTTCTACAGATCTCACTAGAGAGAGTTTATGTACATGGTGTCTCCACAGATCTCACTAGAGAGAGTTTATGTACATGGTGTCTCCACAGATCTCACTAGAGAGAGTTTATGTACATGGTGTCTCTACAGATCTCACTAGAGAGGTTTATGTACATGGTGTCTCTACAGATCTCACTAGAGAGAGTTTATGTACATGGTGTCTCCACAGATCTCACTAGAGAGAGTTTATGTACATGGTGTCTCCACAGATCTCACTAGAGAGAGTTTATGTACATGGTGTCTCCACAGATCTCACTAGAGAGAGTTTATGTACATGGTGTCTCACAGACTCACTAGATGTATTCCTACTCATGTGTACACGGTGTTAACACCATGCAAAGTTTCAAAACTGCTTGAATGTTTCAATCGTGATGTTTTTTTTTTTTGCAATCTTGCCATAGGTGTGGTACAAGGTATGATCACCGGTATCCGAGGACTGTGCAATGGTCTGGGACCTTGTCTCTTTGGTGTAATATTTTACTTCTTTGATGTAAACCTGGATGTAGCAGGTAAAGATGAATCTGAGCCTGGGAAGACAGACTACTCACCGGTAAACAATGTAAGCATTCATTGGTTCTTTATTTAATGTTAAGCAGCACTGTATTATTGCCAACACTCAATGATTGAAAATAACCCTTAGGTTATTAGCCAAGACTATTGTTTCAATGGAAGAATGCCTTATTCTGAATTTTGGACCCCATTATGTTGTGGTCCTACTTTGTGTCATAGTGTTGGTGTGTGTGTTTGGTATGGGTAGGTGTACACTTACAAACGGGGGACCTATAACAAAAGAGGACAAATAATAGTGAAAAATCAGCACTTAAGGAAGCATAAGAATACATGCTTAAAAAATGTGCATTTCACTGGTTAGCAAGGAATGTCTGGGCCTTAACAGTGTATTAGTCTCTTGTAGTTTTGTGTGTTGTATAATCATGTCCTGTCATGGCCTTTTGTTATGTGCAGGACTGCATACCTGCGGGTAACAGTAGTTTATTTTACTTTTGTGGCCCTGACCCATAAAGCTGTTGCTGTTTCTTGCTGTACATTTTTGTGTCCATACATTATTTGCATTTATTGTTGTATTGGTCGTTTTCAGATGTTTAGATTCTGTGCATTTCTGTTCATTTTGTATTATTGTTGTTTATAATGTATGCTTTCTCGCTCCTTTTATCACGTCTATTATTATGTACATTCATTTATTTATTGTACATTTTGTGTTGTTTTGGTCGAATAAATAATAATATTTATAAATGTGTGCATGCATACATTCAGTTACTAAGCATTCTTTGCTTACACAGCTTGTGAAGAAATAAAGTGCTTAGTGCTTAATCTAAAAGCAGAAAATGTTGACTGTAAGTGAATAATTCTGTGGTAAGCAAAGCCATGACATTGTGTTCTGTATGTAAATAAAGCATGTGGTGCACACCACAATGCAGAGAAGGGGTTGAGATAAAAGGTTGACAACAATTCAAAACAAAATATTAATGCCTTTAAAAATGTCATTTTTTTTACATTACAAACCATTAACCAAATTAAAAACACATGATTTAACCTTTCATTTTCTTTTTTGATTCGGAAAAAAGTTGTAATCTTGTTGTACAGGGGAAAAACTATGGATTACAAACGTTGATTCCATTTCTCTTTTTTCATTCTTCTGTCGGAAACAGTCGGTTATTCCGGACCCCCATTTGTATTTGGTGCCTTTCTCGTCATCGTTGCCATCCTCTTTGCCTACTTCATCCAATCCTCTGAGCCATCAGCCAACTCTTCAGGAGCACCTCATTCCTCTCAGCTTTCTCCAAGAGGAGGCGAAGGGAGTGTGCCTCTCTTAGCGGATGTAGAGGGCGGTATAGGAAGTAATGTCACCTTAGTGGATGCAGCAAACCCTTGACGTCCAATCTAAGCAAGTTTTGAAATAATAATGATTAATGAGTCAGGGCCTTATTGAATTAGTATATAGTAGAAGTGCTACTAAAAACAGTAAATATCTTCTTTACCTGGTTAAGAGTCTACTAAGTTGTCATTCTATCAACGGTTAACCAGGTAACTGTAGCAGCCAGGTTACTATCGACTTGGAATTAACCGACAACCAGCTTAACTAGGTTACTACTCAACAATATTACAAGGTAACCAGTGGCCCAATTTGTTTGGCATAGAGGTTACCAGACATCCAAATTGCAAGGTAAACAAGTTATCTAGTTACTGTAATAACCAGTCGACTAGGTAGCCGGTAACCGGTAATTGTTAACAGGTTTATACCTATTAACAGGTTTCCACCTGTTACCAGTCTATCAGGTTTTAGTTTACCTGGTTCACATTCTACTGGTTTATCACTGGTATTCCAGTCAACTATTCTGTAGTACCTGTGCATTGTAGGGTTAAGAGCCTTACAAAACTATATTATCAGACCACACCAGTATGGGACACAGCGATAGAATGTTCAACATTTCTTTTTAGTATGTCTAGAGCAAAGAAAAATATCTAGAGTTAACACAACTGGAGGGAAATTTTCTTTCTGTGCAAAGACGTGATAGAAACGATTTCATTCGTTTAATTATTGCATCGCAAAAATAAAATTTATTTTAGAATTTGCCCAACACCAAAGTTATTCCGTCACAATTATGACTAAAATTATTCATTATTTCCTGAATAATGTGACTCCAAAGTTTTGAAATACAATTAATATCATTGAAAGATACAGCGCAAACACTGTTGAAATGAACATAAAAATACTTAGCTTGGGAAAAGATCTTTCTTTACAATGTGAAAGTTAGAGTTATTAATACCATTGTGTACACTAGGAACTAGACTAAGGTATCTGCAGTATGAAGAAAAGGTCTACATCAGCTTTCAACCTGAAGACAATCAGACCATACTGATTGAAACTTTGAGTTCTTAAATCACCGGCTCTTATCAGAGCTACCACAACTCATAAGAGAGTATCGTGTACACAGTGTTAATGCAAACCTTACTAGATCATTATGTTGGACGAGTTTGTTGTCGGTCAAATTCATAGAACGTTAACCCACACAAATATCTAGACTTAAAAAACCATTGCTTTTCACAATTCCACAAAGAAATTTTGTTTGTGTGCAGTAAAGAACTAATGATGTTACTGCATGGCTAGAGTACGAACAACGCAACACCTAGCATTTGCATTTGACCTGTCTGCCTGGAGATCTGTCTGAAACCTTGACGGTTGCTAAGTGCTGTTACCATGGTGATCACAGTCTTAACCCTCCTATTGGCTGTTCATTTCATGTTATTGTTCAAATGAATGTTGGTTAAGAAAGCACTGTGCCATCCTTTAATACCATGTCATGTGATGGATACATCTCAATCCTCCTACGTGTGTCGACTGATTAGGCTGTCTGTTATTTTCAACATTTTCATGGAGAAGCACCAGGGGAGGAGGTTGTTGAAAGACTTATGTCAAGGGACAAATCTGATACGAAAAGAAGTTATTCAGGGATGGAGCTGGTCCTGTAGCAATAATTCCATTGACAACTCTCGATGGCCTTTCTCAATCCTTTTGACTGATATCACTCAAAGTGTCTTTGTATAAATATCATTTGTCATCTGCATTTTGATGCACAACTGCACTTCCCTACAGGTATGGGCTAAGGTGACATTGATTAAGGGAATAAAAGAGTGTTGATGAGGTCTTATATGGCTGTTTAAAACTGGCAGGGTTGTGGCCGTGTGAAAAAGGATTGAGCCAAAAGACGTTTCTCGAACGATCCCTCAACGGCATGTCTTGCTCAACAGGCGTACTAATAGATTTGACATTGTGTACTGGTATGTATTGATTGTGTTAGACGTTAATTAGAGCCCGCATAAGCTTGTGGTCCTTGCGTATGTTTAAACACTCCTCACTGTGTTTATATCGCATGTTTAAACATGGCCATGTGATCTCCTCTTGACCAATCAAAATTGATAATTGTCCCAGGTATTTATGAATATCGGTTTAGGGATGTGCACAACATTGGAAAGATTTGAAATATAAATGTTCACTTACATGGTATAAAAATGGTTACGGTGAAAGACTTCCTTTGATTTGATTTCACATCTCACATTGTGTCATAAACTGGGCGCTATTCCTGTCTTTATGGCAGTATAGGCTGTATGACTTCTGACTGGCACCCCTGAACAAAGATATTGACAAAATAGGGAGACCACCAACATAGGACTAGATGGCTCAATTGGTAGAGAGCCGGCAAGTTAATCCAAATATCACAGGTTCAAATCCCACTCTAGTCAATTTTGTTTTGTTCACCCCAAATTGTTTTATAATTGCCCAGTCAGTTTCCACATTTTCCCCTGCGCTTTACCTGGAGCCATAAATGGAGAAAGAACTGTTTTTAGCCGAGCATGTTTGATACATTGACTTACCAACAGGTTAGAATTTAAAGCATTAACCTAAGCATTGTGCATTAAAACTTATCAATGTTTCAATGAGATTTTTAATCACCTAAAGTAAAGATAAAAATAACTTGCCAAATTATGTTTATAATGTAATTACAGTTGATGTACATATTTTTTGTTGATAATCTTAGAAGAAAATAAATTAACCAAAAACCTTTTGAGCATTCTTAAATCGTAAGGTGCATTCAAAGAGATAGTTTCGACAGACGCCATCTTTACGTGCAACTTGAGTTTTGGCTTTGAGCCTCGTCAAGTGTTCTTGTTTTTCTCTGCAGTCAAGTGTTTCACTGATCAATCATGCAAGGAATTTGATAAAACTCCTGCATGCCACGTGTGTTATTTATGATGATTTATCATTGCCCGTAAAGATGGCCAACTTTACACTGTGTGACGTCAAGTGGGAACAATCTGGAGGCTTTTTGTTTTACTAACATTATTTTGCATTTTATCTTCATAAGGCTTGAACCAATGTTTTAAAAACTTCAGATTAATGATTTCTTTCTGAATAATCAGGTATTATTTGTTTTATTCTGGATTACTGAGTGATAGATGCATGGTGTTAGATGGAAACCTTGTGTAGAGTGAAACACCAAAAGGTTGTTTGATTTTAATTGTTTGTAGGAGTGCAAATGGTTGTCCTGTGGAAGTATTCTGTTTGAATTTAGACTCCTTAGTGCCATGTCACATGGGGTAATTTACACTTTACAGGCAATCATTTCAAAGCGTTCACATGTCAATTTCCAGATAGTGATAGACAAATGTATGTTGTACTACCAAAGTGTTCCTTTTGCATGCAGTGCAGCTGGTTGACTCCAAGTTGCCTGTAAAAAATTAGCAGTCCTTTATATTTGAGGTGTGCGATCACACCCAAACACCACCTCTCGCCTTAACCTTCCCCACAAGTGTGAATATTCACACACCTGAATCCCTCCTTTACTGCATGCCTCGGCATATATTTTCTGCATAGTCATACTTCATATTTTTGAAAACAAATTACATCGGTGATGGGGGAAAAAAGAAGTAAACATTACCATAGTTTGTAATTCTCCCAGAGGAACAACTAGGCAGCAAACATGGTACAGGTTCTTGCCAGTATGCTATGTTGATAACACGGTAGCTGAGATCTAGAAACAACTAGGCAGTAAACATGGCACAGGTTCTGGCCAGTATGCTATGTTGATAACACAGTAGCTGAGATCTAGAAACAACTAGGCAGCAAACATGGCACAGGTTCTGGCCAGTATGATATGTTGATAACACAGTAGCTTTGATCTAGAAACAACTAGGCAGCAAGCATGGCACAGGTTCTGGCCAGTATGCTATGTTGATAACACAGTAGCTGAGATCTAGAAACAACTAGGCAGCAAGCATGGCACAGGTTCTGGCCAGTATGCTATGTTGATAACACAGTAGCTGAGATCTAGAAAAACTAGGCAGCAAGCATAGCACAGGTGCTGGCCAGTATGCTATGTTGATAACACAGTAGCTTTGATCTAGAAACAACTAGGCAGCAAACATGGCACAGGTTCTGGCCAGTATGCTATGTTGATAACACAGTAGCTTTGATCTAGAAACAACTAGGCAGCAAGCATAGCACAGGTTCTAGCCAGTATGCTATGTTGATGAGACAGTGGCTTTGATCTAGAAACAACTAGGCAGCAAGCATAGCACAGGTTCTGGCCAGTATGCTATGTTGATAACACAGTAGCTGAGATCTAGAAACAACTAGGCAGCAAGCATAGCACAGGTTCTGGCCAGTATGCTATGTTGATAACACAGTAGCTTTGATCTAGAAACAACTAGGCAGCAAGCATGGCACAGGTTCTGGCCAGTATGCTATGTTGATAACACAGTAGCTTGATCTAGAAACAACTAGGCAGCAAGCATGGCACAGGTTCTGGCCAGTATGCTATGTTGATAACACAGTAGCTGAGATCTAGAAACAACTAGGCAGCAAGCATAGCACAGGTTCTGGCCAGTATGCTATGTTGATAACACAGTAGCTGAGATCTAGAAACAACTAGGCAGCAAGCATGGCACAGGTTCTGGCCAGTATGCTATGTTGATAACACAGTGGCTTTGATCTAGAAACAACTAGGCAGCAAGCATGGCACAGGTTCTGGCCAGTATGCTATGTTGATAACACAGAAGCTGGAGATCTAGAAACAACTAGGCAGCAAGCATAGCACAGGTTCTGGCCAGTATGCTATGTTGATAACACAGTAGCTTTGATCTAGAAACAACTAGGCAGCAAGCATAGCACAGGTTCTGGCCAGTATGCTATGTTGATAACACAGTGGCTTTGATCTAGAAACAATTAGGCAGCAAGCATGGCACAGGTTCTGGCCAGTATGCTAATTGCTATGTTGATAACACAGTAGCTGAGATCTAGAAACAACTAGGCAGCAAGCATAGCACAGGTTCTGGCCAGTATGCTATGTTGATAACACAGTGGCTTTGATCTAGAAACAACTAGGCAGCAAGCATAGCACAGGTTCTGGCCAGTATGCTATGTTGATAACACAGTAGCTTTGATCTAGAAACAACTAGGCAGCAAGCATAGCACAGGTTCTGGCCAGTATGCTATGTTGATAACACAGTAGCTTTGATCTAGAAACAACTAGGCAGCAAGCATGGCACAGGTTCTGGCCAGTATGCTATGTTGATAACACAGTAGCTTTGATCTAGAAACAACTAGGCAGCAAGCATGGCACAGGTTCTGGCCAGTATGCTATGTTGATAACACAGTAGCTGAGATCTAGAAACAACTAGGCAGCAAGCATAGCACAGGTTCTGGCCAGTATGCTATGTTGATAACACAGTAGCTGAGATCTAGAAACAACTAGGCAGCAAGCATGGCACAGGTTCTGGCCAGTATGCTATGTTGATAACACAGTAGCTGGATCTAGAAACAACTAGGCAGCAAGCATAGCACAGGTTCTGGCCAGTATGCTATGTTGATAACACAGTAGCTTTGATCTAGAAACAACTAGGCAGCAAGCATAGCACAGGTTCTGGCCAGTATGCTATGTTGATAACACAGTGGCTTTGATCTAGAAACAACTAGGCAGCAAGCATGGCACAGGTTCTGGCCAGTATGCTATGTTGATAACACAGTAGCTGAGATCTAGAAACAACTAGGCAGCAAAGCATAGCACAGGTTCTGGCCAGTATGCTATGTTGATAACACAGTGGCTTTGATCTAGAAACAACTAGGCAGCAAGCATAGCACAGGTTCTGGCCAGTATGCTATGTTGATAACACAGTAGCTTTGATCTAGAAACAACTAGGCAGCAAGCATAGCACAGGTTCTGGCCAGTATGCTATGTTGATAACACAGTAGCTTTGATCTAGAAACAACTAGGCAGCAAGCATGGCACAGGTTCTGGCCAGTATGCTATGTTGATAACACAGTAGCTTTGATCTAGCTTCAAGGATAATGCGCTCTATAAGAACCGTCTATTATTATTACTATTATGATTATTATTAGAAAATATAACAATGGTCAGAGCTTAGAATTATTTTCAAATGACAGATTGTACAAAAAACTACAGTATCATTGTAAATTTATTTCAGTGGTAATTTTCCATGGTGTATATGCAAAATATATGAAGACATTATGTACCAAAGCGTCCTTGTCGATGATGTGTGAGACTGAGGAAATAAACTTTAAGATGTAAATATACAATTTGTCCCTAGTTTTGTCTTAATTATGGTTTTATTTTTTATATTTTTTTTCCAGAAAATGCAAAGCAAAAAAGAGTTAACATCACAACTCTGCAATCATTATTTAGATCACCAAAAGTAAGCATAAATCTCAACTGTGTTGTTAAGACCAATGACTAGTAATGCGGAGTACACACGCGCACAAACGAAAATTACCTGCTAACCCGTGAAATTCCCTTGACCTAAGCGCGGAATTCCCTGCTTCAATAAGCGCCGATACTTTGCTTACGGTAAGCAGAGCCATGAAATTGGGCCCAGTCTCTACCTTTGAAACAGGTTCTTGTTGGTCTCGTATCAAAGGGTCTTTGTCTTGTTTCAGATCACCACTCTTGGTCTCAGACTTGAGGGTCTTAAATTTAACTCTAACTTCACTATTAAACAAGTGGGAAATGTTAATGAACAAGGAAATCAGTCGACGTGAATTTCAAAAGGCAATTTCTTTAAGTTTTTTCTTGAATTTATTTTATATGCTCAAGCATAATACAATAAATAATAATTATTTTTACACTATTGGTCAATGGGATCAAGGGGAAAAATACACGTTAAATCTGTTCACACTTTGTGTGTTTTCCAAACTGGCTCAAGCTAAGCATCAGGCTTCATGTTACATCATTCATGCCAGATGAGCATGAATTAAGAATGGCTGACATGCTGAAAGCCTGAGCCTGACACGTGCCATGATTCGTGGAAAGTACAAGAAAGACTTTTTTACTGGAGCCTTACATATTGATTGGGTTTTCCATCTTGACCCACTAACCTGCTCCTCACCCCAACCACCACCATCTTGGCCTTATTCTCCCAACTCTTTATTTGATGACTTCTTCATCATCTTCTGTTCACAGGTTTCTCCAAGTCTATGGTTCAAAGTGCAAGGCACTTTAACATATGTCCCAATTAGATGCGCAGATGTCCATCATTTTTACTCATACCAGCAACTTGTTTAATATTATAACCTAACAAATATTCCAGGAACTTAAAGGGATACTTAAAGGTGCTAGGGGGTTGTTCATTCATTGAACAATCCAGCTCTTTGAATTCTTGTCCACCTATTACTTGAAATATTTGCAGGTGGTCAAGGATTTTGTTGTAGGTTGAAACCCACCCAAGTAGCCTGTGAATTCTTTTCAGCAGGACTTGAGAGACACTGAGTATAAAGTGCTTATCACACATCGGTGTAAGGGTTAAACAAAATTAATGTTATCCATTACATAAATTAAACTCGGTAGCTTAATCTGGCAAACAAAATAGCAATGTAAAGAGCTTACTATGCGGATAGTTCAAAACAGGGTTAATAGTTAAATTAATATTCAGGGAAAACTTGACGAGATAATACACTTAACCGCTTCATGCTTTTTCAGAAACATTATGAGTGCTGTATTATTTTTACGTCACTATTAACATAAAACACTGATTTTGCTGAAATTTCTTTTTGCTAGTTTTGAAGACAAATTACAGAAGTTTCCATCTGAAAGCTCACTGGTTATAAAGTTCAAACCAATGCCAATCCTTCACAGAAATATTTTTAACTGAAATACTGTCACACAGAAATATTTTTAACTGAAATACTGTCACACAGAAATATTTTTAACTGAAATACTGTCAAAGTCAAGAAAACGGCAGTTGAAGACTCCCAAAACCACCATGGCTTGTTTTGAGCCGCAAACAAACACATCTCCAAGAACAAGCACAAAATCTTGGATAAAACGTAAGCTGTTTGTTAATGTCTTTAATCAATTCTTGCTTTAAATTTGATGTGATTTTCACAGGTTGGTTGTGTGGTGTTTACAGAAAACTATGGATGGTATTGAATTTACTTATCCCCCAAAACCAATGATGTACTTTCCCTTTAAGTTTTAATTCCTGTGGAGTAACTGCTTAAATAAAGAATTGCACTTTTTTAAAAGAAAGAATACATTAATTAAAATACAACTTAATAATACTATGAAGCACTGACTTTTAGTTTTGGTCCCTGCAATGTAAGCATTTGAAAGAGCTTCAAAAGGGAATAAAAACAAACAAATTGATGATTGAAGCTTTGCATGGTGTGGATAAAAGGAAGTAACTGTTGCAAGTCAACTTTTTCCATTCAATTCAATTACAAAAACTTTATTAATCCTAGAAAAGTATTCAGGTATATGTTTTTCTGATTCTCGATTTGGTCAACACGTGCAAATGTGGAATTTCCCAAATAAGTTAAATTAAAATACGCTAATTTAAATTGAAATAATGTTAAATTGCCACAATTGCCTCATAGCCTGATAAAGTCAACTAAACTTTGATATCCTCTAAATTTGGTAATGAGAAAAACTTGAACATTATGTTCTCTATAACTGGTTAGGAAAAGGAAGGACATTTTTGTTTTTAAAATCATGTTGACTTTGGTCATTAGTGAGAGAGTTGTTAAGCTATCACTGCACTCATAACTTGCAAATTATAAGATCAAACATAATTACCAATTAAAATTCCAATTAGATGTCACCTAGGCCTAACAAAAAAAGGTTTTGTTTCCTGTAACACACCAGGGAAGAATAGGGTCATAGGTAGGAAACAATTGTTATTTTAGGGGAAATGTTACATGTGCACAACCAGAAATATTTGACCAAATTGATTTACCTGCAACTTTCTTTTTCAATTTTTTTGTAAGGAGTTGCTGTAAAAAGGAAAGTGCAACTTTTGACTTTTGACCCCCAGAAGTGGATGTGTATTCATGGACAGCACATCTGGAAATTATTACAGGAAACAAAAAGAAAAATTTATTAGGCCCTATAATTCTCAAAACTAAATGTTACAGGAGAGATTTTTTTCAGAATTTCTCTTGACATCAAAATTTAAATAATACTTACTTCGTGGATTGCACTAAACCAAAATGGTCTTAATTTCCATTTTGCCATGAATGTTAAAAGACGTTAAAAAAAATCAACATTTAAAGTTTTCAATTTTTGCTTTCTTCCTTGAAATTGTGGGGGGACGGGTAAAAGGAAAAAAACTGAAAATCAAAATTAATTTTCAGTGAAAAAATGAGAGAAAACAAATATGTCCAAATTTCAAACTGAAAAATTGATTCATTAATTAAATATTTAGAGTAACAGAACTTAACTTTAATTGGTCAAATATGAAAATATGATATAAAATTACAATAAATTTGTTTAAAAGTAGGTGAACCCCGACTTGACACAAATTGTTTGCATTTTACAAGCATTTTGTAAGATTATGGTATCAAGTTTTTGTTTACTTATCAGCAAAGTAATATGAAATAAATAGAGGCACAGCTACTTTAAAGGGGACACCATTATCTTTTATCCTTTCCCAGTTCTTTGGCAAGATTTCAGTACTTTCAATTTCCCATTACTTAAGTCCACATGGGGCTGCAAAGAATGTAGTCTCGCAGCTTCTGGGGAAGTGGTAGTTTACCAACTTTATTCAGTGGTACATGGCGTAGGATCTTAAGACGACAAAGGCTCTGCAAGTTTGAAGTCTGAGGGAGACGCCAGATACGCACAAACCCATCTGTCGATGCTGCAGCCAGGTGTGATGCACTATGGGTAAAGGACAGACGCAAGACTGTTGGATAGCAACCCGAAGCTGGTTGACGTTTCATAGAGAAGTGTATACACTGGTCTGCCCCATCCAAGATGGTTATAGGATCCCCATTTCTAGAATAGAACAGTCCAATCTTTGCTTCCGACCCTGCCACGGCCAGGATACTCCCATCTTGATTGTACTTCAAACTATCTGGGATCCCAAGACTTTCCGGTAGGCACAATTTCCAAATGTGATTTTCTGTCTCCAGGTTGAAGACTTTGAGGACATGGTCCAGGCAGCAGATAGCCATGACCTCATGCCCAAACCTGGGGTCAAAATCAAACATACGGGCATTGGCTAGGCTTGCAACATCCCCACATACTCCAGGGAGGACACCCCGATACAGAGTAAGTCCACACTTCCTCGCCACAAAGAGCTGACCAAAGGAGCTACTGACCGCGATGAACTGGCTGTCTGGTGAGAAGCGACACTCAATGTGCTCATGGGCGAGGCCGGGTTTGTCGCTGAGAAATTGCGGGAAGATCTCATGGCAATTGGCCTCCTTGTAGGAGTAGAAGTACTGGGTTGAGAAGACGTAGAGCTGGAAGCAGTGCCGCTGTCTTGTAATGGTAGCAATGAAAAGCTCATCAGGCGACATGGAACAGAAGTGATAGATGCCATACCTGAAAAAAAGAGATATTTGGTTTCAGTGTTAATCTCTTTGACAAGGATTAGGGGGGGGGGGTAATGTTTGAATGCTTCACACTTTAGTATGTGGAGTAGAGCATCTTTGGGAGTTATAATAAGTAAATTAAGCACAAAGGGAAAATGGCTGGGTAAACTTAACCCTCCAAACAAAGATATTGACAAATTAAATTAGGGAGACCACCAACATAAGGGCTAGATAGCTTTTTAGTTGGTCGTGCGCCGGCACTAGAGGTCGCACTTTCAAATCCCATTTAAGTCAATTAATCTTTGTTCACCCCAAAAGTGTAGTCCTAAAACTGACATTTTAAAATAATGGACTAAGAGTTCCTCTCAAGTTTTCTTTGTCTCCTATTAGAGCTGGGTTCTGTCCAGTCTTCTTCGGAAATAAATTTTGGTTCTGAACCTACACCAATAACACAGTATTGTTTCATTCCTCTCCAATTCATGTGGAGGAAAAAAAGGCTCTTTGGCTGGGATTTGAACCCACAACCTTGCGTATTCCAGAGCATATTAGATACCAAGTGCATCTGATTTGAGCTTTATGTAACATTTTAAACACATTTTCTTCAATTTCAAAATTAGGTAGTAACCTAAATGTACTTTCTTTGAGCACCTCAACCCCCCCACCCACTCAACAAATTCTTTAAATTACCTGAAGAAGGCTTCTCTTCTGTAATATCGTTGTACGTCATTAATGTTTCTCATGATGATACCATTGGACTCGATGTAACAGACAAAGTCTCCATCTGGGGTCATCTGACAATGAGGCTGTCGTAGACTGCTCTTCCTATGGATCTCGGTCTTGCACCCTGCACAAACCAGTGTTTCAAGTTATATTTGGCCAAATAAAAACATAAAAACAAGACTCATCCCCGCCTGCTTCCTTTTCACAGCTGCCTCAATATTTTGAAATTGTACACTACCATAAAAACCTACTTGGTAGAGCACAAGGGAGCTGATGATAGTATAAAACATTGTGAGAAACAACTCTCTCTCTGAAATAATGTAGGTTTTGAGAAAGAGGTAATTTCTCACTAAAACATTTGAATCTGAGAAAGGCTTCAGGCATGAAGCTTTTCTCAGGCATTTAAAAGCAAACAATTCTATGCAACAAGGTTGTTTTTTCTTTCATTGTTTTCTTGCAACATTGATGACCAATTGAGCCCAATTTTTCACAGGTTTGTTATTGTATGTAGCCTATTATGTTGGGATTCACCAAGTGAGGATACTAGTCTTTGACAATTACCAAAAAGTAAATCCTGCCTTGAACAGCATTTCAAACAAAAATATTTCTATAGATTTGGTACTAATGGCTTTTATTATCAGTGAGCATTCATATTCAAATGAATTCAAATTAAAAGAAATTTTTACCAGTCAGCCTCTTAGACTTTAATTTTGCCAGAAAAGTAGAACTCATATCTATTCAAAACTTTGTTCACTTTTTTTGTTTAAATAGATGATTTTGCACTATATAGTTAATGAGGCTATAAATGGGAAGTTTGCAAATAAATGTTTATGTTACTTTGGATTTTGCTGTTCATGAAACAATGAAGACTCATATGAATGAAATGATGAAATCAATTGAATAACTACATCAATTCATAAAACAGATTAATGTCAAAGGGTCTGCACTGTACACCAAAAATAAATAACAAAACAAATTCTTACTTGCTTTGAATTTTTTATATAATCACTAATTTTAATTTAATTATCTTTTTTGGGGGTGGTACTTTACCTCTGTTTTCTTTGCCCAAGTTCCAGACATTGATGATACCGTTTGTAGTGCAAGGGGGTAGGTGAGGGGGTAGTCTCTGACCTCCCATGTCATACAAAGCAATACAACTCAACAACTTGGAGTCTTCATAGGGTAGAAATTCACAGTGCGCCCACCATCTGACCGCGGGTAAATGGGTGAAGTTACCGCACGGCCGGAGCACGCTGGTCAAATCCACTGCCTTGACCACCCGGCCAAACTGACTGGAGTTGGTACTACCGGACTCCGGCGGATATGGAACCAGAAACGGGAGGGGAGCTCCTTTTTGCATTTGTAGGGAGCTTTTTTGCGTCCTTTTGATGAAGAAGTTCCCATCTTTGGGTTGTGAAACCGACGAAGAGCGAACCAAAGTTACAAAGATGAACATCTATTAGTATTGCACATGAGCTGGCCTTTTTGCAACCACAAGTGGATGCTCCCCTGCAAGCAGTAAAATTATTTATACAATTAGAATATTTGCATAGTTGTCAGGGAAGTTCGAATAATATAAAAGACACATGTAAAATTAGCATAATTGCATAATTATCAGAGATGTTTGAATATAAAACAAATACATGTAAAAGAAGTTCCATGTTGTTTCAAGAGAGTTTGCCACTCATCAGGGAAGATGACAGTACTGTTTACATTTTAGTATATTATTAACAACTGATACATTTATTATTAAAAACAAAAAGGTGAATTATTTCACGTCCATCAGCCATGTCCAAACAATTTTGCATGTTTGATATATTTTGTGCATTGTCCATGGCATATGCAAAAGTTGTATATGTCTTTTATTAGAACCAAACACACGCTAATAATGCTGTGTCAAAATGAAACAGCATCATCTGTCAAAATTCGTTCAGAAAAAAATACATCTTTAAAAATTTCTTTACAACGAACGAAAAACGGCCTTGCAACTTTATGCAAACAAAATACGACCAATTTATACGGTTAACATATTTAGGTTGCCAGCAAAACTATGTGTTATTAATGTACCATCCGTTGACTTGTTTCCTGCTTAATTTTGCTTAGCAGGCAAATAAAAAATAAAAATGGCAAATAATTTTTTCTGCTCAAGGAGCTCTATTACATTGAGTACTGCAGGAAGTCATTAGGGAGAACACAGCTGTCACTAGAGATAACGGCGAGTTCACATGTAGCCTGGAACAAAAGATATACACAACATGCCGGATCTCGATATTCTCTGCACTTGATCACACTCTCATATGCAAAGTTTTCACGAATTGAACCTTTTTTTCTTCTTTCAAAAATGCCGGCAGTGGGTTTTTGTAACTGGCTATGTGTATTAAAATAAAGCCGAATATCAAAGGGATCGTCTTAAAAAATCAGCCCTTAAAACATTTTCCAGTTGTTTAATGGGGATTGTTTTAGGATCATCGTTATCGTGTGTTTTTTGTGCATGAGCTATTAGGATTTACGTAATATTTGCTACACATACGCCATAGTTAGAGTGTCAGAACAATGCCTTGATTTAAACCATCATCATATCAGCGGGTGTTACATTGAAATAAATGGAGAAAAATAAAACGGCCAGTACGTCTATCGTAAGATCATAGAGCAAGGACCGGAGGACTGCGTGTAATGCATCATAGGCCTATTTGCCAAGTTTCTCGGCATTGTTTTATAATTAAAGTAGAGTTTTTACAATCTGTATTACTTTCTTGAATGTGATTGTATTTTCCCTTCCCGATGTCTAAACAACAATGAACAAAGTGCACTTAATTAAAAATACATTTCTATATAACCAATCAATTATTAAGACTGAAATTGAAATCCGGTTTACCCTTGCGCTGGAATGAGGTTAGTTTGTATTAGTTTTCAATAAATATTTAAAGGGAATGGAACAACAAACGTTACACAATTTTGTTTATTTAATTCCACCCATAATTGAACCATGGAGGTTGGTTATAAAATAATGATGGGGCAGATGAGAAAGCACATTTAAGTCGAACAGTGGTGAATATTGTCAGGGTTTGGCGTCATTTTTTATTGAAATAAAAGAAATGTTTAAAAATATTTTAAAGCTGAGAACAGAGGGATAAGTAGATTAAAAATCACAGCTTACCTTGTTCGTGTTGTCTTCTTCTTCACGTCATACTGATTTTGCCCTACTATCGTGAGAAAAATATTTGGCACATCTGCTTTTTTTTTTAGCTTCAGCACAAAGGAGATGCGGGTACGGTATATACACAGCACAGAGCGGGAATAAATTATAAGGCACGCGTACTGCTGTGTACAAAGCCCTTACAAGGAAGCGATATGGTTTTCAACCTGGCACGCGCCTGCTTATCGGTTGGCCAGACCGTACCGCAATTTAACTCATGAATATACAGTTCAAAACATTTGCATATCGAAACATTGACCCGTTTTCTGCCCGAATGAAAATTCACGTATGTCACATGACCAGTGTGTGGATGATGTGAACAAAATAAACCGCCTCGGTTTCAGATAATAAACAACATGGCGACAGAACGGTCGTGCCAGTAACGTGCTTCGAGTTGTCACCGACAGTGTAGGCAAATGCAGCTCTTTTTCACCCTTAAGCTGCCGAAAACCTCTTGGACTTACGATGGTAGATCCAGCGGTATTAGATAGTTATCCTGATCTGGACGCTCCGGAGCGTATTCACCGACATTGGTCGCAAGATGTCGACCAAATGGACTTCTTGTTGCAGGACGAAGATGCACACCCGTTCATCATACACAGAGTGGATTCGGCGGACATAATTTATCAACCACGCAAGAAAAAAGCCAAGATGGTCGGGAAATACCTCTTTGGAGACGTGCTTGGTGAGGGTTCGTACGGGAAAGTTAAAGAGGTGTTGGACTCGGAGACTCTTTGTCGGAGAGCTGTGAAAATATTGAAGAAAAAGAAGCTTCGAAGGATCCCGAACGGGGAGCAGAACGTGCGAAGGTGAGATAGGTTGGTGGTGGGCTTGGGCGCTCTCTTCTGCCCGCGTGAATAGCAGCGCGTATGCGGTATGATCCATGTGTGTTGACAGGCCGGCTGGCTGTTGCCCAAAATTCAAATGCTTGCTTTAATCAGTAAAAAAATGAAACGCATGTGCTTAATTAAACTGTTAAAATAAGGGGAACTATATTATTTATTTTCAGCCTTTAACTTAACCCATTTTATTTTACAATCGGGCACATACAATTGCAATATGACGGTTGAGTTACCCATTAAAATAAAAATAATTTTTGACTGCACTGTGTATTCTAAATTAATATTAATACTAGTACTTACTAGTTAGCGGTATTATATTGCCCAGGCGAAGGAGACATGCATCATACCAGGGCCCTGCACAATTTAAATCAGTTGTAATTCAGAAGAATTTCAGCACCCTCAAAAAAATCAAAGTAAAATATTAATGAAATTTATTTATAACATGGACTAAGAGTGAGAGTGAGATAGACAAGGAGTTTGTACATGTAGAAGTTAGCTGACTCAAGAGATTGTGAAAATCACAAGGGACTTGAATTTAATATTTTATTCAATTTTATCCAAAAACATTATAAAAAGTTGTTTTTTTCTTCAATCCAAATCAGTCTAACATAACATCTTTTTTACTTCCCCATAATTTCATGATTGATGAAGGGATTTCCACATTTCAAATTGAAATTGAGGAGCTCATCGTCCGTTTACTGTTCCATGATTATGAGACAAGTGGGGAATCCCGTTAATGTCACATGTACTGCAATGATTAATGACATCACATCTTGATGGTACATGTGCACAACATTTGTTGATGGTTTGTTAAAGAGACTAGGACACAGACCTGCATGTTTATGTCACACTTCATTCTCGGAAGGACAAGATAGTTTTTCTTTTATAAATGTCACCTCAGTGAGGAAAATTAAAGATTTTATGGGAACATATGAAGGGTCACCAAGGGAGGGGCTAGGGGGTGGTTGTTAAAAGTGTTTTTAATTTAACTAAATTATTCACCAGCAACTACTGAACACTTGCATTTTTATACAAATGTTGACGTTCGCCTTTTAGTTCCTTGACTCGGTTGTTGTTTATCACACTTTATAAGATGCCATCATCTTGATGCATTGGTTCACCCGTGACTTTGCAATGTATTCTGTATACCAGGCAATCGCGGCTGTAGTTGGGCCATTCCAACTGTTGGGCAAAGATTCAACTAATGTTGGGATAATAATCATAATACACAGATGTAAGACATTTAACCCAAAGCAGGGTCCCAAGGCAAATACAGGGGTTAACAAATGCAAAATCAGAACAATTTATAAATGTACTGTTAATTTAAGAAAAACTGATTTAAGAACTAACAGTAAAAACGTAAAAGTGCAATTACAATGATGTGAAGTGTCAGTCTTATCTTTAAAACGACATGACAGAGGCAGATGATAAACTTAAAAAAAAAAAACAATAATTTGAAGCGAAATTTTAAAAAACGTGGGATGGTTCTGCAGTTTTGCGGGGGTAACAAAGCAAAAGAGAACAGCAGAAATCTCTACTCCGGGTCACACCTTTATAAAAAGATATTTGCCAAAGTGCAAATCCTGTGAAAGTTTCAGCTCATTTCATTGTGCTGTTTTGGTGGGGGAAAAAAACATGAGTTTGTGCAGTGTTGACAATGACATGCATCACTGGCTGTGTCCCATTCCAACTTAAACTTTTTCACTAAAATGTAAACAATTTCTTGGGGTATTCAGTATTTTTATTTCTTTCATGTTAAAAACAAAAAAACATTTTTGCAAAAACATTTGGGTCCCTAAAAAAATCTACAGTGCATTTTAGAGGATAATGTTATGGCTTCGTAGTGGGCTAGCATACTTTGTTTCAACTCCCCTTTGGTTTGAGAGGAGGTGAATCTTACCATTTGGCAGCCTGGCTATTCCTCGCAATGTCAACAGTGCAAGCAGTTGCGCTGGAAACTTTACTCTCGTTTTAAGTGTCCCTTTATATTTTACATGTATGTTAGTAGTTATGCAGCATTGAGTTCATGATTGCGTGGGCACCAAGCACTGAGACGGTAAATTAGTATCGCCCACTTCTTCTTTATCTGAGGCCGATCAGCCAGGTGTTTCTGTTTTCCTCAGCAAACAAGTTCACCATTGTGAATTCGTACATGTACTCAGGCACTTGTTTGAAAGCAGATTCATAGCCTGATAAATCCAGAAATTGCCAGAATGCTTTACACACTACACTAAAAAGGTCTTACAGGGCAAAAGTTGAACTCATGAAATGTATGAGTTTCTCAATTTTTTGATACTTTAAAAATTTGCATCCTACATTGTGACATGTACATGTACCATCATTTTTTCCCCCACGTATTCTGTGAACGTGTACAAATCACCAGGCCCGATACTTCTATAAAGCAACAGCCCCCTGGTCATTGCCTTGGTGGCTTTTGTAATGTTCAAGTACGAATTTAAATTTCCCTCATACAGGTGCCCTGTACTAATAGAAACTGCCCTGCTGTCCAACAGCAAAATTTTATCAGGCCTGAGTCACTGTAACTTTAGAAAAGTCAACTTTACTCAAATGTTGTTTGGCAAAATTATTGCTTACATGTACTTATGTAATACTTACAAGTGGCTGGGTACCCACAAATTTTTAACTAATAGCAATAATGTGTCAGAAATATTTTCTGGGACAGAAATGAAAACATAATAAGGCTTTTAAGATCATCATGTAGTTGGGTCCTTTCACCATGACGTCTGTTTTTTGGGGGGTCTTTTTTGTTTTTAGTTTCCAACTCTAAAATACATTAAGGCAAATTCACTTTAAGTTTGTCTAGTTAAAATGACATGACTCACAATGTACTAAGAAAAACTTATGTTGAGGTAGTCAGTGAATACATGTAAATACAGAAGAAATGGTAAGAATGCAGATGTGACAACGATGTCGATACTATAATGTCACAAGACATGGTGTCTCTGTTACGTCTAACTATGGTCTAACTGGTTTAAAAAAAATCCTGCACATTCCTGCTGTATTTTATCACCTACAACTGTAACATCATTTTCCTTGCTGGATTGTGTGACTGTCTGGTAATTAGTACACACAGTGACTACACTGTATGCAAATCATCTATAATTGAGTGTTGAAAAAGGCTGACAATACATGTAAATCGGGATGATGCACTTGTGTAGTTGTTACAAGGACACAGTGTCCATGTTACATGTCTAGATAACAGTCTAAATTGTACATTTTGCATCATATTTGTTCTTTAACAACAATTTAACAACAACTTTCACTCTCAAAGGGGAGTGTTACATAATTGAGTCAAATGTAAGATTAAGAATGCTTTAAATAAGTAAGGACAGATATTACACATTGTCTCCACACTGAAGTGACCCAGCTTAAGGTTTGAAGTAATTGTAGTTGTGGGGCAGTGTGGTGTGAAATTGTTGTGTACAGTAGTGGCTTATCATCACTTTGATTTAAATAAATGAAAGTATTGTACTCTATAAATGGTTCCTTCTGTAATGTTACACAACCAACTCGGACTCCCTTAAATTGACAAGCCATTGGGGGATTTAAGTATGAAGACATGAACTTCTAAGGCATTATTTGTGTACATCAGTACATCATAAAGTAAAATGTATAGAAATGGCTAGTCTTTGATATGATTATTCATGTATGTCGCAGGTGAAACAGTTTTAAAAAAAACAGCTGTCAATGCTTTAGCTATTATTTATTGATGATTTATTCTATTTAAGAATTCTAAAGTTTATTCTATTCTAAAACATGTTTTTGTCCCTAATAGAAACATTTTGAGAAGGAAACGCCCACACCATTTCAGAAGTGAAGTGTCCAAATGAACATCTGTTGTTGTTTTTCAAAGATTTTTCCTCCCACCTCTTCTTCGAAAAAAGAAAAACCCTTAAATTAGAATTAGTTAAATGATAAACTCACATTTTAAACATCAGTAAAATGATCAACTTACTAGAAACAAATGAACATTAGATGTATTACAATCATCCATGAAACTGAATAAATTATGACAGTACATGTTTCCATTGACCCTTTGCACACACGTTACACGCATTGACTGTGCCACGCTCACTATTTTGGAAGTCAACAGGTAAAGCATACGTATAAACACCATGTTGCCTAAAATTTGCGCTAGGCTGTTTAGCACACAGTGGTGTTGACTCCCAAAATGGTGCAACCAAGATTATTGTGATGATGACGTCAGGTGAATTGGGCCAATAGATGCAATCCTTAACTGAACAGAAAATAAGTCTAGAAACTGGTCACTGTTCCTGCTCAAGTTAAGGGATTACAATTTAACACTTCAGGTTTACTGTAGGAATAAACAAAAGCATTATCAGCCATCTTTTATTTTCTTTACCGAGTGTAATTTCTTTGTTTAAACTTCTGCCATTCAGATTGACCCACATAGTTGATACAAGTAGTTGCACAACTTGTTTGCAATTTTAGAGTAATAAAATCAAGCAAAATTAATCCAAGTTGTTTGATTAATTAACTTTAAAGGATTATCATACTTATTATTAAACATTTTATTATTTTATTATTTTGTTGAAGAGTACAAACCTGACCCTCCCAAACCTTCCAAAATCCCACTCTAGAAATGTGTGATTGTGGAGGATCAAGGGATGCAGGCCAAAAAACAGTTGCTTATAATCACTGGGCCAGGCATACAAATAAGTGATGTTTGAAGCTTTGCATGGTGTGGATCATAAGAAAAACTAGAAGAGGTCAGTCAACTTGCAGATATATACTGTACATGTACAACCATGTATAAAACTCTTTAGGGAGAAGTGTTGGCTTCAAGAAGAGCCAGTGTGGTTGTGACATTTCGAACAGTAAACCCTGCTCGTTTTCTTTAAAATAGTGCCAAGTGCTAAATCCAAACATGTTGGTATTGTCTCTGTTGAGTGAAATCCAAAAACTTCAACTCAAAACTGAAACTTCAACTTTAAACTCAAAAAAGTCAACTCAAAACTTACAACCCAAAACTTAAACTAAATAAAACTTGAAAAAGTCAACTCGCAAAGTTTGAAAACCTCAACTGGTATTGGTAACTTGAAACTCAACAAAAAGAAATCTTCCTAGAGAATTACCATAGAGTAGCCCTAGTGGTTTATTTTCTTGTTTAGGATTTAAGAGGGCCTAAATACAATGTACACTTATTTTTAGGGCATCTTTTTAGCTGAGCTCAATTCCTCTCTTTTTCTTTTTTAAATAGTGCCTTACTAAACGTTTAAAGTGTGAACTAAAAATCATTGGCAATACAAAGTTTATGTTGCTCTGACATTTCCTCTTTTTTTCTCAAACAAAGTTCTTGTCTTTATTTGTAAGACTAAAACAAAATGATAATTTAAACCACCATTACAACATTGTAATTTTGGTAAATGGAAGATTCCAGGGTGGCCCATGTTGCACTGATCACAGGTATCAGATGTTGTTTACTAAATCTGTCATTGATGGTCTTCATAGTTAGCAATTTTCAAAATCAAGTCACCAAAATCATGAATCAGAAAACAAAATTTCTGTATCCTTGGGTCAAAGTTATTTGGGTATTAATCTAAGGAATTGTCAAGTTGTTGATCAAATAGCAGGTTAGTGGCGTAGAATGAAGACAGTATTGAGTAGAAGATGGGGAAATAAAGCCATTTAAAACAGGCATGCATTTTTACAATGTATGCGTTTTGCCAAGGATAACAAATAATGAAGACCTATCAATGACAAATGTTTCCTCCTCAATTTTCAGAGACAAGATTGACCACAAACTAGCAATACATTGTTGAAGGTCTTAACTACAAACATTCCAGACAGAAACAAGTCCATTATGAGCAACTCTGCATAGTCCATGAATCTTGATCAAACCTCTATATTAATTGTATTTTAATCGAACAAAATGCTCAACATTTACTGAGTAATTAAATACCTGTATTGAGCAGATAACAATAGAACCATTGTTTTCTGTGCAATCAGAAAGTTTCACAATTTGGCTGACATTGATCGATGATCAATAGTCTGTTTTTGTAGTACCCTTGCTCTCAATGTCTATGGTAGAACAGCACATGTTCATGCATATGGAACAAGGGAAGACCTGTCTTTCCATGTTGTTGTAATTCACCCCCCCCCCCCTGCCCGATGTATTCAGTTTAATGTGCCCTACCTGACTGGAGACATGTACAATATTGTGTACCAAAATTACATGGTACACAAATGTACATTGTACATTGCATTTAATGTAGACCTAATTGTCGTTTAAGTAATTGTTGGATTGGATTGGATTTATTTGGCAAGCAGCAAAGAGATTTCAAGTACATGCAACATTGGACACAGTTGTAATTAATAAAAACAAGAAAGATTGTAATATATTACAAAAAACAGTACTTACCAGAAAATATAGTGTTTGCCAAGAATAAAGTCAAAGATTTATTTTCATTGTGGTCCTCTGAACAAAAACAAAAAAGACTACAACAGTTGAAACAATGAATAAGGACATGAACAAATACAGGACAAGACTGTTGTGTTAGAACAGATGTAAGATATGATATTTTAATGCTGTTGAACCCAATCTTTAATTAAAGAGAAGGTAATAAATTAATAAGTTATTTTTTATTAATATTCAATATAAAATAAAATTGGACAAACTACACAAATAAAATTTAGTGATATGGGAATGAAAAACAAAGGAAAGCGTTTTTGGTGGTAGCCATTGTTGATCAAGAATTTTTGTAATGCTTTGAATGAGAACAGTGAGTAAGGTTTGAAGCTTTACATGATGTTAGCATACAATAAGAAATTTGCTTACAGGTGTCATGGGAATAATTTAACCTTCAAACCAGGGACAGTGACTGGAAGCTTTTATGGAAGCTTTGCAGGAGAAATTAGTTATGTTGGCTCATTGCATTGTTCAGGTACTCAGTTCAGTAAACACTACCAGTAGGTGATTCCTGGATTACCAGATTGTTGGAACTTGGCCAGAATTACCCTGGATCATGTCAGGACCCTCCATGGCTGTCCCTCCAGCTTGGGTCCCTCCATGGTCATCTAATATAAACCATCTCAGAAATGTAACCACCAGTATGGGAATTATAAATATGTTAGATGAAACTGGGTGGCAGTTTTGCTCATTCCATAAATTATTTGATATCATATCCTCACACTCTTGTACTGGTCATAAATCATCAATGAGACGTGCTCTTTGGTTTTTTTGTGAAGTTGAGGAACACATTTAAAGGTGTTCTGGTATTGCTCTTTCTCCCCAATGATTTAGTAATGTATCCTTTGCATAAATAGCAGTGTTGTAATCAAGCACTTTTAGTGAAGTATCAAGTATGTACTGCTGAATACTAGGGTGGCCAAGTAGTACTTGAGTATCAGTACTTGGGCCATCAGGTACAAGTACAAGTGTTCGAGTATCAAGTATTCTGATGTTTGAGTATCAAGTCCAACAGACGAGTACCAAGTACATGTACCTTGATCTCCGAGAAGGAGTACGAGTACGATATAAAAAGATACTGCAACTTTTCTACCCATTTCTAGTATGACAATGTGTGCTTGTTGATTATAACTATCTTAGACACAAACTACATCATAGACATTTTCAATTTTACTTTTTCCAGTGAGCATATTTCTCAAAATTGAGTTAATGCAAAGAAAGTGGAAAGGAACGTGGTGTTTTGACTGCGAGTGCATAAAATTTAATTTTACTAACAATGGACTGAAAATGTACTCAGATTCCGCTTTTAATCGGAGTCCGAGTATATTTTCAGTTTAGTATCAAGTACATGACTTTGAGTACTGAGTATTTTTCAGCCGAGCATCGAGTGTGGACATTGAGTAATGAGCATTTTGCTAGCTGAATAAGCACAAGTAGGAGTACCATCAAAACGGTACTCACATATACAAGTACAAGTACCGAGTACGACTACTACAGCATTTTAAGCAATCTTTTGAGGTTAAAATTTGTAAGAAAAAAATGGTCAAGGAGAAAACCTGTGTGGTATGACACAGGTCTCCGCTAAGGAGGTCCCCATGGGTGCCAATATCTTTAGTTGGAGTTAGTTTCATTGATTTCTAATCAATTGGGACATTTCAGACAAAACAATTTTGCAGGACACTTACAATAACATGTACTACCATTATATTTATTACAAGTAGGCTTTTGTTTTGGCATCATTACCAAAGTAATGACCTTACCTTTAACTCTTTAGTGTACATGTAATTTATAATGCTACAGACTCATTTGGAGCGTTTCGAAGCACATCATCAACAACTCTGACTGTAGCTAAACATCCTGTTCCCAATTTAAAGTGACAGAATTTTGACTACTACTTGACTTCCATTCTTTGCTTTTATCCTTCATTACTCGGTAAATAATAGAAACCCCTTTCATAGTCTGTGGCTCAAGGACGCTTCCTCCCAGTCTGTCCTGGGAAAATTTCTAAAATTGCTGTCTGAATGAGAAATTTATCTCATGGCCCAATTTTCACGGTTGGAAGATCTTTCAATTTCATTTAATGAACACAATCGTTTTCATTGATCACCATTCTTCTTGAAAAGCGCAGAAGGTGTTTACCTGAAACTGTGCTCATGTAAGAATGCTTTGTGTAGATCTACATGCAAATTATACAGAACATTAAGCACTCAGCCAATGAGAACATTATGTTCCTTTACATGTATGTCACATCCAACGACAATGGGCAGGACTGTAATTTGGGGTGTGGGGATTCTACAAGACCGTAGGGCTTGTACGTGTTGCTTGATATTTGATATGACCAGAATTTTCTTTTTACAAGACCTGAATTGAAATAAGGAGAGAATACAAACTAAACTGTTAAAAAGCGTTTGAATTGTTCTAACTTGAACAAGCACTAATAGAAGATTGATCTCATTTGTATGATTTTAGGTAGCATTCTTCAATGCTCAAATAGTTGCCTCCTTGAAGTACACTGTATCATGCCTAAGGACCTCCTTAGTGTAGATCTGTGTCATACATTGTGTACCAGTCATGTTTCTTCATTTAACTTTTTTGAGCCAACATAATTCCCTACAGTACAATGTAGGTGGATTTAAGACCAGTTTTGTAAAGCTGCTTAAACACAAAAGTTAGCTAAACACATACAAATCTTGCTGCATTGTAAGCACATGGAGTAAGCAGATTCAAATCTCGCTAAACACATTCAAGTCTAGCAAAGCAAAAAGAGGTTACATGTGTTCATGAAGAGGATACCGACCAAAGATGTGGGATTAATATTCTTTGTTGTGACTGGTTCACTTTAAGTTTTAAACACTAGGCCTATACTCTATAGTAATACAGATGTTTTTAACAAGATTTGTCTGCTTAAAAAGTTCTCCTAACATCATGGAATTTGGTCCAGATCTGATGAGCTGTTCTGTTTAAGAGACATTAAAAAACCACCCGTATATTTTTTGATCGTAAAGGTAAACCTATTACTCTGTGGCATGGTCGTAAGGTACAGATTAATATGCGCATAAATTTTGTGGCTCTCTGGAGTAACTCTATCAATCCCCTTGTGGAAATGCAGTAATAATAAAGTACAGGACTCATGGTTGGTTAAAGTGCATCGTACGTATCATGCACAAAAAGTGGGTCTTGTGTGTATAATCATGGAGGTAAAATGCAGTGTGTGTATTTAAACAGTGCACAATACAATAAGTCAGTCACTATCCCTTTAATATAAATGTTTACAATCTATTTTTAGGCTGGTTTGGTATACACTGGTGACCCAATTATGGTTGCTTGGCCATGGAGCTTGGCACTGTGCCAGATCCATAACAGGCCTGCATATCACCACATCCTACCATCCTGCCACATAAAAGCACCCTGGATTTTGTTGTCACTGGTTTGCTCTACCCAGGGGCCTCTTTGTGTATTTTTTTTGTTTTGCTGTGTTTTGCTGTGTTTTGCTGTTCAGTTAAGGGCTGACCTTGATGAAGTACACATTCATAACTTGTTTTTTAATTCCCTCTTTTTTTTCCTCACACCAAGCCCAAGGGTTTTTGTTGTGTCCTTGGCGCTAATGTAGAGAGCCAATGTGCAAGCGGAAAAGGTTTTTTAATATTTATAATAGGGTTGCCTAAACACCAGATGCCTTCTGACTGGATACAAAAGTGCCATTTGAAAGGCCAGGTGTCCCTAACTGTATGATGTAATCCATAATAAGTATTATATACAATGTAATATTTCAAGTTGGCCAGTTGAATCTATTTTTGTTGTTGCTGAAACTGTTAATTTGGGAATTTAGATTTTAGAAATATGTGTGTACTTTACATCTGAACAGATGTCTATCTGTCATAAATACAAGATGAATTGAATTGGTCTATTAAAATTAATGGCACTGGTTTACAGTACAGTTTGAGTACAGGTGTAGGTTAATGGTGCCATATATTGTCATTTCTACCTCAATGGTTCCAAACAAACATGGTATGAATATAAATCAGTCGGTCAGTGTATGAAATTAATTTGTTTGTTGACAAGTTAAACGACAGGCTTCTCCCCAGTATTTTTCAAAATTTTTGTCACAGCTGCACATTGAATTAAGTTGTGAAAGAGTTAAATGGTTTTATCTATTTTATGATTTTGGTGACTTTGCCATAAAGTAAAAAAAAAGGAGGGGTGTTTATTGGCCACAATTTGCGCGTATTGGCCTACAGTAATGCTAGCTGGGGAGAAGCCTGCACACACACAATACAATTCTCAACCCCTTGTGTAATTGATACATAAATTGTTGACGGTGCTGCTAATTACACTACAGGATTCTAAATTAGCCTCTCGGTCACTGGACATGCTCAAGGTCATGCGGTTAAAGCACGTTTCTTAGAATAGGGAGGGGGGGGGGGAATTATGGGTTTGAATCCTGTGGATGTTAGAACTCCCACAGAACTCGGAAAGCACTGAGTATGCAGCAGGGTTTGTATACAGCAGGGTTTGTATACAGCCTGGCAGCAGGGTTTGTATACAGCAGGGTTTGTATACAGCCTGGCAGCAGGGTTTGTATACAGCAGGGTTTGTATACAACCTGGCAGCAGGGTTTGTATACAGCAGGGTTTGTATGCAGCCTGGCAGCAGGGTTTGTAGACAGCAGGGTTTGTATGCAGCCTGGCAGCAGGGTTTGTATACAGCAGGGTTTGTATACAGCCTGGCAGCAGGGTTTGTATGACAGCAGGGTTTGTGTGCAGCCTGGCAGCAGGGTTTGTATACAGCAGGGTTTGTATACAGCCTGGCAGCAGGGTTTGTATACAGCAGGGTTTGTATGCAGCCTGGCAGCAGGGTTTGTAGACAGCAGGGTTTGTATACAGCCTGGCAGCAGGGTTTGTAGACAGCAGGGTTTGTATACAGCCTGGCAGCAGGGTTTGTATACAGCAGGGTTTGTATACAGCAGGGTTTGTATACAGCAGGGTTTGTATACAGCAGGGTTTGTATGCAGCCTGGCAGCAGGGTTTGTATACAGCAGGGTTTGTATGCAGCCTGGCAGCAGGGTTTGTATACAGCAGGGTTTGTATGCAGCCTGGCAGCAGGGTTTGTATACAGCAGGGTTTGTATACAGCCTGGCAGCAGGGTTTGTATACAGCAGGCTTATTTCTTCAGTGACTAGCCAGCAGGACCACTATAGCTTGTCGTTTCACTGGTCCACCAGTTTTTTCACTTGTCTATACTTTATACAGGTATAAAAAAGGGATGCTTTTAACTCTGAACTAGCCAGCTAGACCACTTTGAATGAATTTTGACTGGTCCTCGGCTGTTTTGAACTGGCATTTAGCCAGCGGACCACAGTTACAGTAAGGGAGAACACTGAGTGCGTGCAAGGATAAAAACCTAAATAACATCTTGTTTTTCTCCCATTTGAAACAATATTACCCAAGTGAGGCTGGATGGAAAAAAGTAGTCTGGTTCCTTTCCCGTATGATGAGTTTCAGTATAAATTATTTCCATTGTCTATCAGGAACAGGACAGAGAGGATGGTCATTTTGAAGAAGAAATTTTGTTTTCCAAGTTTCCAATAAATACACCATACAACCAACCTGTAAAAGTTGCCCCAAATAACATGTAGGTGGATAAATACAACAAATAATTGCCAATAATTTTTTTCATTAACAATGCTGTACTTTGACAGTAAAAAGGTTGCTACGTAGTAAACAATCTGTGACCTAGTGCCATTTAATTATAAAAGTATTGTATTTATTCTTCCCTTCAAAATGGCAGATATTGAGTGATTGAAAATTTGACCTTTAGAAAACAGACCAAGCACTGCAGCTATATGTCATGTCAGGGTTTGTACATGTATACACATGTGTACATTTTATAAACACATGTAGGGCTACAGTACGTGTATTTCTAATTTGTAAGTTTCCATGTTTTGATTAGACATTTATTTGTCATTATACAGGAAGAAGTAATTAGCATTCTCCTCGAATCAGATCATTTTCTATTGATTCTTTTGATTGCTTTAATGATTTTGTTTCAAGGGAGACTGCCAACATTTTACTGGATAGCTCACTTAGTAGAGCGACAGCACATTAATCCAGAAGCCATTGGTTCAAATCCGGCTCTAGTCATGTTTTCTTTGTTCAACCCAAAATTACTTAACATTTACCTAGTCAGTTTCCTTTGTGGTTAATTACTTGATATTTGAAATAATAGAGTCGCATCCTGATACCTTGGCTGCCGCTTCTGTTGTATACTTGGGTGTGATCCCTGGCTACACAGCAGTTATATGTCATGTATGTAAAGATTGTACATGTACGTGTATGTATTCTGACTGGCACCCCTGAACGAAGATATTGACGAAATAGGGAGACAACCAACATACATTGTAGGGCTCGATAGCTCAGTTGGTAAAGCGCCGACACGTTAATCCAGAAGTTGTTCGTTCAAGTTCCGCTCAAGTAAATTTGTCTTTGTTCAATCCCAAATTATTTACAATTTATTCATTCAGTTTCCCTCGGTCTCGTAGATTTACCCCCAAACTTGGGCCTGTTGTTACATCATGTACATGTACATACTTTGTACAAGGATGAAAATTAATTATGCTCTTCCAAAAAAACAATGATAGATACTTTCCTTTTAACTCAGTGAATGATATCCCCCGAACAGCAAAGGAAAATGCTACTCAAAATTCAGTTGCTACTAATGCTACATGTACTCAAAATTCATCATTTGCTACTCAATATTAGCATTCCGTGCTCAAAACATGCTTAGTCTAAATATCTTGCAGATGCAAAAATTGCCAGATAAAATCATTCTCTGTAAACTGACAGAGGAAATACATTTTCCCCCTCATTCAAATCAATGAATTTACACCAAAGCATCAAAGGCAGAACACTCAGCTACCCTTTTATATACTGTACATACAAAGAACAAATCACTTATTCATGCATTATTATTAATAATCAAGCGATGGCTAAATTGAAAATGATTAGCAATTTACTGTAAACTTTAAAAGAAAATCATGAAAAAACATACTTGACGTTTAGACACAGTTAAGGTGAAGTTAAACTTCACAAAACACAATAAATAAGTAGTCAACATTGGTATTGTACTAGGGAATAATGATACTGACTTGTGTAAACAAGGTCCCTGGGGATGTATTTCATTTAAAACAAAATCAAAGACCAGAATTATTTGTTTACAAGACCAGAATCTACTACATGTTAATTTTAAATCAGGGATAAACCAGAATCAAAATGAGAAAAATACTACATGTATGTACACATTTTGACATTATTTTAATGTAAAAATGTGCACAAATTTGTAGATAGTATTTTTATACAATGAACTGTCCTTATTTGAACAAGCACTGCTAAAGAGAATATTTCATGTTTTGTATCTTATTTGTCTTATGGGTGAGTATACTTCGATATTTAACATAATTGACAAATAATTATTCAGACTAGTTTTTCTGTCTGATAGTTAACAGAAAGAAAATAAAGATATTGAACATCTTTCTATTCTTTTTGTTCAAGAAGATAATTTTGATTATTTGTTGACACATGATTAGACTAGTGATAATACTAAAGCTTAATTTTGTTTTTAAGAAGCAGGCCACTCGAGGTTGAGGATTAAAAAAGGGGAAAGTGGAAACAAAAAAGCGAAAATCAAAAAGTAGTAAGATTACCATTGGCATTGAGTTTAAATGGGAGTATGGGACAGGCTGTGTAGTTATAGAGGCAGGGATTAGTAGGCAATGACCAATGGGCATGGGATAAATTGTCTTCATTGCCTCTGTTCAAATGTTATCAACAATTACAAACTTGCTCTTCACAAAACCACAACCAAACTGTACCAGGCATGTTACTTCACAGAGGTAACAAAGGCAATTGTCATACCTCTCTGGTCATTGCCTTGGTGCCCCTTGAAATGTTCCAACGCAAATTTGTACATCATAGAGGTGTTGTTGTACATGTACATAAAGAAAAACGGCCTTGCCCTTACAAGAACCAAGTACATGGTTCTGGTATGCTGTACCTGTCAGGAAGATGAGATTGCAAAGAGATTTGCCCCATTATCCCTTTAATTTTCATTGTGTTTCCCTCTGTTGAAATGGTTAATGACATAGTGATTGATGAGGACAAAAAACAGTGATGTTTGTTTGGCTAAGGAAATTTTAATGTTAGACTGGTGCTGTTAATGCAGGCGTAAGATCGTAGTGTCAGACATTCACTGTTAACTTGTTTTTGTTAAGAATAGCTGAACCATACCACATACATGGCAGTGAAGTGGATTGTTGTTGATGTTAGTATCGGTGGTTTTATGTCTGTAGATTTACATATATGTAAACATGTATTCCGTTTCTTTCCGTCAAAATGTTAAAAATGGTTTGCACTTTGCAAACAGATTGAAATAGTCCGGCTACTCAAAATTTCTTCTGTGTCTACATGTACATTATTACAATCAGAGAATTAATACACAAATTGAGAACTGCTGCTGAGAGTTGCCAACAGGCCAGGAGTTTCATCTTTTAGAGGGCAAGGCCATTTTCATTTTGCATAGGCCACTTCAATTGGAAAACTTTCAAGCTTGTGGGAAACTTTTGAAGGGGTACCAAGGCCAAGACCAGGGCAATGGAGGCTATGGCCTCAGTTTAATTCCAGGTCTGTGCCAATGTTGATATGAAAGATTGAAGAATGTCAACTGTACATGTAGATCAGATGAATATTTCATCATCTTGTGAATGTTTCAATGTCGTGTGCGATATTTACTTTGGTCATGTGTGTAATTACTACATGTATGTGTAGCAGGTTGGTTTGCTCTCTAAATTAAAGAGATGAAAGTTCCCCTCATGAATCCAAAGCCTCCATGGCAATAAATCTGTATACATGGTAGTACCATACAGTCATCATCTTTGTCTTGTTCTCTGTGTGCCAAAGCAATAATGAACACTAGTTTTCATTATACCAAAATGGGATCAGACTACCCCTACAGCCTCGGTTACATTGATTGTAAAAACCCAAACTGTTTCACAATGATTAGGTCCATTTACATTTATAATCGTTAACAACTTTCAGACTTGCATAATTTTTAAAAGGAGGGCAGGGAGTGTATACATGTGTGACACTCGTCAACACCACCTTAGCCTTGTCCGCAGGATGCTAAAAATAGCACTCCTTAAAGTTTAAACTGAATTAGATTTTTTGTATTTTTATAAATCCAAGAATTGTATTCAGTGCAGAAAAAAAACTTCTTAAGTGTGTGACATTTATTTGATTTGATCACATACAAAAATTGCAATCCGCCAATCAAATTTAATAACACTGTTGTTTTCACTTTTAAGACTAATATGTGAAGTTTGGTTCTGAGGAGTGCAAAGAGCTTTCAGAGAGCAGTTTATAGATCTCCTTGTATTTTTTAAATGAAGGACTGAACTTTTTTCTTCTTATGGTAATCCAGCCTGTACTTGACCACAATGAGGGCATTTACCATGGGTTGACACCGCATTGACATCTGCTTACTTAATGTGCAGGTCAGATTGCAATATCAGAATTAAGTCTGGTGCCAAGTCAAGACATTAGAGAAAGGTGCGGAGGTATGGTCAAGTGTAGATTTCATGACGATCGATGGCTCAAGTAGTCTCATCAGTTTTATAGAACGTTTGATTGACGGAACATTGCATGGTAATTTTGTTTTATCAGTTCGGCTTGTACAATGTTGAAAGTCATTGGAATCATTGGATAAAACTGTTTACCTTATACACACGTACAAGCTGATCTAGTGACGCATTCTGTGCATGCGAAATGATATATTGCTGTAGCAAGGGTCCCTGGTTTACGTGCAGCGATCGTTTCATACTACACTGTACATGTACATAGTGGTGATTTTAACATCAGTGCAATTTTTTTAAGGAGGTCTGGATCTATACATGTCTGTTAAAAAGTAACAAAGATCCTTGGTTAATATTTAACAAGGATAACTTTCATACATTGATGTGGTTTTAGTCAAGGTCCCTTGTTAAAGCAGTCTGGTGTGAAAAGCCCTCTTACACATAGTTTGGTGCACAGTTTTGCCACCAAATACATGTACAACCCGTGCAGCTGGATGGTTCGTCAACTCACTGGAAAACCCTACCAAGACTACCATGTAGGACAACAAATTGCAAGTGAGCATACAGGAATAATATGACTAAAAGAAGTACACGTATGCAGCCCTATTGAAAGTGCTATTAAAGTAGTTGTCTCTCAATATCTTTAATTTGTTTCCTCAGAAAAATACAATACATTGGAGCTTTCAATAAGCTTGTTGATCAAAACAAAGGATGTCATGCAAGCTTTATTATGCAAGCTTTATTTTTTTGAAAATTTCCCATTTCCTGCTTACATGACAATTAGAATTATATCTCGGTTTCATATTGTTGCACTGAACACCATGCATGGACAGTTTGCCAAACCCCTCAACAAAAAAGTACTGGACATGTACTCATAAACCACTTACCGAGTACAACTCACAAATGTGTGCATTTTGCTCAACTCACAAATGTGTGCATTTTGCTCGTTCTTATTCGAGCTGACATGTGTTTGTAAAAATGGTATGGGTTTCTCATTCTCTGTGTATGAAACCTTTCAATTTGATTGTAAAAATCCTCCAAAATCCAATTCAGGATGTTGTCTGACTTTGTAGGATTTAAGACTGCAGACCCAAATAACAATTGCTTATCATTGCAACAGGCATGTATCTTATTGAAGTTTATAAGTTGATTTATAATCAACTGTATCTCACATTAACAAGCAGTCTTCTTGTATCTCACATTAACAAGCAGTCTTCTTGTTCGTTGATTTATAATCAACTGTATCTCACATTAACAAGCAGTCTTCTTGTATCTCACATTAACAAGCAGTCTTCTTGTATCTCACATTAACAAGCAGTCTTCTTGTATCTCACATTAACAAGCAGTCTTCTTGTATCTCACATTAACAAGCAGTCTTCTTGTTCGTTGATTTATAATCAACTGTATCTCACATTAACAAGCAGTCTTCTTGTTCGTTGATTTATAATCAACTGTATCTCACATTAACAAGCAGTCTTCTTGTATCTCACATTAACAAGCAGTCTTCTTGTTCGTTGATTTATAATCAACTGTATCTCACATTAACAAGCAGTCTTCTTGTATCTCACATTAACAAGCAGTCTTCTTGTATCTCACATTAACAAGCAGTCTTCTTGTATCTCACATTAACAAGCAGTCTTCTTGTATCTCACATTAACAAGCAGTCTTCTTGTATCTCACATTAACAAGCAGTCTTCTTGTTCGTTGATTTATAATCAACTGTATCTCACAATAACAAGCAGTCTTCTTGTCCGTGTAAAATTTGTGCAGCCAAACGGAATATTACGGCATGAAATCCGTATTGTCCATTGAATGCTTTAATGTGTTTAACCTAGATGTAGATGGAGCCTGTCTAATCATGTTTCATGGATTCTCATCATATCTCTTTGTCCCATGAGTGTCTTACTCCCAAGCTAAACCCATTTTCTTAATACTGTGACACACAATATATTGCTTTGTGAATTTATTTGTTTAAACAAAGGAAAAACAAACAAACAATACATTAAGCCCCCAAAATGTAATGTAAAAAAAACCAAAACAACAACAACATCACTTCATAGGATCTTTTGAAGTATTGTAGATGCAAGTCATGTTCAATGATGAGGTAAGGCCTAATGTTTTGCTTGATGACTTGATTAACATCTTACTGGACAGGAGATGCTAACCACAGAATTCCTGCACTTAGGTCCTGTAGAATTACATGCTTTATTGAGTTCTTTAAGTGCTGAATTCTGTGGTAAACAGTGCCATGAAAATGAGCCTAGATGATAATTTATCAGTTGTTTATGCCATAGTTTGCAAGGAATCAACACAAAACATGTAATTTGACCAGGTTATTGCGCCTTGCTCTGCTGGTGCTATTTTCTGATTACATTTTACTATGCTAGATTAACCATTTCCTAAGCCCTAGTCATTGAGATAATCTTCACAATGTTAATGCTGGAAGATTTAAAACACTTGACGTAATCCAAGGTTGACTTGTCCAAATTCCCAACTTCAGAACAGGGACTTGTTTTGCTGACCCTGACCAGAAACAAGACTTTGACGTAAATTCACTCACTGGAACAATTTATGGGAGCTATGTGAAAAAAACAAGTCAGGAACTAGAAAAAGGTTAAGTCCTGAAATTCATCTCTGAGAGGGTAAGGCCATTTATTTCCTTTTTTGCAAAGGGCACTTCCATTGGACAATCTTAAAGTCTATGGGATTATGTTGAAGGTGTACAAAGGCCAATACCAGGACAACAGAGACCATGGCCTCTCAGTGGCCTCCGTGTACATTGTAAGTTCATGCATGCAGTTTGTGGCATAGCTAAATCTCTTGAAAGTTAATGTTCTAAATTTATATCTCCTTTGTTTATTTTTCATAGAATAATTCAGCTCCAACATTGTAAAATTCTGCAAACTTAATTTTTGTTTTTGTAATTTGGTACAGGTCTAAGCACAAATTAAAAATGTATTGTGAAATACAAACAACCATCCAGCGCTGTGATTTGAATGTGAAATGAAGAGATACATTTTGTTTTAATGTTGTGTGCTAGATTTTGTCATTAAAAATGACATAGCAAAAAAAGAATTTGTTTTGCTATGTCATTTTAATGACAAGACATAGCAAAAAATGAAATTTTTGCATCCAAACTAAGCACAAAAAACAACAACTTAGCAACAAAATTATGCTTACCAGAATAAGGATACTTGCCCAAATACCATGTAACATGTACCATCTGTGAATGGTATCCTGCTCAGTTTTGCTTAGCAGTAATTTGTTAACAAATATTTACAGATTAAGCAGCTGTATAAAATTGGGCCTAGGGATGTGCAGGAAATGGCTTTTGTTGTTTCCTAACACTAACAGGTCTGGAATGTAACCTTGCAATGACATGAACTAACATGTACATGTATATTAAGAGAATGTGTGGTGTATGGGACATGTACATGTACAGGGTGTATTCGTAATGTACATCTTTCTGGTAATGAAACCAAGGAACCCTTGTAAGTCCAGGCCTGACACTTAACAGAGGCAACAGGGGCAATTGCCTCCATGCCTTGGTGCCCCTTGAAATGTAAACAATTTACATTTGCCTCATTGAGGTGGCTTTAAAAAATGAAACTGCCTTGCTCTTATATGAATGAAAACACCCCCTCCCCTCCCCCCTCCCACCACCCACCCACTGGGGGAATACCCATGCATTCAGGTAAGGACTGAAGACGCAATCCGCATTATTGAATAATGTCACTTGAACAGCTTAGCACATTGCAGGAAAGAAACCACTAAGCCAAACCTGAGTGACCGACCTAAATACTAAAAATAAATCACTGTTGGGCATGCCTGTTAATTTAGTTTTTGTGAGGGCAAGGCCATTTTCTATCTAAGCAAGAATGTACAAGTAAGAACTGTACATGTACACTGTATGTAGTTTGTAGGTCTAGTGAAAAATAGTCAATTACTGTCAAAGTAAAGAAAATATCATTCTGATGAGATTTTGACAGGTTGGTTGGTATACGTGTAGCGTGTTTACTGAATACTGAAGGATGGAAAATAATTTACTCCTACAAAATACAATGATGTGCTTTCCCTTTAAATACAATTGTGTAATAATTCATGATTTTTTTATTGAAATGCTGTCAACATTCAATTCCAAGCCATTGACTGCTAAGCAATGCGAGATAGTCGTATGACTTGGCCCAAGTCCTGAAGTCAGTTGATTGTTTACGCAAAGTGTCGACTTACGCATGTAATAAACCTCCCACGGAGGCAGCATTTGCATAGACTCTCCTTCAGTCCTTGAAGGGGCGATATTGAAAAATACCTGAAGCTGTTGGCAATATTCAGTTGAGAAGAAACGGTATTATCCCAGGGAAACCTTCCAATGCATTGCTGTTCTTTTCTGCATGAAGGTTTTTTTCCTTTGAAGTGATGTAAAGCCACAACTCTGGATAGGCCTATGCCAGGTATTCGGGTATCCGAAAGCCAACGTCATTACCCAGTTCCATTTTTTTCCGGTTCCAGTCTTTAGCACAGAAAACATATTCCTTATTAGGAACAGGTTACTAGCCCAAATACTACTGTATGTAATGTACATTTAACGCGACTAGTTCCCTACTAATGTTTGCTTTGCAGAAAATTTTATTAAGTACAATTTTCTGCTTAAGAGCTCTATGAAATTGAACCCTGAGCTGCTGAAGCAAAAGAATAAGCTAAACACACAATTTTCCTTACAAGAATAAGGTTACTAGCCAAAACACGTAAATATACCATTTCTGAGTGGTTTCCTGCAAATTTTTGCTTAGCTGAAAAATTTTAAGCAACATTTTCTGCTTTTAGCAGCCCTTTGAAATTTGGGCCAGCATTGAGCTGCATAAGGGCACAAAGTAGGTAAGCACAAAACAATTGTGCTTACCAGAATAAGGCTACCAGCCAAAATACTTTGTCACATGTGCTCAACTGGTTTCAAGCTTATTTTTTGATTGGCAGAAATTTGTTAAGCACCAATGTCTACTTTGAACATCAGCTTTATGTAATTTGAACTTGTGATCATAATTACCAACGGCGCTCACAAATGTAACAGATTCTTTTGAGTGTCTGCCTTCTTGGCTCCTCCATAGTCTCAAATCAACTTCACCCTTCATCCCAGAGCCCCATCATCCCAGAGCCCCATCTCATCTCCAATTATCTACTTCTGTTATTTTTTTCCTGTTGCAGAGAGATACAGCTACTTAAGAGATTAAAACATAAAAACGTGATCGAGCTTGTTGATGTGCTTCACAGTGAAGAAAAGCAGAAGATATATCCTTTGACATTTCAAGACTGCAGGGAGATGTTCAAATGAGAGGATTAGTTTTCCTCGACCCAGATTTTTTTTAAAAACCCAGCTCAGGTTTTTTACACTGAGTATTTTTTCCCCCTCCAAAACCCTCTCTCTGTTTTTCCCAAGCCCTGATTCTTCCCCCAGACTTTTGCTTCATTTTTATGAAACCTAACTCAGTTTTCCCAAACGCTGCTTCAGTTTTCCCAAACCCAGTTTCAGTTTTCCCAAACCCAGTTTCAGTTTTCCCAAACCCAGCTTCATTTTCCCAAACCCAGCTTCAGTTTTCCCAAACCCAGCTTCATTTTCCCAAAACCCAGCTTCAGTTTTCCCAAACCCAGCTTCATTTTCACCAAACCCAGCTTCATTTTCCCCAAACCCAGCTTCATTTTCCCCAAACCCAGCTTCATTTTCCCCAAACCCAGCTTCATTTTCCCCAAACCCAGCTTCATTTTCACCAAACCCAGCTTCAGTTTCCCCAAACCCAGCTTCATTTTCACCAAACCCAGCTTCATTTTCACCAAACCCAGCTTCATTTTCACCAAACCCAGCTTCATTTTCACCAAACCCAGCTTCATTTTCCCCAAACCCAGCTTCATTTTCCCCAAACCCAGCTTCATTTTCCCCAAACCCAGCTTCATTTTTACCAAACCCAGCTTCATTTTCCCCAAACCCAGCTTCAGTTTTCTCAAACCCAGCTTCATTTTCCCAAACCCAGCTCTAGATTCCCCAAACTCTGTTTCAACCAAAACAAATAAACCAAGACTGTGGTTTTGTGTTTTCAAATAGTTGGTTTCCCCAAACTGAACAGATAAGCATGTTATGCACAAATTCTGGTCGTCAAACAATGTGAAACTCTGCCTAATATTTTAAAGTGCTATACATGTTGTGCACCTCAAGGAAAGGTTGCATTTGCACATAGCTGACACTTGGGATACATGTCAGATCATGTTTTACAATCATCAACTTTAGTGATAAACCAACTTGCTAGACTTTGGTTTCAACTTTAAACCACTCACATTTTGATCAGATTTCTGAATTACAAGTAATGCATTAGATAACGATGTAATCGCACATTCAGGAGTTCAGACAAAAAATAAAATGTTGCAACACTCTTGAGCAGAAGTTGTTTGCAATGAAAGATTAGTTTCAATAAAGTTATGTGAATCGTTTCTTAAGGGTGTCTGGAACTTGGCTTTTTATTCTTTTCGCTTAAAATGAAAGCTGGTGGAGATCCAAGTCGGAAGACCTTTTAGTCCCACTCGTCTGGCAGTATGGAAACCATTCTGGTAAACAATAACTCCCCCATAAATTTGTCCCATATCTTTCCTTTCCCACTTGCCCCTCATAGCCCTTAGTCTTGCATACACAAACACTGTTCTCTGAACCATGTTTATGTTGCAGTCTTTTTCCCCCACTAGCTCTACATAATCTTAGTCTTCCAAACAAAAACAATTTCATTTAATCCTTGTACAGTTGCAGCCCCCCCCCCCTCCACTCGCCTTCCATAACCCTGGGTCTTTCAACTGAAAACATGTGCCAGTTTAAACAAAACACCAGAAGCATTTCTGGCTGAAAATATTTTTGAAAGCTTTGGGTGTATTTGATGGGATTTTCAACAAATCTTTTTAATTCCTTAACCTGATCTTACGTATATAGTGATGGAGTATTGCGTTGGAGGTTTACAGGAGATGCTGGAAAGCATACCGGAGAGACGATTCCCACTCTGGCAATCTCACGGGTAAGAATCTTAGTTCCTTCTTATCTCTTCCACAGTTCTCCTCTTATACAAGCCAATACATCCAGCCTGGATGTGCCTATTCGTTAACCCTCTAGAGCTTGCAGCATGGTGAAAGTATCAATGTTCATCAATATAATGTTCAATGTACATGTACCCCCCTCCCCCCCCCCCCCAGAAAAAGAAAAGAAAGAAAGAAAAAAAAACTGCAACATCAACAAAGCAAAACGAAAAACAGTATAACCAACCTAAACTTGTGCCTCCTTGATAAATTCCCCCACCCCTAATTTGTTCATGTTCTCTGTTGGCTCTACTGTAGAAATATCAAAATTTTAAAACTACCTTTTAAAGTCAAGACCCCTTTCCCCCTCCCCCCCCCCCCATTGCAACTTTGCATTCTCTGTAAAGGGTGTTTGGCAGTGTTTGCTAAATGCGCAACAGCACATTGTTAGCACTTCCAAGATGTTACATAAACAGAGATACCAACATACACGATTTGGGCGTAGCAAATACGATTTTGGGCCGTGACTACGCCGCTACGATAATACTTCCGTTAAATACGATAAACAAGCCGCCCAGTGTAAATGTATTTACAAACAATGTATCATAATAAAAACTAAAACTAAAAATATAAAATTAAAAAACTATAAATGTTGACTGCCGCCGCGTGGTTAAAAGTGATGAGCGGCGAATTCACACACGTTTTTGTGCTTATTTAGGAGGTACCAATCCCATAAACTATCGCACTCGGGATTTGCCAACCTGACACACGCGTAGCACAGAGCATGACACAGAGCCACAAGCTCCCTGTACAGCATACATTCTACAGTCGCTTTTGTAGAGACTGGTTCCGCAGTTTTTCTAATGCTTCACGTCTTTGGATTGCGGCGGCAAACAGACACTGTGATAACTTTTATCTGCAATTCAATTCGCAAGTTATTAGCGCGCGACAGTCGCGTTGTGGAGTTTGTTTGAAACATCCCGATCGCTGCATATCAACTAAAATAAAAGTGACAAAAAAAAAATATTTCATGGATCACAATCAAGGCCAAGACCTGATGAAAACTGTAGAATGCAGTGGGTGGAAATAGAATTGGTTGGAAAGGCCAGTTGACGAAACTGCTCTTGCTGAAGTCGTTTGAAGACTTGATGGCCTGCTGTGGTCAGGTGGTGTGAAGCATTTGTCAGTTTGTTTTACTATTTTCTGTGCAAACGTGAGCATTACTATTTTAATAAACAATGGGACAGAAACCACAGCATTTTGTTGAATTGAGGTGGAAAAGGTTCTCTTCATGCACAAGCTAGTGCAAATTCGGTCCGCTACATTTTTAAAATTATTTTTTATTTTTATTTTTTAAATAAATATTATATTTTACTTTTTTTTTCAAGCCTGAATAAAATTCATAATTGTTTGACCTCTAAAACAAGGCCGCTTTGCAATAAGCAATTTTTGCTGAAAGTATTAGTTTATACCATAAATGTCATAATATTCCTCTTTTTACGGCTCGATGAGTTGTATGCCTAACTTGAAATTTCAGTGCTCTGCGGTGCTACTCTTTTTGGGAATTCAATGTTGGCATCGCTGCATAAATGTGTTTCATAAATCATAAACTTAATAAAAAAAAACTGTCTAGAAATCATTAATGATAAGTGCTTTGAGAAGCCCATAGATAAAGCGCTATACAAAAACTAGTTAATATTTTAAATATTATTATTCAATGTTCTGATACTGATCAATGAGAGGTTGTTTAAATGTGTTTGTTTGTTTGTTTTTGTTTGTTTGTTTGTTTTGTCCCACTTTCGGCTAACCCTTGATTATGCTTCAATGTCCCAGAGCACAAACACAATAAAAAAGTTGTCAAGATAATAATGAGCATTTATTCTTAATGTTTGTTTTAATTCCCAAGCAACAATGGTGATACATGCTTGATTGCACAACAGAAAAAAATGTCCTTGATGTTCTCATCACTTGTGTCACTCGTTTATTTGTGTAGCTCTATTTTTAGGTTTAAAATAATACACTGTTTGACTTGACTCAAAAGAGAAGAGTTTGACTTATATTAAAGATCTAAATAGGCCGTCAGAGAATACAGTGAAAAATTCAACTTCAAATTTTGTATTTGCTGAAACTGGGAGGTCTTGCTTTCAGGCATATGCATAACATTGGTAATTTTGAAAATATGAATGTTTAAAGATTTGCACATAACTTACATAGTATAAAGATGATCATGGTGGACAAATTCCCAATAGCATGTCAGGCAAAAATATTTCAATGGAAGTTTTCCACCATGACCATCTTTGTACCATGTAAGTTAGGTGCAAATCTGTTCACATTTATATTTTACCAATGTTGTGCACACCCTTTAAGGTGTATTGGGACATGATACCAACTGACCTTTGCAGTGAATGTTCCACATGGACATGGCTGATGTAAACAATTCAGAAACTTTAGTCACATTTTTCTTGTGAAAACAATTTGCCTTGGAAGGCATCTATCATACTCGGATTAAAACCCTGTCTGGTTCCCCTTTCCCTGTAAACTGATGCTGCAAGTATTTATTTTTGTTCAACTGATGTGCGGGTCAAATTATTAACCCATATAATGAAATGCTCATAGTGGGCGCAAACTGCCACAAGATTTTACCAACTTTCATGCAATCAAAAAGGTAACTGTAAAGGTCATGCCCCAAATTTTTAATTTGCTTTACATGTATTTGCCAAGATAATATTTGTCTAAAACCAAACAAAAGTTCTGAAGCTTTACATAGTGTGAATCATAGGAAAAACTATAATAAGTAAACTTGAGGGTACAACCATATAAATCTATTTTGGGAGAAATGTTGTCTATGAGAAGAGTCGTTGTGGTCTTGGCATTTTTAACAGTATACTCTGCTCATCTTTAGAAGTTGTGTTTCAAATTATTTTCACTGAAAAAGAATATACATGTAAGTTTTTAAAACTCTGCAAAATCAGACATGTTTAGGCATATGGCGATACTTATATAGAAAGATTTTGTAGACAGATAAAAGCAAAAGGTTGCAAAGGGCATGATCATTTGAACATGTGACCTGTGACTAAATTTTTTCATCCAGGTGAAAATGAAAACGTAAACAATTTACAATGCAAGTCAGTAATAATTTCAGACAATCAGGAATTAGAAAGGAATGAAATGGTTGGTCTCTGAAAAGAAGATGAAAACCGAACCCTTCCCCCGAACATTCCCCCACCCCCAAAAAATAAATAAATAAATAATTACGAACTAATAAATAAATAAATAAATTAGAACAAACAAACGAATAAGTGGGTAGCACTTCTAGTTGTATTGGAATATGATCTGACAGATGTATTTCTAAGTGAGTTTACACATTGCCTCTCAGCAGCTTTAATAATTAGTACTGATTGAGCACTTCGGGAGTTGAATGTCAAAATTAAAAATTCTCCCATCTATTTATAAATCTATCTACGTGCACAACCACGCATGTCTTCTCGTGTGTAATTCATGAAAAATTTCAGCTCTCGGGAGGGGAGGGATTGCGTAAACATAAAAGGTTGACACATTCCTGTCTCCATAATTCCTCTTTGGAATGTTTGCGTGGCACTCAGTGGGAATGTAATAATATAGGCCTACCTCAACAGGTCTATGGTCTGACCATTGACAGCATGTTAAAGGGATTGTACATTTGGTTAATTCTACAGAAGACTTAGTATAAACTGGTCTGGTTTTTAAGAAACTAACCTGTGTAACTTTAATCAAAATAGACGGCAAAGACAATTTTGAAGAAATTAAAATTGTCAATTAATTACCCTGTAGATGCTGGAAAATTTAATTAAACAAAACTTAAACTGACCTTTGAAAGAGATTGTTGGCAATAACCTAAAGGGTTGCTTGATTAACTATTCTTTAATGGATGTATAGGCCTATTGTGTATATTGTCTGCTTTTATGTTCAATAAGTGCTTAATTTTGTTGCTGTAAGAGACTTAAATCTTCATCTTATGTTTGTAAATCTCATTAAAATAGGCTTGAAAGAAACTTTTTAAGAACCTTCAATCTTCAGTTTACCTGTTAAAGGTCTTTAAAGTCACTGCTCAAAGTTTAGAAACTTTAATCTTCAACAGGCACCACAGAGGCAATTGCCTAAATGCCCTTGGTCATTACCAATTAAATTACCCCCATTGAGGGGCCTTTTACTAAGGACAAAATGCCTAGTGCCCTTAACATCAGGGAACAAACTATCTAGCCTAATTAAACTATGTTACAAACAAGACACTTAAATCTTGAAGGAACCTGTGTGAATTTTAGTATAATAAGGGGGAAGGGACTCACATTTTGAGGAAATGGGAAATGGGAACTAATCATGGTTAAATGATTTTTTCTATTTCAAGATGTATGTTTAAATCACTGGCCTCGGTCTGCGGTTCAGTGTAAATTAATTTTGTGTTTGAGCGAGGATGTTTCATGTGGTTTAGTTAATTTGTGGTGATTGAAGGTGTCATACATTCATTGATGCCAACTGTCTGGTACATAAATTGATTAATAGTTTTGGTAGAAATCAAATACATGTACCAAGCTTCATGACTGCTCATTACCCTTTAGTTATGTTCAGTCATTGGTATATACATGTATGCTATCCAACAGTCTCCATGATGAACTGCAATGCTTGCAAAATACTGAGGCATGTGTTGTATCAAAATCTCAGAAATTTGACGACGTAACTCCTACACTCATAAATCTTAACTGGCTCCAAATTCATCAAAGAATTGAATTTGAAATCCTGTATTTGACTTTGATATCTCTAAATGGACTTGCCCCATTGTGTATTGATCATCTCCTTGTACCTTCCCATCCCAGCCACTCAGATCTTCTAACAAACTACTTAATTTCAACACCAAAGGCAGTTCTTCTCACAGCGACAGGGCTTTTTCATTTGCTGCACCCAAACTAAAGAACTCTGTACCCATTCATATTTGCTGTTATACTTCAGGAAATATTTTCAAAAACAAGTTCAAGACTTTCCCAATAACTACACGGACACATCAATTCTGATTTCATAAGTGTTTAATATTCAAAGCATGGGAAGCGGCTTCCTTGACTTCTTAACATACAACAATTCTTTATCAGTGTTCAAGCGGTCAAGGCTTCTCATACTTTGAATTTTAAAGACTTATGAAATAAGAATTTATGTGTCAGTGTAATTATTATGTCGTTCAGTAGAATGAAACGGTTTTTCATACATATAAGCGAAGCAAAGGAGCATGAAAATTGGGTTTGAGAGTGTCCCCAAGCCAACAGCACACACTTTGTCATGCATCAGACACAACTCTCAAGCTTTATGCCAGGGCATCTTGCAGGAGTACCATGTATCATCATTTGGCAAGCCTGAATAGAAGGATAACAAAAATACAATCAAACAGAAAACATACTTTTGGAAGTTAATGTTTAGTATCTACATGTAACCTTTGGCGTGTAACAGCCTGAGCTATTTCTTCTAGTGCCTCCTTAACTGGTATATAAGGTTATGCTTCATTGAACTAGGAATGGTAGCTATTCATGCGGTGCTGCATTCTTGCAGCTAATGCCCAGTCATGTGACCCAACTTTACTGCTGTCATTATGCCTTCCCACCAAACAAAACCCAATTTCTATTGAGTATCAAAGTATACTCGCCCACTTAGTGTTTGTTCAAATAAAAACTGTTTATATGTTAAAATGTGGAGGTTTTTGTTCTACTCATTTTGACTCTGGTCCTGTAAAAAGAACTATGGTCCAGTAAACATTTTGACCAACAAGCTTTGCAGTCTTGTGAGCCGCAAAACTGCATACAAACAAAATGTCTTAAAATGGAGACAGTGATTCATTTTAATACACATGTATTTGTGTCCTGAGTGTTCAACATTTTCAAGAGTTGGTAAGTTGAATAAGGTCGAGAACTTGTTAGTTTTTGTCATCAAAATGTCTGAGTGAGCCAGCAGAACTCCACTATCAATATTTGCTCTAGTATGAAATTTGACCCTGTTAGTTTGAATGTGAAAAAAACCTTTTCCCCAGGTCTCTATCAAGGTAGCTTTTCGGATGTGTAGTTGTTTTGTTTTTGCCGGATGTTTTTTTGGAATCAAGTATGAAAAGGAAGTTATTTCATTGGTCCTTGCCATGTGAACTTTGAATTAAAGGAGCTGCACTTCCTTGTGTTGCAATGGAAGAATTGTCTAATATGCCCAATCGTTTTGCCCAGGGATGATGGAGTCAGCAGGGTGGTTAAAATGAAATTAATAATAATATTAATCATCATCATAAAGGAATACTTATAAAAATAAAGAGCTTAAAGGGTATGCAAAACATTGGTAAGATTGAAAATGTAAATATTCACAGGTATGCATATAACCTACATGGTATAAAGATGGTCACTGCGGAATACTTTCCTTTAAATATATTTGCTTGAAGTGCTATAGTTTTTGAGAAATAATTAAACAATGGGAGAGTTTTGAGACTGACAGGTCCTTTCTGTTCTCATTGCCGAGAAGAATAGAAAAAGGATGCCTGCTGTCGTCTCAAAGCATACCATTGGTATTGATCTCATGAGGTCCAAAGCAGGATGTCTGAAAACACACAAAAAATAAAGGTTTTTTCTCCCACTATTTTCTTGTGACTCCAACGATTGATTGAGCTTAAACTCTCACATTTTGTTTTTTTTATGTAAAGTTTCGGTCACATGAAGTGCGGATACTGGTCTTTAACAATTTCCGGTTCTTTGGTTTATGTCCACATGCTTTATTGCTGAGACAACCCCAAACCACTTTACCAAAACTAAAACAAATTGAAAAAGAACTACCTAGCCTAATAATAATGTGGCAAAAATATGTAGCGTTGCTTATGGGGTGGGTTTGTTGGAAGCTTAAGAATGGAAATGAATTTACTCTTCCAAAAACCAATGATGTAGTATCCCTTTTTGAGAAAATACCAGGAAAGCTATAAACTTGAAATAATCCAGTAGAAATTTGCATTTCTCTAACTGAGGTGCCCTTTACTATGGGAAAAACTGCGTTGCCCTTACAAGAACCTACCTCCATGCAAGAACAAAGTATCAGGCCTGTTCTTGGCAATATGAGTGTGTGCTACAAGCAGCTATCAGCCAAGATGATATGCACATTGCGGTGTTTAAAATAAATCCAGTGTTTATAGTGAAAAAAGGCTGTTTACACAAGCTTATCGGTAACTATCTTTAGGAATCAATGATTATCCCCTAGCTTTCAAAGTCTATGTTTATTATTGACTTGCTCCAGGTTGACCTCACTTGTTTAATTTATTTATTCAGCTTTTTATGATAGGTGGTTAATTACTGTTTGTTAAATATGTTTGACTGACATCAGACATATGTGTAAAGACAAATCCTCTTCCATTCTTATTGAAAACTTTCAATTACATGCCAGGAATTTCATCTTTGAGATGGCAAGGCCATTTTCATTTTGCAAAGGGAACTCCCATTGGAAAACTTTTAAAGAGGCACCGTGGCCATGACCAGGGCAACAGAGGCCATGGCTTTCTTGACCTTCTTGGCCTTTATGTAATTCTTTCCTGGTCTGCATTTCGGTTTGTTTTTAGTCACCCAAATTTTCTTGAAAGGATATTTTTAAGTAGATAAAGAAAAAAGAACACATGAGTGATTTTTGAAAGAAAATATTCTTTCTAAAACACATATTTTAGTTTCAAGAAAAACACAAGAATACTGCATAATTTGCATGAACAAAATACATGTAGAGGAAAAACATTCATTCCAAACCTTTTAGTTTTCAAAAACATTTACAAGGACTGCATATTGTGCCTTCAGAATGAGAAACGTGGGAGTGGTGGTTTCATCATTGGAGTTTTGTGGAATTATATTTTCGCCATTTATATAAAATTTATATATTTGTTATCGTAATGCCAAAAATAATTGTCCTAAAAAAATATATGTATTTATATATTTGTTAAAAAAATATAATTTGTTACTTTTCAATATTTTTTGGAACTTTGATTTCGTAAAATATATATAAGAATGTATGTTTTATATAATATACATTTTATTATAAATATTACATAAAATGATATATATTTTTGTATATATTTATATAATTAATTTTTTCCCCTTTGGCTTGCCATAAACATGAGAATGATGATTACATAATCATCAGAGTTTAGTTTCTAATTCTAATCTAGCATTGTGTTATCATATGCTTTATGCCTCATGCCTCATTGATTAATGGATATGTACATTCATACCAATCCTCTAGTTTTCAAGAAACATATCATGAAGGAGTGGTACAATATTGGTTGAAAACAGAATACAGGATTGTTAAATAAAGAAATTTGAAAATACAATAATAAAATAAATAAATTTTATACATTTTGTCAATAAATAAATATCGTAAAAATGCAATTTTTTTTAATTTAAGCAATTTCAATCTTAAAACTGACTGGTTATGAAAATAATACCAGAGCCATTTCTTCAGAGAATTGTTATGGTCTGAAATACTAATTGAGGTTCAGAAATAGCATTTGAAGACCTTCAATTCACTACTGCCTATTTTGATTGCACTAAGTCCCTGATAAAACAGGTGTTTTTTTCTATCTCTAGAATGGGACCATCAAATTTGATTATAAGGTGTATTTATTGAAAAGTAGAGGATGAAAATTAAATTTGTCTTCCACAAAAAATGGCATGATGCAACTTTAAATGAATCTTGGGCGAGGTAGTCTGCAAATATATTAAAAGTTGAATTTGTAAGTAGGGAATGCACATGAATTAGATGATGGCACAAGCTAATGTCAACAACTGACACATTAATTAGGTCCATAAGTGAAGAACTGTTGATAAATCTGATGTGGTTGCCATGGTAATATGTTATCCAGGAGACAGATCAAGCCCATTGCTGATGGTGTTCTCTTACATTGTTTAGGGTTCACTGTTCAAGAAATTGCTTCTCAAGGGATGTCTGGAGAGACTGGCATGTTTGTGTGTACTCTTTTTTTCTTTACCTGTGGAATCCAATTTCAGTTTCTGTAAATGAGCTGGCCATTTAGTTGAAAGACAACGTTTCTCTGATCTGTCTGGAAAAACAATCCAATAGACCTCTGAATGTTTCATATTAAAAGTGTGTAGACATTTCGGTTGATTCAAAATACAGAGCGCCCTCTTTAACAGTGAGAAGTTTTTGTTCCTTACGACCTGACCTGTCAGGCATTACTTTTCTTTTGTATTTTTAACACATTTTCATCTTGACTTTTTCCCCCCCTCTTTTTTTTTAAATGCAATTTTCTTCAATATGTTTTGTTACAGATTGCATCTATATTCAGTGTTTATCAGAAGTATAAATTTACAGATCTCCTGTTAAATACTGTAAAGAATTTATGCCTGGTATTGTACACTAATCTATTTTGGTGTTTTGTTTTCCACCATTACTTGGACACTAAGCTTGCAGACGTGTGAGGTGCAGGCTTTAACGTGCGTGTTCCTGGCTTTTTGTTTAGTTGCGTCAACATCATTCATCATTGGATGAAGATGCCTGTGATACAGTAATAAAAATGAACGCTGGGCATTTTTACTTCCAAGTAATAACAGAGGACATCCCCAAGTATATGGTACAAGTTGTCCCTAGTGGATTTGTCTATCAGACAGGTTTTAGTAGCTTACCAAATAAAGTTCTTTGTATGATTTCAGGTATTTTGTACAGCTTGCCAATGGCTTGGAGTACATCCACAGCCAAGGGATCATCCACAAAGACATCAAACCTAGCAATCTTCTACTGACCACTTCAGGAATTCTCAAAATCTCCGATCTCGGAGTGGCAGAGGTAAAAAAATAATAATAATTCTGAACAAGAATTTAGAAGAGAATGCATTAGAAACCGCCTAAGCTCTTAAAAGACACTTCCACTTGAAAAGTAGTCTTGAGGGGGGGGGGGGCGGGTTGGGGGTAAATTTATGTTTTTCTGAAAGTCTCAGTTTGTGTGAAAAAAAAATTATGACAGGACTTTGAGAGGTTTTTTCAACTCTCTTTAATAAAGTGGCGGGGAAAACAACCTCAAGGAGAATGCATATTTAAGACATGGCACTGAGTTTGCAAGATGGTTGTGATGCAGAGACAATGGCCTTCTTGTAACGACTGTATGAATAACACAAGAAATGCCGTAGGAATTTTTATTTATTTTATTCGTTCATTTTTGTTGAAAAGAGAGTACTGTCACACATAAAACGTGTAGGGACTTTATTGTTCTGAGAATCGGAACTGTGGCAGTTGAAACTAATGACTCTTGGAATGGGAGACTTTTCGGGACACTAGGTGGCAGCAGACTTACCAGGGAAAACAATTGTTCTGGGAAATGTGCACATGCTCAGAAGTACTTACATGTAAACAGTGCTGCCACCTACACACTGCTTACTGCTTTCACACTGCCTGACAAGAAATCAGCTTTTTGGTTTTTGCTACACGTGTAATTCTCTACACATGTAAAAAAAAAAAACACCTTAAACCTTACTCCAGGGTAGAAGACAAGTATTCAGTGTCCACTTCACCAGTTTGTTTACAATAAGGCTTGTTCAAGGAGGACAAGGTGGCACTTATGAATAGCGCCCTCTGGCGCTAAGAAGGTTGTTTGTTGCTTTTTCACTTCTTCATTCATTGCAGGTGTGATTGTTGAGTATGGCATTTCCGGCTGCTCTGGATTTTCAAGGGGGAACCCTTGGGTTTGTTTTCAAACTCATCGCTCTTGCTCTTAGCACAATTTTGGCTCTGGCTAAGGGCTAAGGGCTAAGGCTAAATTGCTGAAGCTGTTTCAGGATAAGTTGTTTTTGTGGTGGGGGGGCTTCATAGCGGAATTGGATCCCAAGCTGAAGGACTGGTTTTGAAGTGTTCATTGATTTTTTAGGTCTACATTCATCAGTACAAAGCCATTTTGCACTTTTCTGCATCTTAGTCAGTGCAAACCAAACTGAGGCTGAGTGGGAAGCCAATATGGCTCCTCAGGCCAATATGGCTCCTCAGGCCAATATGGCTCCTCAGGCCAATATGGCTCCTCAGGCCAATATGGCTCCTCAGGCCAATATGGCTCCCCAGGCCGGTGTTTATATCTGGTTTCATTGGCATTATATGACAAAGATTATTTTTATTCCCTCGAACAGGATGCCATTGCAAGTTACCCCCCATCTCCCCCACTCCTGGGTTGAGAGAAGCACTTATGATAAAGTGCCTTGCCCAAGGAGGCAAGTGTCGTGACTGACCAGATCAGGATTCAAACCCATATTATGTAAATTACAGAAGTTGAGTCCACCGCCCAAGACCGCTTGGCCACAACACCCCACTCAACCTTTTTTTTTTGTTATGCATAAAAACACATCTTCAATGAGTGGGTTAAGCCATAAATAAATGAAACTCATCAATCCTGAGTGCATCATGATCTGTACAAGTTTGCTGTGAGGCATTTCATGAGATTCACCATTTTAACTTTGTGGCAAATTGCAGCTATGCGAATTTAGGACTTTGAAATTTGTATTCAAAAACATCTCTACTTTCTTCTACCTTTTCTTGTTTCAGTTACTTGACCTTTACACCAAAGATGATACATGTCGGACGAGTCAAGGCTCACCGGCCTTCCAGCCTCCAGAGATCGCTAACGGACTGGAATGCTTCTCAGGGTTTAAAGTAGATGTGTGGTCATCCGGAGTGACGTTGTAAGTTCTGTCTGTCAATTTGTTATTGAGATTCACAGGTTGCGTCTGCTTTATGCACTTTTCCCAGGGTTAGATGAAAAAGCATTTGATCTTGACATGGAATGACCCATTAAACATCAACTTAGTGCTTAAAATGGAAACTGTCAGATTTGTTCTCAACTTTGAAAGGTTTTTGGATGTTTTTGATGGAGTGGTATTTATGAAAGGGAATACAAGAGTGGTGACCCAGTCTTAAATGGCCATTTCAAACCTTGCAGGGTCGTGGCCGTGCATTAAAGGCCCTCACATTCACACGGCTACAACCCTACCAGTTTTAGATGGCTGTTCAGACCTTGTCACTACTCTTTTATTCCCATATATTCAAAACCACAGTTGATGATATTGAATGGTCAGACAATTGGAGTTTGAGTGGATGCAATGAGCTAATACAAATTTCTAATTTCACTAATGTTGTTGATATCCACTGCAGATTCAACATCACCACAGGTACATTCCCATTTGAAGGAGACAACATCTACAGATTGTTTGAAAACATTGGGAAGGGCGAGTTCACTATGCCGCAGGGTGTGTCACCACTACTTGCAGATTTACTCCATGGTAAGAACAGATGCATTGACCTCATTAAATCATATTGCAGGCCATTGGTGACAAGTTTGATCTATCATTCAGAACCACAGTGGATTGTATTCAATGGTCAGATAGGAGGAGGGATGCCTGGATGCCGTCTGTTCGACCAGGCGTGGGTCAGTGATTGGCAGTTACATATATATAAATGTATAAATAAATAAATAAAAATCCATTAAAGAATTCCTGAAATTCTGAACACACAATAAAGACACAAAAAGGGGGTACACCATGCCCCAAATCAAGCACTAAATGCATATTTTAAAACTTACGTCTTATTTTTTTGAAGGGATGTTGAAAGCTAACCCAGATGAGAGACTTGATACGCGAGAAGTAAAAAATCACAAGTAAGTATGAAAATATCACTCCTTGGGAAGACATTTTGTTGTCAAACATTTTTATTACTTGGCCGAAGAGTCTGGAGTCTGGTTCACCAGACTCAAGTTTTGGCATTGTCAGGGTGTGGATGCAGGTCCTAGTTTGTGGCACTTGTGTCCTTGAGCAAGACACTTAAGCATTATTGCTTTATCCATGCTTTATCTTACAGAAAGAACCCAGTACATTTATCATTAAGAGAAGGGGTTCGTCCCTGTGTTTTCTGGTTGGGTTGGTTGCAGATTGCACCATATTACCTTATAAACATCTACAAGGTGCAAAATGGGTCTCATAGTTCAAACATAGAGCCCTCATAGAGTGCCTGTCGTAAAAATAATGAGTAGTGTTTACTTATTATCAAATATTGTACATAAAAAAGCTGCACAGTTCTTGAAGTCCAAAATGATTTGGTTGTGCGGTTAAGGAAAATTACTCCCCCCCAAAAGAAAGAAACAGAATCTTCTGGATTTGATTGGCTTTGAAGTAAATTGGCTTACTTGTTTTATTTGTCACAGATGGGTTCAGAAAAACTACCCTAGGGAAGGGGAGGAAGTATCCCTCCCGCCTCTTCCTGACAGCGATGATCCCCTCAGGCGCATGACCTGTATACCATACCTGGTAGATATGTTTAATCCAATGGTATCCGAAGACCCAACGATGTCGGAGGACGGTAGCTACGAGGATGGCTTTGACGATGGTCAGAGGTATATTGAAGACCCTGCTGAACCAGGTAAATGAGTAGCCATTTTGGATTGGCAGCCATGATGAGCTGTCTGATGCTCTAGTGTAGTCAAAGTGAGGCTCTTTTATGGAATAGTCTGGGCCAGATTATAATAAGGAAAGAAAAGAGTGATGTTGAGGTCTTGAACAGCCTTGGAAATGTCTTTAACTTTATATTATTTCAACTGGTACCCCAACATTTTGTGTTTTGCAAAGAAATGTTCTAAGCAGTAAAGGAACTTGTGCCAAGTTTCTTTCTTGAGAAATGTTTGTAAACCATGAATATTTTTTCTCTAATTTAGAAACTTACTAACAAACGCTTTGAATTTATCATTTTTTCTGAAATGCTGTTGCTTTTGTGTGTATTCAAATTTGCCCATATTGATATTTATATGGCATGTGTACAAAGAAACTTTCATTACATGTAATAACCAAATACTTTATGGAGGCAACATAGGCACTTGCCTCGATGCCCCCTTGCCGTTGCCTTGGTGCCCCTTGATATGTTTCAGTCCAAAATTACCTCAGAAAGGTGCCCTGTTCAAAGGAAATAATGCCTTGCCCTTTACAAGACGGAAGTATTAGGCCAGCAGCCGATTTCACGAAGCGCTAGGATTAATCCTATCTCAAGTTAGGATGAGTAACTTGTCCTAACTTAGGATGGGTTCAATGTGTCTAACGTCTATGGATACGGAACTTAACTCGTCCTAAGTCCTAAGATTAATCCTAAGTTAGGAAGAGTTTGGTGAAATCGACGGCTGGACTGTTATGTTTACAGAAATGAAATAAGACATGAGATCGCTTAACACACCATTATCTTGAAAATAGTGTATGTCTTTCAGGGAAATTGTCATGTTTATTTTCATGATGTGTCTTGAAAAACAAAAAGATGCTTGGAATAGTTTGCACTTTAAGGCTATATTCCAACCTTGTACGAAGCAGTTATTGTGTTGTCGTTAATGCATACAGCTACCAATCCCGTCAAGCCAAATATAAAAGGCAATTACAAAAGATCTGCCTTGGTTGGTTAATGTCTTCCCTAACAGTCAATTTAATTAATGGTTTCTAATTTACATTGTCATTATTGATGGGTCTTTCAGTTCGAGTGCTTTTTACGTGAATAGTTTATAAGATCCAGTGCAGCACAGAATATTTTGAAGGGCTATAAAATCAGCAATTTTTTGTGTGATTTTCCTGTTTTGAGCTTTTTAATTGTTTGGGGTATTTTTTTGTCGTCGTTTATTTAATTATTTCTTGATAATTTTGTTATGCCACTTTGGTGTTACATTTTATGAAAGTTTTAACTAGAAATTTAATGGTACATGTGGTTCCGTCGTGTCAGTCAAAATAGCATTTATGTGACACTAGTGTGACAGTACACAATTGCATGGTGTGTTACATGGTGTGATCAATTCAATTCAGTTCAATATTTTTTTATTGTCCAGGTTAAAAACAAAGAAATTTGACATCTGCTGGACATACAAAAAATACATACATTGACTTTAATTGCCTGTTACATATTATTGCATTAACGTTTTGGTACAATTTTGAAGGCATTCTAATACTGAGCATCATGGCTGCTTGATCTTGTTAGATGATAGTTAGCATGTAGTAGTAGGACCATCAAAAATAACTCTTTAAAAATAAATAAATAAATAAATAAATAGAATAAAACAAAAATAAATAAAGATATTTTTTAATATTAATTTCCCCATCCAGAATGCGTTGCTTTTATAAATTCAATAACAATTTATTTTTTATTTTTTTCAATCTGTTTGTTTGTAATTAGAATTACTTCAAGAAGAAATCACCAGAATACCGGAGCCTGAACCAGTAGTAGAAGTGGCTGAAAAGAAGAAGAAATCATCACGAAAACCAAGGAAGCTGAGTACTTCATGCAAGCAGATGTAGCCCACCAAACACCAAAAGAAATTTAAAAAACTGCCTTATCATCGCAACAGCTGAGTGGAAGGGCATTGTTTTCCCCTGCTGTTATAAACAAACACAAAGGATTGATATTACATGTAATTGCAAACAGCCATCCAAGAGAAGACATTTACCACTCAAAATAAAAAGTGCATCTACAGCCAAATGTTGACAGCAAATCATACCCAAATAGTTTCAATTGAAGAATACCAAGCATGGTCGATGTTTCTTTGATTCTTGCAAATGAGCAAGAATCTAAAACTTAACCACAGGTCCAATTTACTAAGCCGAATTTGCTAAGCATAAAAAACAGATTCTGATGATGGTCGACATCTTCTTTTTCTTGATCCAATTCACCTACATTAAATCTTGATTGCGCTGTTTTGAGAGTCAGGTTTCCTGTGCGTTGCAGTGCATTGTGCATTTCCAGCAATGTGACAACGATTAGAGGGGTACGATAAATCTTGATTGCGCTGTTTTGGGAGCAAGGCTCCCTGTGCATTGCAGTGCATTGTGCATTTCTAGCAATGTGACAACGGTTAGAAAGGTACGACTGTAGCTTCAGGTGGCTTCAGTGCAAGGGGTCTATAACAGTACTTAGTAAATGGAATTTGATTGCGTCCTTTTTTTATGTAAAAATGTTGACCCAGGTGTTATTGAAAGGCCTTGGAAGGTTATTGACGAAGCTTCTACTGATTTGATCAACTTAGCCTGGGTCCTTTTATTACTTGGCTGTGGCTCCAGTTCTGGCACTGACTCCAGCTAGGTTTGTGGCTCTGTCTTAGGCTTGAGCAACCATGTTAAAGCCGAGTGCAAAGAAATTTTGTAGGCAGAAGACACATCATTGCTGCAAATAATTCACCTAAATTGACACAAAGTGAAGAGTTTGTGGATGAAGGGGTATCTCCCTACTCTTTGGTTTGATTCTGGGAAATACTTATACCACAATTGTCACAATATACATTTTTGCTTGGTATTTGGAAAGCTTAAATTAAGTTATTTTTTAAAGCTCCCTGAAATTTATGCAGACCGATGTCGGGATATGTACCCGTTATATTTATAAATAATTTCAGCATGTTTTTTTTCCCGTTAAGACTCTGTGACCAAAAGGTACGGTGACAATGATGATATTTCTCAAACTAGCGCTACGCAGACTGAGTGAAGAATGCATTGTACTCTCAAACCTGGTTAATACTTGACTTCAAGACAAAGTCAGAGGCCTTTTTTGAAACCATGGCTTGGGCTTAGGCTCTGGCTTGGGCTTTGGCAGTCATTTTGAAAATGTGTGCTTTTGTTACAGGCTTTCAAATAGTCGGATGGAGTCTTAAGCCAGAGCCAAAACCTAAGCAGTGGTTAAAAAATTTCTATAAATCCATAAAGGATTGGCCTAAGTTTAATTGTGCCCAAAATATGCAAATATTTCGCCTTGAACCTCAATTTTGATATTGACTTGTTTTGATAGTCATATCAAGTATAAACCAGGCTCGGGTGTAAAGCACCCTCCCCCTCCAATGGAGTAATTTTTATACTTGAACTTGGGGGTTTGTCCAATGCTGCTTACCAAACCAATAATATGCTTAATATGGTATCCAGAAACTTTAACAAGTGTATTACTCTAGACTGTGTATGTGACGTTGTGGGGCACTGTACAAATTGGTTCACTTTCATGAAGCTGTTCAGCAGAAAATACCACTTAGCAAATTTCTTTGCTCAGCAAAAAATTAGCTGGGCACCAGTTGCATTGATGTTAAGCTGATGGCTGGTGACCCGTCTCTGCCAAGCAAGAGTTTGATGTGCTTACCAGCTTTCTAAAAATGGGGAAAGAGGGCAATGGATTCATTGTGATATACACAACCAGGAGCCAGTTTCTTCAGGTTGCTAAACACTTTTGCTTAGCTAGAACAGTCTGTTGCTGAGGCTCTGTTAGGCCGTGTTCACAGGGGCGATGGTCAGATCGCTAAAGGCCTATTCTTCAACGTTGTTGCTGCAGCCAATAGCTATAGTCGTATCTTTGATTTTGAAACTGCCCTAGTAGGGGATGAAGTATGGAGAGGCATCCACACTTAAAGTTTTGTTAAAAGTTGACTAAAGAAATAGTCAACTGTAAACTTATACATTTTGTACAAAGAAGACGCATGAAATTACCTGTTTTTCGGATAGCTGTAAAGTTGATATATAAATGTACATTGTACAAAGGAGAAAAAAGTGTATATACTATAAAAAAAGTTGCTTTTTGATTTTTACAAATTGATGTGATACCCTTTAACGGTGAGAAAATTAAACACTTGTGTGCATTTCCACGTATGGGAATTTTTGTAAAAAGGTTTGTGAGTGTACAGTTAAAAAAAAAAAGTGGTATATGTGCATTTTTTCAATGAGCAGTGTATTGGTGTAAATAATGGTAAATTTTGTTGTTGTGTCGGATTAAATATGTGTTGAGACATAGTCCTATATGATGTGATTGATAATACTTGGTACCACCTGTTATAAATAGGTGTAAAATGACAGAGTTAACTATTTTTGGTTTTATATAATGCATTTTTGAAATGTTAAAAAGTTATTGAATATCCTATGACATACATGCACCCAGTTTATATAGCTTGTCAGTATAGTACATTATGTTTGCCTTTTTGAATCTGAAAGATTGGATGAAGATAATGGTCATTATATTTTGGGGGGGGGTTGGATAATTTTGTTTAATATGAACATTAAAGTATTACATTGGAGGAATAAGCTATTTGCAGGTTAGATTTGAATAGTGTCTGGTACAATGACTTGCTTTAAGGTAACGCTTAAAATTTAATTCCTCAGAATATAGACAGTTGCTATGGCAAGCTCTTGCATAGTCAACGAGCACACACTGCTTCTTTTTGTAAAGTACTTGTGGTTTTAGTCCTTTTTAAATTTGTTTATTCCATTGTTTTTTCTTTCCTTGTTAAGTACCTTGGGGTTTAAGCTTTAGATGTAAGGCGTTATATAAGTTATATTTATTATTATTATTATTATTACGTAGACATTTCTGAATGAATGTGTAGGGCAGCACAATAGTACCAGGGTTTGCCCATCTGGAGTTTGCTATATAAAAGCTTGCCCAGAACCATTTGATACAGCAACTGTCTCTAGTCAGAGGTAACTTGTGACTAAGCAAGTCATTGTACTGTACATTATTCAAAGCTAACTGACAAATGGCTTATTCCTTAAACCAGAGTTTTCTACCAGGAGTCAAATAAAAAAAGGGCCCATTTTCCCCCAAAGATGGATACATAAGCAAGAAATCTTTTATAACTCAATTTTCATGTCCTCTCCAAGAAAAACTGAAATCTTATTTTGTAGAAAAATATAACATTGCATGGAAAAGCTTTGTGTCTAACAATCTTCCTTTATTTGAACAGAAAGTTTGATGTGGTATTGAAATATTCCAGCATGCAACCCCCAAAAGGAGTTTTTAAAAACTATATTCTGTTGTACATGGAAATGAGTACTAAATATACCGCAGCCAGAAAACGTACTTCAGTTCTTGAACTAGTTTTAGAGATGGTACAGCTGTGAAAAATGCAGTTGTCACAAAATAGTCTGATGCTTACAAAGTGAAATCTGCTTTGTATTCATCTGACCATCTACAAATTGGGATCTAGACACAGTTATGGCCACAACATAAATAACTTTCCAACTAGCTTGAAATGCATTTATTTTGTGTACTTAATATTTTTTTACAGATTGTTTTCATTGCTTTGATATGGATTTTTGTGAATATTGAAATGTGATTGCATTTAGTTGTGATATCAGGCAGTAATGAGCGACCAAATCACAATCTACTTTTTATTTTTTATTTGAAGGTTTGTAGATTTTATGATCAGGTCTTTTCCGCTGCCTAGTACCAAAAAAGTGTGAAATTCTAATAGGTTTTCCTTTGTCATGTGTTCAGAAGTGTATCAGAAAATTATTTCTTTGGTTTAACCTTCTAAAACTATTTCTGGACAAACAAAAATAATAACAAATCGCACATGCCAGACTTTTTCAGCTGTGCTTACATGGTGGTTTCTTCCTTTAATATTAGTGGATGCACACACTAAACCATTGGTGCGTCGAGATCTGACCTTGTGGTTGTGAACCATCTTTAATGTACAAGACATGTACGTGGGGCATAATTGAGTCACAAGCTTACTGCATATTTGAGTTTCAACCTTGGTGAACGATTGAGTTTTGACCTTGTGCACAGTTGAGTTTTGACCTTGTGCACAGTTGAGTTTTGACCTTATGCACAGTTGGGTTTTGACCTTGTGCACTGTTGGGTTTTGACCTTGTGCACTGTTGAGTTTTGACCTTGTGCACAGTTGAGTTTTGACCTTGTGCACAGTTGAGTTTTGACCTTGTGCACAGTTGAGTTTTGACCTTGTGCACTGTTGAGTTTTGACCTTGTGCACAAACGTGTTATCACTTCTAAGATTAACAAGAGTTACAACCTCATGCACAATTGAGTTTTGACTTCATGTAAACTTGAGTTTTGACCTTCTGCACAGTTGAGTTTTGACCCTGTGCACTGTTGAGTTTTGACCTTGTGCACAGTTGAGTTTACATTATTATTGATGCATGCGCATCTGTCAACCAATCCCTTTGCCTTCGGTCGAAGCACTTGGACTGAGTGAACTATTGAATATGAACCAGAAGGTGTCTCAAAATCAACCATAAGTAAGCTAGGTTTAAAGAAGCCTGAACAACTGTAATTCAAGAACAGATTTTTTCAGAATTGTTTTAGTTTGGGAAATGATGTGTGTTTATTATTAATGTTAATGTCTCATCACTATATATATTTGGTTAACAGATAAATACTTTATTTTCATCTTTCAGACGCAGCTGTGTAGTGTATTATTAAATAAAATTGTTGGTTCAGAGTGTCAAGATAGAAGATTTCTGTAGACCTGACCCTGCTACATGCAACAAGGGGTAACACATGTAGAGGAATTTTGTTGGGCAGGGCAGAAGATAAATAATTTTGCATTTAATTCATTCTTTTGTTGGATCTTGTTGTCTATAGTAAGAGCTATCTGTAAACATCTTCATGGGGTTAGGGTTGAAACTACTGACCTGAAGAGCTTGGTCAAACTTTATAATTGAGAGGAATTTATCACTTGTATAGGACGGAGGAATGTAAAATGGCCTTCTGATCTACAAAGAGCCCTTCAATATCATTGTGTATTTTGACTAAAGTGGGTTTATTATCACAGCGTTAATGAAGATCTGGACTACTCAACCAAACAAAATTGCACTGAATTTTATCGTTTTGATGTTAAAGTTATTTTCCATGTTTTAATTCAGATGTTGATTGTGTTAAACGTTTGCTACTTTACGACTCTAGAGCACATAATTTCATCACTTGTGTTTGAGTGTTTTGGGTTGAATAGAGGTAGGTCTAATCTTGCGTCCGCTATGGTGCCCTAAGCACTCCTATCTCAATTCATGGCTAAGGCCATTATGTGAGTGTAGTTGTGCATTGGTTCTCTCCTTTTTCACTAGGGTTTTTCTTTGGGTCCTCTGGTTTTCCTTCCTGCAGGGAGGAATGACAACCTTTCAATCTCTGACTGTGCTGTTTGGTAATATATGGGTTCCATGTGGCTGGATGCCAAAAGGTGCCTTTACATGCCTGCGGCTCAAACACGTTGTACCAAATTATTGTTGTTATTATTAAGGGTTATGCCTAGTTCAAAAATGATTCATATGAAGTATAAACCAGGCTTTGTAAACCATCTTGGGTTCAAACTTACTTCCCCTGCTAGGGTGTAGTACATACAGCCATCTTGATTTCTTATGTACATGAGACTTAAACATAAAAGCATCATATCCACTCATGTTGAATCTCACATAAGAGAGGTTTCGCAAGTCTATGGATACAGATAACCATAATCATTCAAGTTGTACATGCATCAGTTTTGATTTGCCATTATGGAGTTTTGTGTCACTTGGTGGCACCAGCCTGGTAGTGAATGAAGTACTTCACATTGCACTGGAATATACAACAAAGATGTTGTTTTTATCTTTCTTTCCCAACTATGTATCAATGGATAATAACATTAACAGCAATATAATGTGAAATGTTCATCCAGGAGAAATATACAACTAAAATTCTGCAAAACAGTATAAATTTTTCTATTATGTGTATGAACGTAACGCTGTTTATGTGCATGCAAATCATATACACCATGGTTACTCCTCACATGAACAAACAAAGTGTTGAAGTATACGTCTCTGCATATGTATCCGTAGACTTCAGAAACCTCTCTACTGATGTTGATTGTGCTTTCTGTTATTTGTAAACATTGTTATTTACTTCACTGAGACAGAAAAAGAGTTAACAAAATACATGGCATGAACCAGTTCTTGTGTCGATTTGTTGTTTTATTGAACTCTTAACACACCGTCCACCCAATCCATCAAAATCCATCAGAGACTTCAATAATGCCGAAAACAGGACCTCTGAGTTCAGGGATTAGTTTTATAAACCCTGTTAGCAGACATTTTTCCGCTTATTAAGCAGCCCTGATAGATTCAATATTTGGGCACAGTAACTTCATCCAATCCACTGGTTTATTTGTTTAGTCGTGTCTTGTTGGGATTTGACAGATTTCATGCTGTCTGACTAAGGATGAGCTGCACTAGGCCTGCCATCAAAATTCCAGCCAAGATAAACAAACCAAGTGAAGTCTCTCTTGGGAAGAAGTGTTAGCTCTGAGAAGAACCGTTTGGTTTGTTTTCAATGTTTCTACAATGTTTTGTTGGAATTGAACACATTCTTTGAAGTCCTTGGGGGATAAACTTGGAGACCATCATTGATGATGCATCTATGCCAGAAACACTTGCAGAGATGTCTTGTCACAGTCACTTATCTTTGGTTCAAGACCATCCCATATTCTCCAAAAGCCTCCACTCTATGGTAACTTGACACACAAGTGTTTGCACTTACATAAGAGTGGTTAGCCTGCTTCTATTGTTGGGCCTGCAGTCCAATATCCTACTAAGTCAGACAACTTCCTGAACAGGATTTTGAAAGATTTGGAACCGTTGAGGTTGTCCATGTAGCTGCACACTACGTCCGGAAACAAACTTTAGTCTCACTTTTACTTGAGCATAAGAAGTTCTTAATTCAAAAGTCAGATATTAGCATTTGACATTTATGCTGGCTAACATGTAGATTTAAGCCAAGTGGTTTTATGAGTCTTTTTTTATGGGCTTCATTCTGGTGGAAGTCTTGGGATCACTGGTAGGATGAGGTTTCCAAACGATGAGTCCTGGGTGATGAAGAAGGCAGAGGAATTGGAGTTCGCATGCTGAAATATAAATGAGAAAGTAAATAAATAATTGGTTAACAAATGAATGACCAGTTATTAAATTGGATCACCTGAAAATAATGGCCAACCCAAGTTTTAATCTAAGGCTGTGAGTGTGACTGAATCAAGTTTGAATCTGTTAAATGAGAATTGTTTTAATTTTACCTGTAATGCCTGTCTTTGTCTCGCATCCAAATTTCTGGTTTCAGCGGGCCCCCTGTTCTGTTGGACATCAACACAAATGAAAGTTTAATGGGTATGCAGTGTGCTCAAAATTGGTAAGATAGAAAAATCAATGTTCATAGATTTGCGCATAACTTACTTGGTATAAAAATTGTCATGGTGGGAAACTTTCCTTGAAATGTTTTTGCCTGCAATGCTTTAGTTTTTGAGAAATGAGTTAAACAATACTCCTGAGAGTCCAACATCCGATGTTTGAAAACAATGACAATAGCTTAATCCAAGGTTACTCACCGGTCCACTCAATAGTCCATCCTTTGGTCTTGCCTGTGCTGGTAGTGGAGCCCTGCAAGTTGGTTGACAAAATAATAAACTAGTTTAAAGGAACATTACAGAATTGGTTTTGCTAACAAAACAGTTGCTGGCAGTGTAAGCATTTATGTAATCCACCATATACATAAACTGACAAACCTGTAGAAGTTTGAGATCGATCGGCCATCTGGGTCACGAGAAAATAGTGAAAAACCGATTACACATTTGCGTGAAATCATATAGATTCAACAGATGAATAAAACGCTCACTGAGCGATAAACTCCAATCGGTAAATTTGTTTATTCATTTCTCATCAAATATGGCATTTCAGACAGAAATATTTCAAGGGATGTTTTCTACCATCATCATCATTAGACTGTAAGTTTTATGTAAATCTGTGATCAAAAAGTAAATTTTACAAGTTTTTTCTTACCAATTCTGTAACGTTTATATAAAATTTAAAATTTACACAAAAACAAAAAATTAAATAGATGTTGAATCTTCAAGCCATGTCACACAAGCCAATTAACAGGGAACCAGTTTCCTGGCAATCTCCAAGAAGGGGAATACATTCAGATTGAGGTTTTCTCTGACTTTCTTGGTTAGAGTATAAAGGCACTATAAGAAAAATATATTTTTGTGTTACAGAAGTTTTCCTTTGGTATGCAGTTCAGTTGGTTGCCTCAAAGTGCCTGTAAAAACTGCTACGTGTGACCTACATGCACATGTATGTGAAGACCATTCATGACTCCAATTAGGACTTGAACATTGTCACTTTTCACTTTAACATCACCATGACAAGTCAAAATGTGAAATCATCACTGAACCTGCGAAGAGGTTCCAAGAAGTTTGAGGGGTAAGTGAGTCTGCTCGTTCATTACTTGACGAACTGCTTGGGAGTCAATCTGGATTTCTCAGACATGACCCCGATTCTCACCCAGGTGTGGTGCTGTTTGTCTGCATCTGTAATCTCTTCTTCTGCTGCTGAAGATCTTCCAAGATCTTCAAACGATTCTGCTGCTCTGTTCGAAGGAAACATATCAACATTGTACAACAAACTATAAAACAAACGTTATTTTAAATTCAAATAGTTTCCACTTTTACAAATTACAGCAGGTACAGTTTAATCATGGAGGAAGGAACCTCCTCCATGGTTTAATAAAACTAATGTTGTCCCCATCTTAATTTTGGAATTGGAATTGCCCCATCACATGCATCACAAGTTGCAATCAATTCATTGAATGGCAAAGGTCGGCGAATGGTCGGGGGTTCGAATCCCACCTAAGTAACAAGTTCTAAGACAGTGCCTGTGCTGTGATCCCAGGTCCAATGCAAATTTTTAACAATATTCGTTGTTGTCTTCATATATATTGATACTCATACTATCATTGGAAAATATCCTAACCTTGCCCTGAACTCGCACCGGGGGCCGTCATATCTGCTCTTTGTTACAATTCGTTGTTTTCATTCACACAGAAACACGAAAAGTAAACACCACTGCTCGTCGTACCACTAATTTAGTATACAATAAGAATAATATTCTAGCTGAGCTACATTGTGTGTAGCTCTAGTATGAATCTATGATGACAGCATTTGCCATTTATGATTATTTTAAAAGTAAAATAATTATTTATAAATTTTAAATATTAGTATTATGATATTATAAAACTTTAATTGAAAACATTAAATGTATTATTTATATGTTAATTTATAAGTGTTTGGGTTAAGAAAAACAATTCTTTTGGAAATTTATTTTTAAAATGTGGGATCGAGGAAGCAGATTTCCACCATGTCAGCAAACATGGCGGACGAAGCGGAGGGAGAAAGTACGCCGAATAACGTACGAGAACGGACAGTGGATCCATTGCAAATTCATGTATCATCTGGGACTGATGACGAAGAGGACATTATTGCTGTAAGGACTATTTTGATGTGTTTAGTTTTACTGAGACTGCTTCGGTAGTCCTTCTAGCCGCTGTTTAATCGCTCTATTTCGAAACCGAAAGTTTGTTGACAATACAGTTTCGTTGGGGAGATTCAACACTGGACTGCACTAGCACTGGATAGTGCTACACTGGGTACTGCTAGTGCTAGTGTCAGTGTGATTAGTCCATTTCCGACGTGACGCCGAGAGAGGGAGGGGCGGGGCTTTTTAAGTAAACAGTACACTCACTTTGGTTTTTTGATGAGGCCAGAAATGGGATACATACAGGCCAGATTGTCAGAATATGAAATTGCTACTGTTCTGGGAATTGTAAATAACCAAAAAGTTGATTTTAGTACGATACTCCCATTATTAAATAGTGCCAATTCACTGGACTCTCTTTCCGCTTCTTAATCTTAAGCAAGGCCCTACGTAACGTAGCTAGCCCTACGGCTACGCCCAACTACAAAAGCAGGAGGTGAAAAAAAAATTCTAGTTATATGCCTTGAGTTTTTCCCTGGTTGTCACTTTAGCTTAACATAGCACGCACAATTGTTGAGAAACATCTTCCAGTTCTACATGTAGGTCAATTAATATATTGAAAGGTTGTGGTTGGTTCCCCCTAGATCCTAACCTAAAATAAAAGTTGGAACTATGACATGAGATTTGTTCCCCTGCAGCTATCATCTCCAAAAACCTCAGAGGTCATTCTATGGAGTAAACCTATTAAAAACTGTTTGCCCTACATGTTTATGCACCCAGAATTCTTTTTTTAAACAGGATCTCGCCAAATTTGGCCTCAATGTGTTTTTGTATTCTCAGTGAGCTTAATTACAAGTGATTATTCCAGAAAATTTACTCAGAAAATAAAATCAATCAATCAATTCTCACCTTCATTTAAAATATTTAAAATTAAATTGGCATCGCTTTTCCAATAAACAAATATAGCTGCTTCAATGTGAGTAATGTTTTTTTATCATTACAAACAATTTGACTTTGAGCTACAACTTCCTGCATGACACTGATTTACTGACACCCCCCTCCCCTCCCCCAGGTTATCCGCGCTCCGTTTTCGGGTTCCAATGCCGACGGTTCAACAACAGCCTTAATGGGTTCCCTCAAGCTGGAAGAGGAACCAGACGTCAAAGATCTCTTTATCACCGTTGATGACTTTCAGAAACATGTCTTCAAGATAGATACTTACATCACTTATAGAGTCTTCACAAGGGTGAGTCAATGTTAAAGAGAGAGCTGGTTGCAGGAATTAGATTGTCAACATACATTGTACCCAATGGACCACTGCAAAGAGTCCAGTAATTCTAGCACTTAGCCAGTTACCCACCACTGGCAAAGAGTCCAGTAATTCTAGCACCTAGCCAGTAACCAACCACTGGCAAAGAGTCCTGTAATTCTAGCACTTTGGCAGTAAAACACAGGGTATGAAATACCCACTGGACCACTGCAAAGAGTCCAGTAATTCTAGCACTTAGGCAGTAACCAACATGGCATGAAATACCCACTGGACCACTGCGAAGAATCCAGTAATTCTAGCACTTAGGCAGTAACCCACCACTGGCAAAGAGTCCTGTAATTCTAGCACTTAGGCAGTAACCAAAATGGCATGAAATACCCACTGGACCACTGCAAAGAGTCCAGTAATTCTAGCACTTGGCCAGTAACCAAGTGTTAGCAACAACAAAAATAACTTACAGGAGTCAGTATTTTTGCATTAAAATCAATTAAATACTGCTATCCAACAGAACAAAAATGACTTTTTTAAAGGAACATTACAGAATTGGTTTTTGCTAACAAAACAGTTGCTGGCAATGTAAGCACTTTATGTAATTCACCATATACATAAACTGACAAACCTGTAGAAGTTTGAGATCGATCGGCCATCTGGGTCACGAGAAAATAGTGAAAAACCGATTACACATTTGCGTGAAATCATATAGATTCAACAGATGAATAAAACGCTCACTGAGCGATAAACTCCAATCGGAAAATTAGTTTATTCATTTCTCATCAAATATGGCATTTCAGACAGAAATATTTCAAGGGATGTTTTCTACCATCATCATCATTAGACCTTGTAAGTTTTATGTAAATCTGTGATCAAAAGTATATTTGACAAGTTTTTTTCTTACCAATTCTGTAATGTTCCTTTAATAAATCCCAACATCTTTTATTGATTTGTTTGTTGATTTTTTTGACTAGACAACAAGAAGTTCCTTTGACGAGCCCGAGTACAGCGTAAGAAGACGCTACCAAGATTTCCTATGGCTGCGACAAAAACTTACAGAAACTGAAGACACTCATATTATACCGGTAAGATGAAGGAATCAGTCCTGTAATGACACAAAGGCCATGTAGGCCTGTTGCCCCTGGTCTTGGCCTTGGTGCCCCTTCAAAAGTTCCCATAGACTTTAAGGTTTTTTAATGGAAGTGCCCTTTGCAAAATAACACTGGCCTTGCCCCATCAAAGATGAAAGTCCAGGAGCTCGGACCTTTTTGTAACTAATCAACTTGTTTGGTTGTGTAGTGATTACAAATATAAACAAATACACAAAGTAAACAAAGTTTCTGTATCCTCCTATTGTCTGACCGTTTAATATCATTCACTGTGTTTTTGAATGATAGATAAACTATGCCTGCCTACAACATGATATCATGTAGTGAATGCATCTACACAGTACACAGTCAACCTCCTACTGTCTGACCATTCAATACTGTGGTTTTTAATGATGAACAAACTATGCCAGCCTGCAGTAAAATGCTATGTAGTGAATACATACAAACAAGTACACAGTCACCCCCTATTGTCTGACCCTTAAATATCACCCATTGTGGTTTTGTATAATATTTATTCACTAGAATAAAAGTTTAATTTAATATTGTGTTTAAAGACCATCTCTATGACTCAACATTATGAAAGTAGCAATCTGTCCTAATGTATAGACAAAATAACCTACACTGATTGGTAATAGACTTGGATACCAGTCCTTCATCAATTTATCATATTTTCTCCAACAGCCCTTACCAGAGAAGCACAGTATGAGAATGGATCGCCTGAGTAAAGACTTTTCCAAGACCCGGCAGACGGCCTTGCACAAGTTTATGCAGAGGATCTCGGAGCATCCCGTAGTGTCGTTTAATGAATATCTGAAGATCTTTTTAACAGCCAAGGCATGGGTAATCTTTTGGTGTTGACTGCATGACCCAAGTAGACCGATCTGGTTTGGCATACCAAGAAGCTCATGTCTCTTTAGCCCCTCATGAAGTTCTTCAGACCATACATTCATACTATCATACAATTCTCTAGAAAACAATACAACCCACTGAAAATCTGTTTAACCCTTTTCTTACCATAGGCCACTTTTAATAGTCAACTAAGATTACACACAAAACACTTAAGCCTGAGCACAAAGGTCTTTTGTGATGAAGCTATAGTTTTGTCCATGTTTACCCTCCATAGATCGGATCTTTCCAATGGCGGTGAAATACAGTAGGGTTTCTATTATGCAATCCTTTCAAAACGGAGTAGAAAGATCAGAAATTTCAAAACACTTACGGAGTGCCGTACATTTTGCTTGTGTACCAATGTGTGCTGTTGTGTAAGAACAATATGCTTCATGATTGAGTGGTGAAATAACTTGATCACTGGCGGTTGTTAATGTCAATATGATTTGGTAATGAGAGGGTTAACAAAAGCATTCTCATTGTGTGGCCATTTTCCCTTTCTTTCATTTAGCCCAATGCAACCAAAGTGAGGCTCAATGAAAAAATAGTCTGACATGTTGTCATATGAATTAATATAAATTGATATAGACACTTTAATGTCCACTGTGTATACAGGATACCAGACAAAGATGGCCACATATTGATAGAAAGTTATATGGCTGCCTGTACTATGATCAGTCTATTTCAGCATTTGTACAAGAAAGAGTAGACTAGACTGTACAAGTAGCATAGGATACATTAATGTTGTTGCACAACTTCAGTTGAGTACAAGTAGCATAGAATACAGTAATGTTGTTGCACAACTTCAGTTGAGTTTCTTTTATGTTCTGTGGAGATGACACAATGATACTTATGGAGTGTAGGATATGGCCGATTAGTCTCGTGCACCAGACTCAAACTGTTGTGTTGTCAGTACATGGGTTTGAACCCCAGTGATGGTGTGCTGTCCATAGTCAAGTTGTCCTATCAATGGGATATAATAGAGCAGGTCCTGTGTGTCATAAAATATGCTTCAAAAATCAAACCATTGACCCAATTCACCTGATGTCATCATCACAATAATCTTTGTTGCACCATCTTGATCGCCGCACCTCTTTATCCATCCATCCAGGGGCCCAATTAAATTGAGCTCCATAAGCAGCAAATATTCCATAACAATTTTCTGCTTAGCTACTTTTTTTGCTTAAGTATTTCACCATCTTCCCTGATTTAGGAACTAACAACTCATCGCAAAGCCGGAGCTGGTATCGTGAGTCGCATCGGTTCTACTATCAAGACGACAACATCGGCCCTAATGCTGAAGAACAGGAGTCCAGAGTTTACGATAATGACAGAGTACATCAACATGTTTGGTGACAAGATGTCATCAGTGGATAGGATATCACAGAGGATTCTTAAAGAACAATCTGGTAAGTGGTCAAGATTTGTTGTCTACTAATTATATAAGCACCATTTCTAACCTTTGGGATCATGTTGGCTCAGTGGTTTCTTTCACATTTGTGGACCCTGGTTCGAATCCCACCTCAAACTGGAGCTCGTATGTAGATTGGGTTTTCAGTTCCAACCTGATTTTTGGGGGTTTTCCCTATTTTCGGGTTTTCCTCCCACATCTAAAAATGAGCATTTCTTATTGTTTCATAATCATCCTGTTTTTGGCACTAACTGCACTGTTGGATATGTAATGAAATGACTAATATTTTGGGGTTGAATAAAGAAAAATTTACTAGAGCGGGATTTGATCCATTGACTTCCGGATTACTGTTCAAATGAGCTATCTAGCCCTATGTTGGGTAGTCTCTCTATTTTGTCAATATCTTTGTTTGGGGTGCCAGTCATGCGAAGCCATGCAACTGTTATCTGCCGTGTAGCCAGAGATTGCACCTAAGTTTACAATACAACCTGGGAAGTGGCAGTAAGGGGATCTCCTTCAAGGGATGCAACATTTCTATTTGATGTTTGCAACTTTTTTATTTGAAACTTGTTTTATATGAAATCACATGATGTCATTACAATAAGCTTGGTTGTGCCATTTTGGGAGTCAATTAATCCCCTTGTGTTATACAGTGTAGTGCCGTTTTAGGCAATGCAGCATTCACACGCATACCAAACTTTATGGCAATTAGACACCAAAAATGGTAAGCGTGGCAGACAGTATCCGCATGTTACATTGGTGCAAAGGGTCAATATATCCATAGAGGGCAAAGCCTTATTTTATCTTATCAGAGCGAAGAAGGGGCTAAATTAATTTTGAGTTTTCTTTTCTTTTCTTTTTACAGATATGGCTACTGAACTAGAATCATATGGCCCAACGTACAGACTATGGGCAAATTCAGAGACGGAGCTAACAGAAACACTTGGTGGCCTTGGGGACTGCCTAGATAAATGTGCCAAACCTTATAAAGACATGGTGAGTAAGACAGAAAACTTGAATAGGTCCTCGTCTTATTCGCTCTTTTTCACCGCTGTGATAACCTTGCTGAGGAGATTTAACATAAACAAATTTTGAACAAAACAGGATCCTTTGTGCAAACATACTTGTGTTTGTCGATGTGGAAAAGTGTAGCATTGTGATGCATCTGCCAAGAGTCTTAAAATCAGTTGAGATTTGGGTCTTCAGCATTCGTTGAACACCCTCAAATCCTTTAGATTATGCCGGTCCAACAACCAAATGGGCACATAGGTTGTTATCATTAACATCATGAATACCTATCCTAGCTGGTACCCATTTACTCCTGGTCCAACAACCAAATGGGCACATAGGTTGTTATCATTAACATCATGAATACCTATCCTAGCTGGTACCCATTTACTCCTGGTCCAACAACCAAATGGGCACATAGGTTGTTATCATTAACATCATGAATACCTATCCTAGCTGGTACCCATTTACTCCTGGTCCAACAACCAAATGGGCACACAGGTTGTTATCATTAACATCATGAATATCTAACCTCACTGGTACCCATTTACTCCTGGTCCAACAACCAAATGGGCACACTTGTTATCATCAATATCATGAGTACCTAACCTAGCTGGTACCCATTTACTCCTGGTTGATGAAAATTAATTGTAGTTAAGTGTCTCCCCTGAGGACACAATTTTCATGATTGGAGTTCGAACAATCCCTTGATGACTAGGCCACCAGAACTTGAGTCTGATTTGCTAGACTGCTTGGAATACAGCTCTTAATCACAATTTCCTGTATGTCAACATTTATTTACAGACAGAGAATACAGAGCTGCAGTTTCTTCCCGCTGCCAAGGAGTACATTCTGTATGCTGATTCAGTCAAGGTAGGAACATCAGTCAGCCATTTAAGGCTGTATCCAAATTGGCGGCTACAGCTGCGGCTACAATTGTTGATAAGGGTGTTGCTAAGAACGTCCTCTCCTTCAACGCATGATAATGAGACGAACCAGCCATAGCCGTAACCATAGCCACCAATTCAGACACGGCCTGCGGCTCATCACATGGTATTTTGGCTGGTAACCAATTTTTGCTAAGCAAGACTTGTCTGTGCTAACCCGGGGCTTTTGTTCCCTTTCTTTTAGAGCACACTAAGGAAGCGAGACTTCATCCAGATGGAGTATGAGTTGGCATGCGAGGAACTCACTCGCAAGAAGAATGAAAGAGAACATGTAAGTAGCCACACCCATCAAAATTGAAATTTTTACCACGCACAATATGCTGAGTGAGTAAACACATTTAATGCCTGTACATATCAGAAATCAGTGATGCCCAAGTAGATTAGAACCACGCCCATTGAGATTGATCCCACAGGACCATTAATGATTTACATACGAGATCAGTAAGTAACCACATCCTCCTAGATCCAGCATGCATCTTTATGGTCACAAATTAAGCCATCAAGATGAGCATGTAACCATGCCCTTTATGATCAGACCTTAGTCAAGTCATAAATCCCATCACCTGCATGAACTGTATTTAGAATACAACAAATTCTATGTCCTTTTTGTGAGAATGTGTCTTTTGTTTTTAGCTATTCATGTCACCCTCCTTCTTCTCAATCTTGTGTAGATGAAACACTGAGTCAATTCATCCTGAATCCATCTGCAGGTTTTATTTGAAATTTATTGACTTATTTCGGCCTGAACCTGATACAAGCTTTAGACCAGACACAGAGATGAAATTATCATGTAGTGAATGCATCTACATCAAACACAGTCAGCCCTCCCACTGTCTGACCATTCAATATTATCCAGTATAGTTTTGAATGATAGATAAACTATGCCAGCTTGCAATATGGTATTATGTGGTGAATGCATTAGGGTGTCGTGGCCGAGTGGTTAAGAGCATCGGATTCAAGTTCTGGTGGTCGAGTCATCGGGGTGTGGGTTCGAATCCCGGTCGTGACACTTGTGTCCTTGAGCAAGATGCTTTACTATAATTGCTCCTCTCCACCCAGGGGTATAAATGGGTACCTGCGAGGGTAGAGGTTGATATTGTGTATGAAAAAGCCTTCGGAGCGCCACGGCAGCCCAGGGCTGTATACTCCACAGGGAGCTGAGAAAGATTACAGGAATGCTATTGGCCCAATGACCAGGGCACTAATGTAAAGCGCATTGATACGTTATTGTGAAATGCGCTATATAAGAACTAGTTATTATTATTATTATTGTTATGCATACACAGTGCACAGTCAACCATCCTACTGTGACCATTCAATATCATCCATAATGGTTTAGAATGATAGATAAACTACACGGTACACATGCACAATGTGTTACCATACAAAGCCAGTGCAGTTAACCGGTTTGAATGGTTGGTCAACTCACTGGAAAATATTACCAAGAGTAGCACTACTTGCTCTCAGTCCATCATTTTGTTTGAAAAATGAATGACCAAGTGAGGTGGTGAAAGAGAGTTGGCCGAGATAAACACAGTCTTCTATTTCTAAATGTGGTATTTATTTCACAGATGTTATTATTGTACTGGGGACAAAGAACAATATAATTTGGTTTTCAGAAGCCCTTCACTTATGTGTGATAAATACTGTATAATCAGTGCTTTCTGAGTTATACATCAGTGTAAGGCAAAATCAAATCATACTGTCAACATTTGTCTTCTTCTTTGGTGGCTTTTTGGTGAATATCTTTGCACAGCATAGTCTCTGCTCTAGTAGACTAGACTCAAGTCTGATTTGTTAAACTATGTTTTAAATTCATCAGGTCATCAGGCCCTCACCGCCCTAGCCTTTTGTCAAGGCCATCGTGGCTTGGACAGCTTTGTAAACAGTGGAGCGACTGGAACGAGAGACCACACGCGCGAGCCGAGTGGCGAAGCCACAAGGGCCTTTTCCAACTTGTTTGCAGTTTTTGTAATTAATTATTCATGAAGTGTGAAACGTGCGGTATGCACTTCTGATTGGTTTGGACTTTTGCTACCATTTCGGGTAGCAAAAGTCGAGATTATAAAGAAACACATAGAAACCGCAAAAAAAGTCGGAAAAGGCCCTTGTGGCTTCACCACTCGCATGCGTGGTCTCCCATTCCAGTCGCTTGGGATCGCAGCTCCAAGACTTGAAGGCCTTGACAAAAGGCTATCACCGCCCATGCAATACACAGACTGAAAGGAAATTGCACCTTGTAGTGATTGTTATGTACGACGGCTGCTATCAAAAATTCTTTGAACTGGCAGTAGAGGGCACACTTTATTGCTCTGTTATTTTTGCAATGTGTGTTGCGTGGATGGCTCTTGGAGTTAGGCCATAATGATGAAAGTTTGACTTGGGTCAAGTCTACTGTTTTAGCAGCAGCTCCTAACCTGCTTTATTTTATTTTCTGCGCACCACACTGCTCTACACCAATCTATCACAGAATAATTTCACCTGTTGCTTTCCTTCAGTCACTCTGCTGCCATTAAAAAAAAAAAAATTCATTTGAATTAATGTAAACCAAAGTGAGGCAGGATGGAAACAGTAGTCTGGCTCCCTTTTTGCACATTAAACATTTTAAGTCATTTACTATTGTGGGATTCAGGGAATGTGATCAAAATAGCTGCTGCATAATACAGGTCTTTACCCAGAGGAAAGGTACTAAACATTCAACAATTTTTGCTGCTTCTGAGATTGAATTTTTTTAATTGTTTTTTGTTGATGGTTTGAAAAGAGCTATTGGGTTTTGTGTAGTCAATGTGCTTTGACTGTGATACGTGTAACCTCTCTTCATTATTGTGGAAGAAAAGAATTCCTCAAAAGATTGTGGTAAATTTATTTATTTGGAAGAACCTTGCTCTTTGTCATGTTGAAGAATTTTAGATGACTCTCACTCTTTTGCTAAAACAAGATCTGCGTTCTTTTCTCTTCACTTACCCCTTCAAAAACTAAATTTGCTCAGAAAACAGTTTATCATTCACCAAACAAAAGTAACTTTGAACTTAGTCTTGATCTCTTTTAGTAATTCATTCCCATTGGCCTTGCTCTTTGCTCAGGTGAAAATATCTGACCAGAACTACTCCCTGGGGGCCATTATGGGCAAAGACCCAAATGATGTCAAAGAGGCTAAGAGTAGCAGGCTAGAAACCCAGATTGACAAGGTACCATATTATTTTGTCCCAAATAGCTAAGTTTTTCTCTGAAACACTTATTTCAATTGCTTCATACATTTTAAAATAATCATAATATTGTATAGTAACCAACTCTTTTTGTTCAATAAGCAGACTGGGAAAGGTTGAAATATAAGTCAACACAAATATCAAATTTTCTCAATATATCAAGAGCGCTATATTTTCAGTTTAGCTAACAATCAAAACAAATACAACTTTATTTGTTTGTTTATAGAAAAATAATACTTCAAGTCTGTAAAATAATTTGTAACTTGTTAATAGTCCAATCCATTTCTTTCTTTCAATCTTTTTTCTTTCTTTTTTCTATAATTGTTTTCAAAGAAACAAGTTCAACTGAAAAACGAATAAGAAATGAGTTTGTGAAGTCTTCAAGGACTTTTCTTGAGTTAATTAAAAGTAGAGATGTTATTTTGGAGCTGGGATTTAACCTCATTCACCAATCAGATTTAGTTGATTATCTCCCACTTTAACTCATCCATCATCAATTTGGAAATCCAATCACAAGTAAATTTACCTAGTCTTCTCTCATATTTGTGTTTATGTTTGCCTTACCTTGTGAATAGTGCATGCATGTGAAATGTTTCCCTAAACACTGCCAAATCCAGTCAATATTTCATCTAAGTGATGGGCTCGATTTCACAAAGTACTGAGATTTTTTATAAGATGAGTTGTCAATATCAACCATAGTGATTTGTATTGTGACATCACACTTTGCTTTATGGCAATTTAGTTTGATACGCAAGATCAATCTTAGCTCTTTGTGAAGTCGGCCCGTTACCTCGTAATGAAAGTGAAGTTGTTATAATCTTTGAGTAGATTGCGTCAATGTCAACAAATATATGTCGGAATGCATGCTTTTTCCAATCTTCAGAATACCTTACTGATCTTTGCATCCGAAGTGTTATATTTCATGAGTCAAAATTCACCATTGCTTAAAAACCCCCAAACTGTACTTTCATTTAGTGGACTTGGGTCCTGTTTAGTGTTTTAGAGTTTATGAAAGTTTTTACACGCATTGATTGATCCTCCCCTTTCCTGTAAATTTGACCGGGGACAGATTATTTTTTATTGCACAAAACAGTTAATATCTGGAGAAATATGGATGAACAATACATCAGCCCAATGATTGCTTAAAATATATTTCAGAATTTCTTGTTTTTTTTTCTTCAAATCTGGCCACAACTAGAGTCCTGGAATGATAAAAAGGCCGCATAGGCTGCAATGCCCCTTAAAATGTACATGTACTTATGGACTTTGATGTCCTTTGGTTTAAAAAGTTGCCTTGAGTTCAGTAATGAAATTCCAGCCCTGCCGATGCATTCTGACTTTTAAGATGAGTTCTAATGTCCAATTTTTATTTGATCTTTAAATCTTGTAGCTTCAGAAGCAGGTTGATTACCTGAGTGACAGGACGGAGGTTGCTAATGCCGACATAAAGGCTGATATGGAACGATGGCAACGGAATAAAAGGAAAGACATTAAAGAGATGTTCATTGGGCTAGCATGTAATCAAGTAGAGTGCTACAAACAGGTAGGATATATCAAAGATGTTCACTTTACTAGTATGTAATCAAGTAGAGTGCTACAAACAGGTAGGATATATCAAATATGTTCACTTGACTAGTATGTAATCAAGTAGAGTGCTACAAACAGGTAGGATATATCTAAGATGTTCACTTGACTAGTATGTAATCAAGTAGAGTGCTACAAATAGGTAGGATATATCAAAGATGTTCACTTTACTAGTATGTAATCAAGTAGAGTGCTACATACAGGTAGGATATATCAAAGATGTTCACTTGACTAGTATGTAATCAAGTAGAGTGCTACAAACAGGTAGGATATATCTAAAGATGTTCACTTGACTAGTATGTAATCAAGTAGAGTGCTACAAACAGGTAGGATATATCTAAGATGTTCACTTGACTAGTATGTAATCAAGTAGAGTGCTACAAAAGGTAGGATATATCAAAGATGTTCACTTTACTAGTATGTAATCAAGTAGAGTGCTACAATACAGGTAGGATATATCAAGATGTTCACTTGACTAGTATGTAATCAAGTAGAGTGCTACAAATAGGTAGGATATATCTAAGATGTTCACTTGACTAGTATGTAATCAAGTAGAGTGCTACAAATAGGTAGGATATATCAAAGATGTTCACTTGACTAGTATGTAATCAAGTAGAGTGCTACAAAAGGTAGGATAATCTAAGATGTTCACTTGACTAGTATGTAATCAAGTAGAGTGCTACAAATAGGTAGGATATATCAAGATGTTCACTTACTAGATGTAATCAAGTAGAGTGCTACAAATAGGTAGGATATATCAAAGATGTTCACTTGACTAGTATGTAATCAAGTAGAGTGCTACAAACAGGTAGGATATATCAAAGATGTTCACTTGACTAGTATGTAATTAAGTAGAGTGCCTAATATAGGTAGATCTATTCTAGATTCATGTCCTTGACAAGGATGTAATCATAATGTGCTTACAAAAAAGTTAGGATATATCAAAGATGTTCACTTTACTAGCATGTAATCAAGTAGAGTGCTACAAATAGGTAGGATATATCAAAGATGTTCACTTGACTAGTATGTAATCAAGTAGAGTGCTACAAACAGGTAGGATATATCAAAGATGTTCACTTGACTAGTATGCAATTAAGTAGAGTAGCCTTTATGAGGTCAAACCTCTACTTTCCTATGATTCATTGTGCCCTTGAGCAAGGCACTTAACCATAATTGCTTCATAAAAAGTTGGGAAAGTAGTGTGTATTCTGCTCTACCAGCCAGGCTCCCAGTGGATGATACCCATGCCTACATCCTTACGGACTGTGAAGGGGGTAACCCTGTTTCAGCTCCAGGAGTAGGTGGCAACGTGCCCCTGGTGTCAGTTGATTTGTGTCAACAGCCCAAATCAGTTAAGTGTAGCCCTCACCTTGAGTAGCCGTTCGGCCTTGTGAGTTAGGCGATATCTCATAAAAACAAATCCTCTTGAATGCAACAACCAGATCCTTCAGTGGGTTTCCTCTGTAGACAGGGAGCAAACCTCAACCTGGGATATTTTTTTTATTTTTGCACAGTCACATTTAGGAAAATGAAACTTTGATTCAAAGTTGTGTTATTTTCTTCTGCAGTGTCTAGATGCTTGGGAGGAAGTCATTGAAGTCTTAAAGTCAGACAGGAAACCTCATGAGGAGCTGGCCAAGTCGTTGTTTGAGACGAGTGAACCGTCCATGCATGCCGCCGAAGAAAACAACTTGCCGCAGAATGACTTGAAAGAGTAAGAGAGGCCTTGTTTTAAAATTCCCCCTTTATAAACAAAAATATATATATAGGAATAATTTGTACGTCAAAATTATATCATAAATTATTAATTGCTGGGCAGTAGATTTTTGCATTTTTCTGATTGTCATGTGGATATCTGTGAATTGTTTTGGGGTCCTCATGGATCCTTGTGGGTTGATTGTGTGTGTAATGTACATTGCTTAAGATTGGGTCCACACATTTTCACCCTGCAAATAATTTGAAGCAATATTTTTCTGGTTATGAGGTTGGGCCTTTTTTTTTTTTTTTTTTGGACCAATTTTCTTAAGCTCCAAAAAATAAATGTTTAACTTTTGATTGGGCCAAACTGATCGTTTTGTGATCTCAAGGGCTCACAGAAAAAAATTACAAAGTATTCAAAATTTGGTGGATGCCTCTTATTAATTCACTCATCCGAGACACCTTAAATTGTTGTGGATGATTTTTCCCTGTTTGCTGAGAAAGTTGAAAATAGTAGAAGGCTGTACCTCCAGCTTGGACTGAGGTTTTGGCTTGGGCTGAGGCTCTGGCTTGGGCTGAGGCTCTGGCTTGAGCTGAGGCTCTGGCTTGGGCTGAGGCTCTGGCTTGGGCTGAGGCTCTGGCCTGAGCTGAGGCTCTGGCTTGGGCTGAGGCTCTGGCTTGAGCTGAGGCTCTGGCTTGGGCTGAGGCTCCGGCTTAGACTGAGGTTCCTAGTTTGGACTGAGGCATCAGCTAGGGCTTTGGGCACAAGGATTCACATGGTGGGATGATGCTAAGCCAGACCTTAACCCTAAAGCCCGGTTCATACTTCCTGCGAATGCGAATGAAGGCTGTACCTCCAGCTTGGACTGAGGTTTCGGCTTGGGCTGAGGCTCCGGCTTGGGCAGAGGCTCTGGCTTGGACTAAAGTTCTGGCTTGGGCTGAGGTGCCGGCTTGGACTGAGGTCCCTAGTTTGGACTGAGGCATCAGCTAGGGCTTTGGGCACAAGGATTCACATGGTGGGATGATGCTAAGCCAGACCTTAACCCTAAAGCCCGGTTCATACTTCCTACGAATGCGAATGCGAAGTGAATTTGACGTGAATTTGACGTCACAACTCTGTTTTCGCTGCAAATATTCGCAAGAGTTGAGCACAGCTGAACTGCTGCGAATTATCCATTGCAAATTTGTGACGTCAACATTCGCTTCACATTCGCATTCGCAGGAAGTATGAATCGGGATTAATCCAGATCCATTTTTAGGGGTTTCATAATAAAGGCCCTCATGATCTTTTTTTACATGGATGTGCCAAAATAAGCCATCATAAAAATGGCTGACTGTGTATTGTGTCTGATGTATTTTAAACAATGCCAATATATTGAAAGTACTGTTTTCATTTATTTTCATTACCACTGTGCGAAAAATTGGTGGGCTCTTGGCTGGGGTAACTCATAGATTGTGTTCATCGTTAATGCTCATGGTCCCAAATTCTCCAACTATATGCAGTAAGTTGTCTAACTTTGTTTGATTTAAGACTGCAAGCCTTAAATAACTATTGCTTATCATTGAACCAGGCATACCAATCTTATCCAAGTTCAAGCATTTTCTGTTACCAAAAATGTGTTACCAAAAAGTGGAGTACTTTGGAGGATATGAGAGAGTCTCTAGCCAAAGACTCTATAGGGGTAGGGTTGGGGTCAGCCTGGTAAGGGTTAACTTAGCCATCCTGAGCCCATCATAATGGGGGTAGGGTTGGGGTCAGCTGGTAAGGGTTAACTTAGCCATCCTGACCCATCATAATGGGGTAGGGTTGGGTCAGCCTGGTAAGGGTTAACCTTAGCCATCCTGAGCCCATCATAATGGGGGTAGGGTTGGGGTCAGCCTGGTAAGGGTTAACCTTAGCCATCCTGAGCCCATCATAATGGGGGTAGGGTTGGGGTCAGCCTGGTAAAGGTTAAACTTAGCCATCCTGAGCCTATTATAGTGTGTGTGGAGTTCACCAATCATAATTGAACAGGATTTGTTACATTGGTAAGTATACTGATACAGGAATCAGAGTCTCAACTCTCAACAATTTACACTTCAGTTCATCATGTGATGTGTAAAGAATGATCCCTGCAGACAACTGTTTGGAGTTGGTTCAAACATGGTTATGTGGTATTTACAAGGTCAAATAATGTACAGATATTGAATGCATGTGAGTGCATTGTCAGAGAATATAATCACAAGGTGAAATCTGGACTATTCCATTTTACGAGGTGAAGCCGAGTGAAATGGGAAAGCCAGATTTCACCGAGTGATACATTCTGCAACAAAGCACGAACGAAATGCAGGCAATATTTGTTTTGTATACTACACACATAGATCCTTGTCATTTGAATTTTGTTTCACAATAAACACAAAACTGACATGAAAACTTATCCACCCCTCACTCTGAAAATTCTTTAAAAGAGTAAAACCCTTCTAAACATAGTGGACGACTCCATGTAGACATTAACCTTGTCCGGCACGCTGTGACATAATCTTGTTTTGGTTGGACGAACCTCCAGAAACTGTTATTTTGGTGTCCTATTTATCAATATAAGACTCCTATATTCAATTTTGGAGCTTCATGTCTCGTGGCAGTAAATACATTATGACCCAGTGTTCTACCAATCAAATGACAAGGATCTATGTGTGCAGTATATAAAACTCAATCTTTGAGCCTGCTTATACCCTCAGCAAAATATCTGCAGTTTCTGTTGTAACAAACTTGTTTGTCTTCACTTAAGCATTATTTAACAGTTTGTTTCACCGCTCACTTCATGTAACCCTGTAGAGATAATTAGTGCTGTTTAATCATTACCCTGCGCCCAGATATGGCAACTATTTTTGAGTTTTTGACTCAATTTTTTCATTGAAAATGTCTGGAAAATAGTATAAAACATAATTTTGTTGTTGGTTTTAAATAATGATGATACTATTTTTACATGGAATACATTTGACGATGTCAGTGCGGAACATAACCTTTACTTTGACCTTTTTGTTGTGTGGAAGCAGCTATGAGTATTTTAGAACAAGATGCTTCATCTGCTAAGGATTATTGCATACATAGCTGTCAAATTCTGGAAATACAGAATGGTGAATTGTAAGCACCGAATACTGCATTATTTCTCTGGAGACAATAGCAACTGCAAGTGACTGCAAACAGCCGCAAGATTTGATCTACTTTCATAAATTACAAACATCATAGTAAAGGTCATGTTGTAAATTGTTCACTTTTGTTTCAAGTTTTTCTTTGTTGGAAAAGAGTAAGTTAAAACATCAGCAAGCTCAAGACATGTCTGGGTGCGGGTGATAATTGTGCAGAAATACATGGTTCTCTAAATTGTTTATCAGTACTGTAAAAGGAAACCCCTGTTCTAACATTTTACAGAACGGTTGTTGGGTGTAAACATGGTTCAGCCATCGTTTTCCCTTAACATTGTTTGACTGGCCAAACCCTATTAAACACCTGAGGACAAGTCAAAATTCTTTCCAAGTGGTCTGGCGGGTGAGGTCAGTGTTGAAAATCATCATACTTAATATGAAATATGAAAGCTAACAGGTCTCGCTGGCTTGCCAAGGAAAAGATTTAGTTCCAAGAGTGACTCTGGGGAAAATTTTGTGAAATAACAAACATCAAATTTCAAGAAAATGTGTTTGTTTCTTCACTCTTTTTCACAGAAAGACATTCAGATATTTCAATAAAGCTGTCACAATATATGATGTCTTTCTCCAAAGCCAGCAATACATATGTATTTAAAACAAATTATTTTCTTGGAATAAGGAATGTGTATATTCAGTAAAACAATAATCATTTCATAGTGGTATATGATCTTTAAGTGGTGGTGCTATTTGTGTTGAACTGTAATTGAATGAGAGGGGAAGTTGTACATGTCTGTGTAAAACGTTTAAGTAAAGACAATTATTGACTCTTTTTGAAGTCCATATGTTCTCAAATTGGTCAATCAACTGTGTGTTTATTTGTCGGGAAAGCTTAGTACCCCCTTTTAAAGAATATACATTGATCCAAATTGTTTGAGGGTTTATAGTAAAATAAGCTGAATTAATTGATGAACTACCGAATTGATCTATATTTGTACCTTTACGAATGTATGTTATGTAAACGGAATTATTGCAGCACAGAACATTATTCTGTCATTTATTAAGTTGCATCATATTTTCTGTGTTCAGTAGTTTCTTGTATTAATTGTCTCACTCTCTATGACCTAAAGGGATGGTACATCATCAGTAATGACCCACTTTATTATCAAACACAAGTATTTAACTTTCAAATACAAGTTTTTCATTTTCAAATACAAGTATTTAACTTGACACTAGAAAGCTGCTGTTTGTTTTCCAGCTTTAGATCTAAACAAGACATTCATATGAAAAAAGATTGAACAATTTCCACCTCAGTTTTTCCCGATGGCCGAAATTGCACTCAAATTAATGCAATCATGTTTGTGTTACCCAAGCTCAAGAATAACGCTGGTGTAAGTCTGTCATTGAGGTGAGTTAATGCTGTTTTGCCTTTTCAGCAATACAAAATTACATTAAGAATTAATATTTGCCCTCCTTAATTTTAAGTCACATGTACCATCTTTGACTGGTATCCTGCTTACTTTTGCTTAGCAGAAAATTGTGTAGCACTATATGCTGCTTAAGCAGCTCTATGAAATTGGGTCCTGGTATGGGGGAAAGAAAGTTAAGTAAAAGAATTTGTGCATTTTGGTGGATCTTTTGATAGCTTGGTACCTTGCTGGCTAAAAGAAATCTTTTTAAATTGTACTTCCGGATATATGGATACTTGAACTATTTTACGTCAAGAAAATGTTTAATAATTTTGTCAAAGGTTTTTATCTAAAAATGTTGTACCATCCCTGAGACAAATTAGACACAATTATCAACTCAATGTGACAATGTGTTCTTTGTACTATGTTAGTTTTCTGTTAAAATCATGGAAAGGGTAACTGTGATGCTATTTTTCTTTTGTAGACTCTAAAATATAATAACATTACATCGCTGAGATGGCATAACTGAAGCATCTACGATTATTGTGATCTCTTGCACTTGTTATCATTTGAAATGCATTCCATATACATGTAATACTGTAAATGTGGTTATCAATTTACCATTGCACAATGTCAGTTAATTGTTTTACTGTGAATAGTGTAATACTTTTGAGACTTGTAATTAAATGGAAGGTTTTAAAACAAGTGTTTGCGTAGTTTCTCTTTGTTGTGGCTTACAGCAAACAATCTAAAGCAAACAGACATTATCAAGTGTTTTATTTGGTCATCTGTAAACTGTTTTGTACACCCTATTTAACAATTTCAAAATTTGCATACTTTTATTCACACAAACCATGCCAATGCTGGGGCTGAACAAGAAGACAGAGAAAACCTGACTGAAATGAAATATTGCACAATTTGTAAAATCATGTTAGTCCAAACGTACTGGGCTTTACTGATCCAGAGATTTCAAATCTATTAGGTGGGTATAGCTCTCTGTCAATTCAGTAAACTTGAACCTAACCAAACCCTTTCCTAAACTAAAACCAAATGCCAAACCTTAACCCTTAACCCAAATTCCATCCCCAATCCAAGAGCCCAAATCCACAATCTAACCCTAACCCTAACTGACCAAGGGTCCAACTCAACCCTAACCCTAGAGCCCAACTCGTCTCCCTAACACTGACCAAGAGTCTGAACCCAAACCGTGGTTACTCCCTTGTGTTCTGACACCCCTAATCCTTAATCCTAATCCTAGCCCTAGCTAGGAAAACTCTCATGTAAATCATGAGGGTTTTTTTCTGTAAAGAGGAAAACAAACTGAAATGTTCATTTTTTACAATTGGCTTTTCACGTTCACACTTTTAATCTAAATGTAACTAGATATTTCAGGGTTTGCTTGTTTTTTTTCACCCCTCTCTCTACTTCATCCAGTAGTGCTATAATTTGTTGTAACTTGTCTTGTACTTTCTTGGAGGTGTTAGAAGAGTTCTTTTCTAATTATTTTAAATGCATGCCACTGGGAAGAAAGTTCTTATGTTTTTTTAACGGGATTGTATACAATTTTAATCTTTACTCTTAAATCATTTGATCAACAATCAAACTCTTCTGTATATTCTTTAGCATCTTCTGGTCTGAAATGACAAGAAAACCAGGCGACCTCGTGTGCTCTTCAGAGGATGTTCAAATGGGAATTTGTACACGAAGCTGTCAGACACCATTTCCGAAAGGTTGTATCTCCCTGAAATTTATGCAGATCTGATTAAAGTGTGACACTGCAGTGGCGTAACCAGACAACGAGGGCAATGGCATTTATTTGTGTTTCAAATCATTCATTTGTGTAACTTTTTGTTGTCAAATTTTTGTTGGCGATTGTTGGATCTGAGCAGGGGCTCTCTGTGTGGGGTGCAGTTTGTGAATCTAGATTTGTTCGCTTAAATTTACTCCCACCTAGTAAACAACGAGAGTATTAAAGCTTATGTTTTCTCGCCAAACTCCTGATTAAATTGAAAATTAACTAATGGCGCCCGAACTTGCTCCGAGCTACCTCCTTCCAAAAATGGAGATTAGCGCCCTCTTTTGACACACAGAGTGCACAAACTGATTGCTTGAGTGACACAAACTACATGATTAAATTCGATAAACATAATAACAAGTACTTGTATTTGGTGTTATGTTAACAGGTACCCAGCAACCTCACCAAACAGTGCGTAAACTCCAATGTAGTGTTGCGGGGACAGCTAAGAAGTTGCCCTCGGTCTCCAAATAGTGTACACACACAGGCTGCGCCGACGACCGCCACCCAGGGTGTGTAAAACGCTTGAATACTCTGACTATTGGCGATCGATGAAAGTCTGTCCACAAATGTCATGAATCTCTGCCAAATGTGAACTTTGATTTCTTCCGTAAGTATGACCATGGGTTTGCTTTAGGTTATTCTAAAGCACCGCCTTGACCGTGGGTGTATTGACTTGTGTGTGTACATTTTCTTATTGAAGAACTCTCTTGGTTCGTCTTAATCTTATTCCTAAGTACTACTACTAGTTCATGTTCTTCAGAAGTTCAGGAAGTTAGGGTCAAATCAGTTTAGAATTTTGTGTAAGTTTATGTGGGTGGACGTCGTACATACGGCGATGAAGCTGGGACGGCGCAAGATGGGTAACAAAATCAACAGGGGTAACAAAATTATGTGTTCATTTAGATTTTAACAATTGATTAACAGTTAACTTCACAGACACAGAGCTATAAATGGTTGGGAGAATTACTTTATTCCTCCATCCTCCTCCATCCATGCTCTTGTTTTAGTCTTACCCATCATTGTTGAATGATTGATAGTTTGAATTAATAGTTGTAGACACATCAAACATTTAAAAAAACATTCATAAATTTAAAAAGTGTATGAATTTTTATCTCCATCCAATGGTTCTTAAAGTTATTAATAAAATGATTACATTTGGGAATTCAACCCTTACCATCAAAACCCAACAACAGTATGACAATGATTTTATGAATGGTCTGTTTGATTCTGTTGCACAAAAGTACTTTGCAAACATGGGACAACCAGAAAAGCCACTAGCCAAGGTTGGACTCAAAGTCCTTTGTTGCATACAACGTGACGGAGTCCAGGGTGTATGTAGGTCCCGTACCATTGCTAAAAATGTTATATCATATATTTTCATATTTATACCTGATAGAGGAATCTGAAGCTTAATTCACATAGTCCTTGTGTCCAGAATTCCATGCCTGCTGGGTTCAGAATTGTTAATTTCCTCCTTGGGGGTGACACTATTTTGAAAATAAAATGGAAACTGACGTATCTCTTGTACTTATCAGTACTGACAGTGACAATGTATATGAAAACTTGAATGCACACACGCCCACAATATTCATAGCAAGTTCACCACACTTGCTGTAGTCTTGGTGCAATACCTTCTCATTTTGATTTATCATAATTTTCCCCACTTTCCACCTGCCTTTGTGCCGGTGTAATGTTTTTGGTGTACAAAGCAAAAACAATTTTTTTTTACATGTACATGTAGGGGATTAAGATAAGACACTTTCCACCAACAAAAGGGAAGTCAATCATTCTCTTTGGATAGTGTCTGGGGCTAACATTTTAAAGAAAAGGAAGGTCCTTTTGTTTTTTTACTGTCGGCTTCATTTAGCGACTTCATTTAGCATTAAGTGAATTTTGAAATGGATGTCAACAAATAGTTAACCAGTTCAATGTTCCAGCCCTAATTTTTGATGGGTTGAAAAGCCTAATTGATTGAAATAAAAACAATTACTTTGTATAAGTTTTATATTTCGGTACAGCTCCAATTATTATTTGGGTCTTAACTGAGTTTCCATGTGTTTTGTTGTGTAAAGGTCATGCCATAATATGTGCTGAAACAAACGTCCTACACAACACACTAATTTCGGATGAAACATGTCAGTGGTCAGTAGAAAGCTCTTCTCTGGCTCCAAGAAAGTGAAGAAGCCTCCAGAAGGCAACTCAAAGACAAATACGGAAGAAGGAGAGCCAAAGAGCTCAGTGGCTCAAGATCCCATCACAAGAAACAACAGGACGTCAACTGTAACAAGTTCGGTGAGTGACAGAATGTTTTCAGTTGAGGTTATTTTTAATTTATTATTTGTACCATTTCAGGTAGTGAAACCGAAGGATATTCTGAAGTGCCTTGCACTGCAATTTGTAGACCCTAAACAGGGCTTAATATTTACACTGTGCCACAGACCAACGGCCAGTGATTTTAGTAAACTCAGGACTGGACAAGTTTGGTAGTCTTGTGTTGAATTAATGTTCAAATGTTGACCTTAAGTCTTTTTAAAATCATCTTATTATGCCATCTTGTGTGTGCAGACCTCATACATTGTACTAAAATTGTTTTAAGGGCAAAGGGCACCTCTGTGAGTGATATTTAAATTTCTACCGGAACATTTCAAGAGACACCAAGGCAATGACTAGGGGCATGGAGGTTGCCTTCGCTGCCTCTGCCTGCGTGTGATGTGTTGACTTTATAACAACAACATACAGCTTTAGGAAGCTGCCTTTTAAAATATGCGAACCATTTTTGGAAAATACAAGAAACACAATGGATACGTACAAATTTACATTATGATTGCAATGGGATCCAATGAGGAAGTGCGGATCCAGAAATGTTGAAGAAAAATGGGACAAGGAAAATTGATTTGGAGCCAGTGGTCTGTTATGAAGTGCAAAGACTCTTGGCATGCGACAAAATAATATTTTCTTCCCTCCAGGAAGACCATAAGGCCATATTCATTTAGAAATGGGCACTTCCATTGGAAGTCTTAAATTGGAAACTTTTGAAGAAGCACCAACTTAGCACCAAGGCCAAGACCAGGGCAATGAGGCCCTCTGTGGCCTCTGTGTAATTCCAGGTCTGGTTACACAGGTTCTCATTAGGAAACCAATACCAAATGGTTGTTTTGTCGGAGACTGTTTCAAATTAAAGATTCTTGTCAACTTGGAGTGAACTTGACCTTGCATTGGTGATTAACAATGGGTTTTTATTGTAAGGACAAAGTACAAGATTTGTGACTATCAACAAGAATAAATATTTATGAGTTCTACTTCTAGTCTGAAAACTAATTGATATTTAGGCATATAAAGTTCAAACGAGCACAAATTTTGTGGAGAGATATTGCAGCAATCAAAATAAATAAGCCTAATCAACAAGCACACGCAGTCTTTTGAACACCTACATGTACATGCAGTTGGACTGCTAATGTTGTTGTTGGATTATTCCCGTTAATAAAGATTGCTTGTGTGGGGTCCAAGTTAAAAAAAGTAAATAAAATGTTGTAGGGACCTTTGTTTCTTTGTGTAATAGTCCCCATAACGATGTGTGTGCCTACCCGAAATTGGTGATAAAACATCATTCCTTTTAGAGGCTTTTTCTAAAATAAGGGAGGATCTCTAAAGTCGAAAAGGTCTGTTTTTTTGGATCGGATAAGTACATATACATGTAGTGCAGGCACGCACACATAAGCTGTCAGTGTTTCATGGGACTGCTGGAACGTTCCATTGTTACGTTGATAAAACTAATGCACCTATTTAGTCGTCTAGGATTGCTCCAATATTTTCGCACAATTATGTACATGATGTAGTCTTGTGGAATGTTCTGGCGGAACATGCCCAAAATGTTCACTGGTTTGTTGTTATGTTGTGTTTATTGACAACTAAGATTGGAATTAATTTACTTTTCCAAATAACAACAAATGTTATTGGCCTTTAAGTGTTCTTCAGAATTAATCTGTCCTTGCCTCTTGTAACCCTGAGGTCATGATTTGGGGTCAGTTGGGGTCATTTTAAACTAGATTTAGCTGCTTTGTAATGATAAAGATTGTTTACTTTTGTAAAACAAACCGTATTGGACTTTGGTGATACTTGTGAAACTTTGTAAATAATGAGCAGTTGGTAATTGATAGACAAGTCTTTATGCCGTTTGATTTTTAAACAATACTATTAAAAAGTACATGTAGGCCCCCTACATGTACATTGTCTGAAGAAAATACATTTTTAATACTTGATGAGTGTTGATACATATTTTTGAAGGAAGACTTTTCCACCAGTTTTCTGGAGATGGGGATTCTGAGTTTGCATAAGTTATCCCGGGGGAAATTGAAAATAATAAGTAATATCAATATTATATTTTTACCTATGTAATTTGTGTTTAGAAGAATGTAACCTATGTACATAAAGTAAATATTAATTATCAGAAATATTTCTTCAGAAATACTGTATCAGATTGATGAAACTTTCACAGGTTTGTTGGATGGTACATTTACATTGAAAACAAGGACAGGAATTACTTGTAACTCACTCAAAACATTCCACAAAATAACTGAACTGCATTTTCCCTTCAAGCATCTATCTTGCAGGGAGAGTGGTTTAAAAGTGGGCAGAGGGGCAATGGTAGTGGTTGACTAGGGCTGTGTTTGATTTGGTCGACTGCAGCTGTTGCTGAAGGTGTTGCTAAGGGCAGCGTATGTTTCAATGCATGTTGGCTCGGTGACCTAGCCGCAGCCTCTAGTTTAGAAATGGCCTTACATTAATGTAATGTACGTGTTAATACATATTGTGCAGTTGAACAGTGAAATACGTGCATACCGTGTACATGACATTCTGTTTGTAGAAAAGTTACACACAAATCTTCAGTACAGAAACCGATAGTATCGCTCTCCTACATGTACTTGTGTGTCATTATCCAAACAACATGTATTTCCTCATTATCTCTACACTTTTGGTAAATGTGCAATGATAACAGAAAAATGCTGTTATTGCTTTCTGGTTTGTTTAGGCCCCCCAAAAAAGGGTTCTGTTTCCGATTACATGTCATTTAAAAATAGGGTCGGTAGGTCGGAAAGTTTTTTTATTTTGCGTTTTTTTTTTATTATTCCCATACGATTAACGATACGTTCACGATCGTTCATGTGTTGAGCGCAATCAACGGATTTGCACAACAAATTAGGCAAAATTGTGTGCAATCTTCAGTTTGCGCTCTTTAGATTGGTAGTTCAAGGCAGCCGAGTTTGCAAAAATGTGCGCACAATCTGCAGAATGCGCAAGCAACATGGAATGCGCTTGACACAGTTTTGTTCCCCCCCGTTTCCCCCCGTTTTTTTTAAAGGCCGAATAAAAAGTTTAGGGTCGCGGCGTAAAACTAGGGTCGGTCGGGGAACCGGAAACAGAACCCTTTTTTGGGGGGCCTTAAGTTTATCAGGATATGTGCTCTCTATACCCACTGGACCACTGGCCAAAGAGTCCAGTAGTCCAGTAAGTTTTAAAGCACTGGGCAAATGATCAAACAACCAATCACAGAGGTCCTGCAGTTTAGTATTTTTTAAACAGTTAATTTGGAATATTTCCTTATAATTTATTCTTGAGCTTTTTAGTTTCAAGACTTCTCCCTCCTAAAGGTTTCAGAAAGAAGATTTGTATTTCTTGTAAAAATAATTTTCAAAATATTTAGCTCCAGGACACTTTAGCCATGATCTAGTGAAGATTTTCTTAAAAGAGAATTTGTAACTCAAGTTGTGATGTACCAACTATAAATGGGGGGAACAGAGACATTAGGCCAAGTGAAAAAAAAAAACAGTTGATCAGACCCACTCTCATCCTTTTTTGAAGCCGCATCCTTTTAAAAACATTTTTAAAATTATTTTTTTGTCCCCCAAAAGACTACATTTTTCATATATTTTCACTTCATCTTTGCACCATCCTTCTGACGATTGATTTTATTTATTCAAATTTTAGACTTGTAATTTCCACAAAACCAGCCAATTTTTAGTCTGGCTCTTTCTTCCTTAAAAAAAAAAATCAAAGAAATAATAAGGCCCCCATCCTCCTCTTTTTTGAAAAACCTGGACTGGTGTATTTTTTTACTTGGCCTTACATGTACAATGTAATGTATGTTAGACTCTGTGAGTTACAATCTTGTTCTCTGTATCAAATTGATTATTGACCCAACAACATTACATTGTCCCTAGAAATGCATATTATAATACAAAGATGCACTTTAACAATTATTTTTAATGCTGTGTGTTTATTTAATGCTTTTAACTAGTTTAGCTTCCACCATAGTCAGTTTGAGATCTATGGATCATAATGTAAACAGAGAGTGGCCGATAGAGTTCCACTTCAGTTTACCGTGAGATGTGTGTAGCAAAAGAAACAGCACCCTCTGTTGCCCATTATGAGCAAGTTGGGATATAATGATAATTTTTTTCATCATATTGAATTGATGAAAATCACTATATATCAAGGTGTTCATAAGTAACATATTTGCCAATTTAAAAAAAAAATATTATGGAGCAAGTAAATATTCATTCACACCATTTTATTTTTCAAGAGTTATTACCGAAAAACTCTCCAAGTGCAAGTTTCTGAGATACTTCCTTGTTAATTTAAAACGTAAATATTTCTGCTGTCTGCTAATTCAATAATTTATCCACTGTCGGTTTTTAATGTTAGATAAACTATGCCAGCTTGCAATATGATATAATGTGGTGATTGCATATATAGTACACACAGTCAACCCTCCTACTGTCTGATCATTAAAAAAAATCCACTGTGGTTTTGAATGATAGATAAACTATACCAGCCTGCAATAATGTGAATGCATGTACAGAGTCAACCCTCCTACTGTCTGACCATTCAGTACCATCCACTGCCAGCCTGCAGTACAATGTATGCACAAATCCACAGAGTACACACATGTACATTTACACGCATGCTTGTCAACCCCGTAAATCAAGAACTTTTTGCTCTCCCATTGTTTGGACTTTATTTTAGCAACGTCCTCATTGGTTTTGTACATGGAGGTGAAGAGAGGATGTCCTCGCTCTGTCCAAACACTGGTCTCCCTTTTGTTAAAGTTCTCAGTTTCATCGGGTAGACAGCCCCATGTACACAGTTTGTTCAGCACAGTTGTGCCACCATACACAACCTGTGTAGTTGAATGCAGACCTTGCGCTTAAGCTTTTTGTAAAGTAGCCCGCCGGGCCAGTAAACTGTGTATTTTAGTTGCCCCCAGGAAGTTTTAGTAGCCCAGATTTTAAACAGGAATTGCCATAAATGTAATGTTCTGATCACAACCAGTTTAATGATCAAATGAAGTTATATTCTCACACTCAAGAACGATCAACACATTTCATACATTAATTATTCACATCTGAAAAGGAAGAAATAAGCATTTTAACAAGGAGGTTGCACAGTTTTTAGTAGCCCACAGGCCAAGTTGAGAGGTGGTGTTTACTATCCCATGGCAATTTTTACTAGACAATATAAACTGGGCTAGTGTAAAGGGGGAGCCCTGGAATGGTTCCAACTGGTTGGCCAACTTGCTGGAAATTGTTACCAAAAGTAGGAGGGTTAATTTGTCGTACCGCTCCAGGTTTCACTAAGTAATTAATTGTTGCTTAAGTAATTCAATGCTTTTCAAGAGCAGAAAGGAGAGAGAAGTCTTTCACAATTTTTTTGAAATTGGCGGAGATAATTTCCAATGCTTAGTAGCTTTATAAAAAAGACCCAAGGTCTCCTTGCACTATCCTTTGTACGCACTTAGCAAGAGTTAGTCATCCAGACAATTCTGATTGATTTTTGATTAGTGATCAGTAATACCATTTAATGAATAGTTCAGTCTCTCTGTAAACACTTTTCCATTCATCTGACAATCAATACCTTTGAGGTAACTAAACAATCCATTTACTTTCATCGATTCACCATCCACCACTCTAAAAAATCTTTTGAATTTTGTACTATCAACCATCAATTATCTCATTTAACCCTACTCTCATTAATAAATTTCCTTGCTGCCCATTGATTTTTATACTTTACTGTTCCACTGACCTCATTTACTGACATGCAGCTCTTACTGACTCTAAGATCCACTCACACCAAGGTCATTTGTGCACCAGCCAAATGCCATGAATTATGTATTCAGTGGCTTAGTGGTTACCAGCCTGATATTGATACATGTACATGTAGAGTTCAATCCATTTGAGTTAATGGAGTAAACAGGTCCTTTCTTCTAGGGACGAAAACTTTACACTTTTTTCTTGGGAAAACAGTGAGTACTTAACATTTTCTTAAAGGGACACACCGGCTTACTGTTTACCTAATTTAGTGATGTTGAATCACAGACAATAATCTTTCGATTGTTGTTGTAAAATAAAATCATCAAAATGTCACGTAATTAACGAAAAATGTGAAAAAACCAAAACGCGGTCAAAGGTCAGCGTATACGCTTTTCCAGCCGTTGCAACTGTCAAGTTTACGTGACATTGTTTTAAGTAGACTAGTTATCTGTTTATTTATTAATTATAACAATGGCGAGGCATAAAGATCCAGTCTTCATATCCATCAAGCACAAATTCACGTGTAATTAAAAACACTGACATAAACACAGTCCGATCCACACCGTGCAGCTATTCGTCGTCGCGTGTGTAGCGCAGGCATCACGTAACGTGACAATAGTTAGGGGATAATAGCTAGGGCTACAGACTAAAACCCTCGTAAAACAAAACGTAATCAATGGTCTGGCTCCCTACCCCTCTACAGGCTCCGCGTTCATGCCTCCGTGGTTTGTCTCTCTGGCCCGGCGAGACACTGCACCGGCTGTGCGGGACATGCCCCCAAGGTTTACTCGCTAGCTCCCCACGCTGATGCGCCGTAAAACACGCTTCCGTGCACGGACTCTCTGAATGCGAATCTTACGTTCGATTTTTCATCATTGTTTACAACTTGCATCCATAAACTGCAGGGGTAGAAATAGACATCCGACATACCGGGGCTAAATTTAGCCCCTGGGTGAGCAAAAAAAGGACCGGCCCAGGGGCTGCCCTCAGGGGCTTTTCCCAAATTACGCAATGCAGTATTGTTTTTAAAGACAACACAAATTATCTTTAACTCACTCTCTCTCTCTGGTAAGACCCTAGTTTTACGCCGCGACCCTAAACTTTTTAATCGGCTTTAAAAAAAGAAAACTGGGAAAAAAAAAAAATTTTACTCTGAAGAAAATCTCTGACTTTTACTAATTTAACATGTTCTAAGCAACATTGACATAAAAACCAGAAGATATCAAGAAAAGTTTACAGATATCTCTGTGATTTGAGTCTCATGGTTTTGTGATGTCCTGCGACTCGACTTCGAGTAAGTAAGTAAAACCTGCTAAAAAACGGCCAAATTTGATGGTTTCTTTTATGAACTAATCTTCTCCATTTCAGGAAGACCTTTAGAATCATGTTTTGGTCTATTTTGTAGCCCAATGAAGCCGGTGTGTACCTTTAAAGTTACTTGTAATAAAGTTATGATAACTAATTACATTATTATAGTGCTGTGTTTTTGAATTACATGAAGGCATTGCTGAAATAGGCTTCTTTTTAAAAATACATGCTAATGCCACTGATTGAATCAGTAGATTGTAACTAAACAGTTAATGAACAGGCAAGATTTGTCAGGATTTTTCCTGATTTGAGGATTTTTTATTGTATCCACAGATCAATTCTTGATGCAAAATTGCAATTGCTGAGATGACTGATGTGCTAATGTTATCTGTATTCCTCCAGATATTCTCAATGTAGTCCATTGTTACTTGATTTACACTGGTTACCAGATCAATAACTTCAAGCCATTCTGGTTCAGCACCAATCAGGAGCTCATAATCATGAAATCAGCTTCTCAAACACCTTACCATCTTAGGAATTTGCAAGAACACATTGTACACTTACATGTTCCCTTCAAGAACATCAATAGCTACCCTCAGTGATAGGGCATTTTTGTACAGTTTAGAGCGGAACTTGAACCTGTGACCTCTGGACTAATGTGCCAGTGCTCTACCAACTGAGTTATCTAGCCCAAATGTTGGTTGTCTCCCTATGCCAGCATTGTGGCTAGATAGCTCAGTTAGTAGAGCACCAGCATGTTAATCCAGAGCTCACAGGTTGAGATGGCAGCACCAAAGGTCAATGCACTATCTTACATCCAAAGTGGGTGTCTTTGACTTTCAAACTTGTTCCTCATCACAATCCATATTTTAGTATTCTACTGGGCATTGACCTGTCTGACCTGCAATGGAAAAATCCTAGGATATATTCCTGAAGTATCTGGTCATTGTTTGAAGGCTCTCTTATAGTCTTAAAGTGACCTCTTCAACAGAGGGTTAAAAGGGTCATGGAAATGTTTAGTTTTGGCAGTGGATGGAATGTCTTCTTCTGTTTAATATTTGCTCATCAAATTCATCAAATTCATAAGAACACGTAAATAATTATTTTTAGAAGTAAGTATTTCTCAACAAACCATCGTCACACCATCGTCACAAGCGGCTTCTGTCTTGCATGTTCACCCTTTTGGGAGTCAAATTGCATGTAAAAATTATAGCAAGTATGCAAATGCCGCATTGCCTAAAATGCACACTGCACTGTATTATAAACACAAGGACATCGACTCCCGTTGACTTTAGGTGGTTTCAGGTACAACAAGAATTACAACCACTGGAAAAACTGATAAGGTGAGGGATGCAGAGTGGTCACATTTATTTGCTTCTTGTCTTTTTACACTATGAAGTATATTTTCTAAATGGATTTATGATATATGTAATACGGCTCTGTAAACTCGGTGCTTTCTGAGTTCCTGAAGGAAGCCAAGCAAATATCACCAGCGAATGATTGTGTTTTTTTCCCTACCACGCTGGAGAAGCAAGCCTGCACTTTATTTCTGTCAATAACAGAAGTACTTGTAAACACAGATGTTCCATTCTTAGTGACATTCTTCAATGTTCCTCCTATGCAGTCAGAGCGTGGGGCTGACACAATAATGACAATGGAAGTACCCAGAACCAGTTGAACCCTCTGACATCAAAGTGTTCAAAAAGAAACATAGATAGACAGTGTTTTAATTTATTTATTTGTTTAAAAGATGATATTTTAAACAAGGAAACTCAGGGAAGCTCTCATAAAGGGTATTGAACACCAAACTGACAATAAAATCAGCCAATCTCTATTACACAAACATTGGTTTATTACTCGATATTTAAAATAAAAAAGTTACATTCCCTTGGTTGCCACTTCCCTGGTTGTATCGTAAACGTGGGTGTGATCCCTGGCTACACGGCAGTTTCAGGTTGTATGGCCTCTGACTGGCTCCCCCGAACAAAGATTTTGACAAAATAGAGAGACCGCCAACCAACATAGGGCTAGATAGCTCAGTTGGTTGAGAGCCGGCACGTTAATCAGGAAGTCGTTGGTTCAATCCCCGCTCTAGTAAGTTTTCTTTGTTCAACCCCAAACTTTGATTTCATGTCTATGGTTATGAGTTGCACAAATCAATAAACTCAGTATCTAGACGATGTGCAATACTTGTAAAAATCAAGTCATTGTGAAATCAGCGATTAGATTGGCCGGAATCAAACCCACAACCTTGTTATTGCAAGTCCTGCAGTCGAACCACTTGACCGCAGTGAAAAGGTAGCTGTGTGTAACGTTAGTGCAAGAGGGTCGATAAGTAAAAACGGAGTTGGTCTCTCTTGTGATTTTGATATCTCATAACATTGTAAAATGTTTTGATATTGTCTTTTTATATAATTATTGTAAGGGGATTACTCTTTTAGATATGGAGTTGGTTTGCTTTGGGCAATCCCAGGGTTTCCATTTGTTTTTGGTTGTCTTTTTTTATTTGTCTTGTACGTATACTAGAGCTTGACAGTAAATAAATAAATGCTGTATATTGGGAGAGAATTTTAAGCCTCCTACCAGCCTGACCATTTCCATCCAATAGCATAATAAGTTGGATGTCAACAAATATTTTTACAATCTCATTTTGTTATGTTTTATTGATAGAAAAATAAAATCAATTGCAAAAAGATAGAATTAAAAATGCATAGAGCTGAGTCTGCTTAGCAAAAATAAGTAGGAAACCAGTTAAAGACAGTACATGTGACATAGTATTTTGGCTGGTAATGTTATCCTTGTATTAAAGCAAAATAGTTTTGTGCTGAGTTACCTTTTGTGCTTGCTGAAGCAGCTACATGAAATTGGGCCAGCTGGCTTTTATGGTTGACAGTGGTTTTCCATCAAGATCTTTACTAGAGAGGCATGTTCTTGCTTTCTTCCCTAACTCTGCCCCTTCCTCTCTCCCTCCACCACTAAAACAATTTGATAAAAACAGAGATTCTCAAGATTTGAGATCTCTATGATGAGCTGAGAGCAACTTCTGCAAGTTATTGATAAAAACTGTTGTCAACCCAAGATGACGTCTGTAAAATCCTCCATACTACTATTGTCTTCACAATCAATCCATCAGAAACTTCAACCCCTTTCTACTTAGTCCCGATTACTTAGAAATCGCCAATGCCCCTTGATTCTTATTTGCGTCATGGAGATCTGAGTAAGCTTTGTTGTCTTCCACTCATCCGGTATCATTTCTTTAGAACTTTGATTCCCACATCTTAGTCTATTTGCTCAGCCAAAGCTTTGTTAATTTCCCACAACATGACTGGTTTTAAAGCAGAAAACATTAAATGTTGTGGGGTTGCCCAGCATCTGTTCTTCTTTCAATATCGATGTGTCTATTGTTGCCCCAACACAAAAGTTGTGAATTTCCAGAAGGAGCATGGATATCTCAATGGATATCTCAATGGATATCTATCCTTATGATCCTCATTATGTCCCTCTTGCCTCCTAATCCATACCCCTTATGTCATACACAGGAACATTCCGGTCACTGAACTGCCTAATCCCCTTCATCCCCAGGGAGAAAGTACTACTGACAGGGGGTTTTCATTTTACTTCCAGGACAAAATACACCAATAGTGTCAATGACTGTGCATGCTTAATATTTAATGAGGTGGCCATTGTTGTCCACCAGTTTTGCCTGTTAGATGTTTTTTCAGCGTGATTCACATACTCTCTGCCTTCCTCATAATCCAATAAAACAACCCACAAAAATCAGAGGACAAACTTTGGAATGAGCTTGTAACATGGGCAGTTTGCAGTCAGGTTGGGGTGGGGGGGGGTGGTGAGAATTTACTGCTTACTGGAAAATGTTCTGATGGTTTATCTTGTAAAAAACAATTTTATTTATGGAGAAAGGAGTTGTGACCAACAGTTTCAGTTCCTGAACACTGCAAACTTGAAAGCTGTTATAATTACTGCTTTTGTTGTTGTTGGAATAGTTCTTCATTTAAAGAAAAATACAAGGATTGTTGTCAAGTAATATATACATGTAGGGCTAGATAGCTCAGTTGGTCAAGTGCCGGCTTGTTAATCGAGAGGTCATTGGTTCAATTCCCGCTCTAGCTAATTTGTCTTTGTTCAACCCCAGATTGTTATTTTCGTTACATAATGAAAACAAATAAATGACACATCAATAGTTAATTTACTGCTGTAAATAAATTTATGGGGTTTTAATTTCAAATTCTTTTTAAAACCACTTTAGATTTTTAAGGAGTGCTTTTTGTTTCCACCCTTCGAACTAGGTGTGCAGGGGAGAGCGATTGTGCTAGCTCTCCTTAAAAATGAAGATCTGTTGTAGTTGTTGAGGAGGAAATTTGGGATGGTACATGTACATGTAGGATGCAGTTTAATACCAGCTACTGATGGGTTGTTTGTATGGTTGTTATTTTTGTTTGTTTGTTTGGTTGGTTGTATCAGAATAGTGTGGGTGGGAAGGGTTGCGCTAGGGGACACATACAGTACTGTAAGATTGTAGTATCACGTTTATATAATTACTTTTGTAATTGGCAATACTTTATCACAGAACTGTGCTCCATGTACAATCAGGAAACCTTTACAAATTAATTTATATTTCATTATCAGTTTCTAGGTCAGAAATATTTGCTAGATGTATCCCAAGGCCGTCCATACAATTGTTATTTATACTGGCATGTTATATAGTGTGGTACAATGTGGACTTAACAAAGTGTCCAATCAGCCAAGTATAATAATTTTCTCCCACATTATTTGACTTGAACACTTCTAAAATCATCATGCAAACTTTGCAATATTTTGTAGGGGATTTGTGATGATTTAAAAATTGCTGAGATGTCAGTAATTGATTTTTCCTGTATTCCAAGGTAAAATGCTTCATGTAAAAACTCCATGTTTGTCAAATTGCGGGATTCACTATATTTTAAAATGACCTCAATGAATGCAGAAATAGCTTTGCTTTTGAAGAACATCAGCTGTGCAAAATGACTGTTTGAAATGGGTCTGTGGTTGTTAGTTTTTCTGTGAAATACTGTAGGATAAGATACTGGAATATGAGAGAATACATGATGCTTTCTGCCTCCATTGTTGATTAAAAACGGAAATGTTTTGATGGGTTTTATCTCTCTTGTATCAATTCAATGCAACATTTCATGGAAGTCTTTGTTTTGAACATTCCAGTTTGATAGTAACAATAAAATGAAAACATTGTATCAAATTAAAGCACACAGACAACTTTGGTAAAAATTTTACTTTATGCATCATGACGTAACCACAGTGCCATCTTGAAGGTACAACAATAATGAAACACTTGTACCTCTAGCCAAGGGCATCAAATGATGTCTTGTGCATAAGGTGTACATATTATCAAAGACCAGTATCCGTAAGTTATTGGACCCAACATATACTTGAAAAACTGAAACAACAAAAACCTGTGGAAATTTAAGCTCGGTTAGTTATATCAGAGTGAATAGAAACTGGTGAGAAACAAAATAAAATGTTTTCACTGTTTTCAAGCATCAAGTTTTATTCTAGCAAGATCAAGACTAATTGTTTTAGGCAAAAGTATTTCAAGGGAAGTTTTCCACCTTGACCATCTTTACACCGTGTAAGTTGTGTGCACATCTGTAAACATTTATTTTGTCAACCTTTCCAATCTTGTGCACACACTTTAAACATCAATGTTTCAGCTAAGTTACAAATATTTTCAAGACGTTTAAGCCTGTCCTTTTGTTACAAAATTATGTTTAGAAAATATCGTTTGATTTTATAACAAGCGAGAATGTTTTTCACATTTGGTATGTTTTATATATATATATATTTTTTTTCACATGTTTCACCCACCAACCCCAATTTGGTTTAGATTTTTTTTTACCCTTTTTGTGATTCAAAATTAATCAAATTTTGACTTCAATTGTTTTCTATGACCCACCTATACAAGTACACACACTTTCAAGAAGAAACAATGACTAAGTTGTTATTGTTAAGATTGATAAATTTGAATGGGCTCTTAAGTCTTAGTCTTACAGAGAAAATATTTGTTAAGTTGAGTGAATTTTTTACAATTTCCATATGTGTTTTAATCTGGTTGACCTTTTCTCAAATTCCACTGCCCCATCCTGGGGTTCATTTAAAACAAGCTGGCTGAAAAAAGTTTCAGTAATCTGATGAAGCCCCATTACACAATGATTACACAAACCACATACAAATTCCCTAAATGTCATCACAGAAATAACCTGCGGAATTCCAATGACTTAAACCATCAGTTGGCAGTGGGGGCCTTCATTCAAGGCTATGAAACCCCCTCTGACCTGGGCGCACTGCTCATGAGACTGAGGTAACTCCAGAGTTTCTTCCACGCCTGACTTATTCTCAGTTTGCATTCCAGCTAAAATCAATACACACTAGGCCTGCGCCTGTAGACCATCTGAAGCCAGGAACTGAAGAGTGTAGACCCAGTCAGTTGTAACTGGTCCAACCAATACACACACACAGTAAACAAGCTGAGTGCCTGACAAGCACCTGGATGTAATACCAGTGACTTTAGTGACTGGTGGGGAGTATACTGGACTTTTTGGTCATGTCTGCAAGGCCTGTTATTGTCTTGGAATCCCTAGACCCAAGCAGAGTGAAGGTAAATATTTCAAATTTCCTTACATTAAAGGAATAATGTCAGCACTTACTTTGGAACCTGTGTGACTTGTGGAAAGAAATGAAAATGAAAGTATGAGTAAATAGCGCAGTTGGATAGCTTGCTAGCGATGTTCATCCCAACTAAATAAAGATGAAAGTGTTGAAAAATACAAACACGGTAATGTTTATTTTACAGTATTTACATGTACATGTAGGTCAGGAGTTTCAATTTGTTTTTATTTGCATGACATAAGATGTTTAGGGCCTAAAAGTATAATTGAATAATTTATACATTGCTACTTGAATAAACAATTCAACATTGCACTTTTTGTGTTCTGTTAATTTTTTTTAGTTTACTTGTGAACTTTGTTCTGTAGGACTCAATAAAGCACTGAGTATAGAGTATAGAGTTCTTATCACACATGGATGTGTATAGTTTTTCTTTGTTCCTAATGCAATTGTTCTAGTAAATTTCCAATGGAGCTTGCATTGTACCTTTAACTCAAGGAAATGCATTCCTTCATCTAGGCTCAGTCAAAGTCTGGGCTGACAAAAACCTTGTGTTTGACATTGAACCAGTCATTATTGTACACATGTGTATTGAAATGCATGTAAGCAATCAACAAAACACAATCAAAAAAGTGTAATGCAATATATTCTACATGAACCTGATGAATTAGGGTGTGTTCTGACTGTGTTTTGGTGAAAGGACAGCGTTTATGGCTTGGTCCATAAATCAGGCTGAAAAGTAACCCTACTGAGTTATACATGTATTGTACAAATTCTTACATCGTTATGCAATCAGATTTGATGAATATAAAAAATAAAAAACAAAAGAAAGTCTCCGGCAACAACAGGATCATGTGACATGCCTGCACTTCTCTATGTAAAAACACTAACTAAAGTTGTGCACAAAGTAGGTCAACATGCTTTTGCATTTTCACAAAGAGACTGGTATGTTGGACTAATTATTGTATTAATTAACCAACGATTTGCTTACAGTTGTTACATCAGTGGTAAGTTGTGATTCATAGAGAACCACATGAGGCCACTAAAACTACACAACAAAGTTTTATTATTGCAGGTTTGAATTTAACCTCAATTTTAAATTGGAATACATCAAAGCAAAGTTTTCACCCATTTTAACATTCCCATGTCTCAGCGAAAATGACAATGGCCACAGCATTAGGGTACTATTATATAAAGCTTGCCTTTCCACAACTTTGCCAACATTTTTAGTCAGGGCACAAGAAATAAGTTCAACAAGATGTTTTCTGTGGTAAATTAAACTTGTCAATATCATGATGGCTTGAATTGTCAGATATATTCAACCATAGAGCAAGGAACAGAGTCAACCTATGATTCAACAAACTCTTCACTCTTTAATACTGAGTGTTTATTACTTTTCTTGCCATGAGTCCTGCCATTTTGTGTGTGGGCATAAAGAAAAACATGTGGGTGTACTACTGTGTTTATAAACAACACCCAAATTACTTTGTTCAAGATGTTACTACAGTGCATCTGACAATCTCATTACAAGCTTCAACAAGGTTATGTAAATAAGACAAGGTTCTTACATCCTCTTGTGCGCTGTTCACACTATTGAGCTGATTTCCAGGAAGTGAGACCCCAAGAAATTGCTGGGGAATTTTAACCCAAAGCCACCCCATGCTTGTTTCACACTTGATTTGATTTTCCTGGCAAATGCACTCTCAAGATGCTAACCCCATGGTTAATTGGTTATCTGGCTTAACCCATAGAGCAAAGACAGAGATTTTAACCCTACTCCTAATCAGGGAGTGTCTGCCCGTTATTACAAAATGGGATATTTTCTCCTAATAAGAAATCCTGCTACATGGTCCACTTCTCTGACACTGTTTCCAAAAGCTCCTTGGAATCTATAACCCTAGGGGTTATCAAAAGGTGAAAATACCATCATAAAAATTCAACATACATGTCCTACAACATGTAACCACGGAGGATGGAAATGTAACACACCTTGTAAGATCTGGCCATTGGTTTCTTTAAGAAAAAATGTACTCATTTTTACACAAGCCAGTTTCACATGGCTGTTAAGCTGAATATATTGCTTAGCAAATTTCTTTGTTCATTGCAAAAAAGTAGCAGTGCACCAAAAGTGACCCGTCACAACAATTCAAACTATGGCATCATGGCTGGTTACGTACCTGTTTTTGCTAAGCGTAGTTTTTTGATTGAGGTCCAGGGAAACAGACCTTTAACCCTGAGCTGTGTCCTGGGCCAATCGAATCGGCCAAATTTTGTTGACTGTTTCTTGGCAGGCGGGATTAAATCAGCTGTATTTATAATGCGTTTGTATTGGTTACATGTCACGTGACCTGAAAATGACCTTTGTTAATGTTCAAGTTGTGACCAAAATTAAACTTTGTAAAGTCAGCTTTGAACTTGTTTAATCCTTGACTGCAGTTGTTGTTTCTATAATGTTTATTTGCAGTTTGTAAATGTAACATAAAATAGTAATTTACAGCTTCAAAATGCATGGCATTACACATGGACCATGTACTGTACATGTAGCATAGTTAAAGACTTTGTATCACTGGTTAATAGGCTGTTACATTGTACATGTTACTTTAATACTTGGCCACTTTGCTCTCCTTAAATTCTAGTAATGAATGAAGAATCATGTGGCATACACCACAGAGCAAAATAACACATTTTATTCTCCATGCACACAAATGGCAATGCTGCTTTTAATCCAGTAGACAGTGACCACTAAATGCCAAATTCACTTACCAAATGTTAATTTGGATATGATTATAAGAGATAGTGAGAGGAAGGAAAAGACGGAGCTTGTGGAGTCACAGCGCCACCAAGTGGTGACAGCTGATGAGCTCGTGATATTTTTGTCGGGATATTAAGTCTTTGGTTATTTTTGTAATTGCCATCCCGGTGATGCGTGACCTTATTTCTTTTTATATTTCCACTCACCAGACTGCTCAGCCTGACATGACTATAAGTAGAAAGATCAGCAGATCAAAGCCAGCATAAAATGCCAGCATTATGACAGTAATTCACATGATTAATGTTGAATCAATTCCCTTTGGTTGGAGATGACAATTTCAGGGAAGATCCCTTTTGGTGCCATGTAAGGCCCGTTTCAGGGAACAATTGTGTCCAGCAATTTTGCATTGCAAAATAATTAGACTGAACACCTTTTTTGCTACAGCATGCTAATATTGACTAGAAAAAGAAGATGAAGATTTTTGAGTAGCAACTGACACATTTTTGTAACATTTTTCTGTGCTAAAGGCCTGCAAGGGAAATCGTTCAGTGCATTTTAAAGATGACGCAAGCGGGTACAATTACATCTTGTATATTTGTTATGCAGGAACTAAATACATTATTTTAAGTATCCCCCCCCCCCCCGATAGAAACTAACGACAAAACATGCCTGTAAGGAAATGCATACTAAGGAAATAAAATATTAGTTCATTCACCATTTAAGAACGTGGAGCTTGGAGGTCATCCAAGGTTTCAACATTTAACATTGTAAAGAGATTATTGCTTTTCAGACATGAAACAAAATCTGTAGGATTCTAACCAAGCCATTTTAATGTTGATTGCAACAATATTGCTCACATTGCATTACAATGTAATTTATTAATGTCACATGGCATAGGCACCCAGTAACACTAGGGGTAAGGCAGTCCATCATAATTTCTGCAGAGTATATAAATAATGACTGACACATTACATGAGATGTACTCAGTTGGTGTACTGGGAAGGTCACGTCTCTCCTTATAAACCATACATTCTAAGCATTGTATATGTAATGAAATCAGTTAGGTTTGGACATACTGGACTACTACCATTGATGTACATGTACATTGTAGTTAGTGCATATTTCATCTTCTGAGGTGCTGTGTGATATGTAGAATACAAATCGATAAAACAAAAAATTGATATACTATGTAATTAAATCTGAGTGGTCTGCAAATTGTCTTAACCCAAATCCTTCTACATATCCAATTGGCAAAAGTGAATGATTTAAACGGACTGGGGCCAGGCATACCAATCTTATCTGAGTCCAAACAATTTGGTGTGGAATGACATAGGAGAAGAGGATATTGGAGGAATTTAATATGTGCACATTGCAAATTGACGCTGACATCTTGTCATATGCTATGAGATATTTGCAAGGGGGGGGGGGAGTAGTAATGATAAAATATGGATTTTTATATCAATTTGTAATGAAACCAATATGGTAGAAATAGCTACAGGCTGCAGATACAGTGAAGCTGGTGCATATTTTCTCGGTGTGAGATGATCTAGAGTATGTTATAGTATTAATAACATTGCAATATTGTTTTACCATTTTTTTTAAGAAATAGTAAAATTTTGATATTGCTGCCTTTTGATATTTAAAGTCTTGATAAAATTGTGTTAATATATCAATAACTTAAAGGAACATTACAGAATTGGTAAGAAAAAACTTGTAAAATATACTTTTTGATCACAGATTTACATAAAACATACACGGTCTAATGATGATGATAGTAGAAAACATCCCTTGAAATATTTCTGTCTGAAATGCCATATTTTATGAGAAATGAATCAAACCAATTTTGGAGTTTATCGCTCATGAGCGTTTTATTCATGCATTGTATTACACATGCAAATTTGTAATCGGTTTTGCACTATTTTCTCGTGACCCAGATGGCCAATCGATCTCAAACTTCTACAGGTTTGTCAGTTTAAGTATATGGTGGATTAGTGCTTACACTGCCAGCAACTGTTTTGTTAGCAAAAACCAATTCTTTAATGTTCCTTTAATACATAAACAAAGACAAACTGACTAAAACATGATTTGAACCTGCGACCTCCGGATTAACATGCCAATGCTCCACCAACTGAGCTATCTAGCCCTAATATTGGGGTCTACTGATTTTGCCAATTTGGGGGGGGGGTGCCAGTCAGAAGCCATTCAAACTTAAAATGCCATATAATCAGGGATTACACCCTTTGTGGTTTATTACTTGTACAAGAAACTTATGAGATATGACAATACATCATCACCAATCTTTAGCATAATTATGGTTTGTTTATATCAGTTGTTGCAATACATGTATTATGTAGTATGAGATCAGCCTGTAATTGTAATGTAGATCTGATGTAACAAATAGTCGGAATAATGTTTCATCTCTAAAATTCAGATATGGATAAAGATGGATATGGGCAATTCCATGGTCAGTCGCATTACACTTTTCTGTGTCATTTCTTGATCTCGGTGCTATTAGTTCTATGTGAGTTATTCTTTCCACTAAGTTTATAGACTGATTTGTACTTGACACCCAAGGCTTTGAAGTCATGGTATTAGAAATGTTGTGGGCTTTGTACTCTGGATGTTATAATGCTGTAAAAAACGGTCAGTCGCATTACACAAAAAGGACATGGTAAAAAATATACGTATAACAATTGAAAAGTTTCCTCAAACCAAACAAATTGCAATAGTTTTACTAAGTGTAACACACAACTACTATACAGGAGTCTCCAACAGGACACTTATAAATGGTCAGCAACTTCAAGTATCAAGTGTACATGGCAAAACCATGGTTAGTCGCATTACGGTCAGTCGCATTACAGTTTGTCCGGTCAATTCAGCCAAGCCTATATGGAGCCCAAACTAAGTTCTTGTTTGACAAAATTGGGTTTATTCTTTGTCAACAACTTGAAAAAGTTGATTTCACTTGTTTAGACTAAAATAATCACATCTTGTCTCTTAAAAATTATAGAAACGAGGCAAAAATGTGTATTTTTAAAGTTTTGCAGATTTACATTTTCTGGAAATATGATTGAATGCATTTTACGGATCAACTTTACTTTATATTCTCGGGAACACCAGATTTTTGCTTTTAAACATTAAATGTTAATTTTCTTGCCGAGTATGTAATTGAACAGAAATGGAATTGCTAATTTAAAGTAACTTACATGAATGTAAACATACCCTGAGACTTCAAGCCATTGTTTAAAAGTGGTCTCGAAATTTGAAATGGCCACGATTGTTGGCTATCACAGGTCCTTCAATGAAACAACTAATTTGTTTTGTTATGTGAGTGTAATTATTATCCTTAGGATTTGGGCATTTCCAGTTTTTAACACACGAAAATCTCCTGGATCACCTACATCTTCTTGACTTCATCTGGATACACTTCACCATCATATTACACCACACACCACTCACCAATGCATGCATTGCTACTCTGATTTGTTGGCAGCATTTTGTTTAAAATCAAGTTTCTTCTTTCTCAAGGAAAATGGTGGAATAAGGAGCTTTTTGCTTTTGTTTGCTCTTTTGGGAGATTTGTCTGTGCTTCTTTTTGAACTGTTCATATTTTCCTTGTACTTTCAGTTTCTCAACATAACATGTCTGTTTTCAGCACTATAGTCAGTGGCATTTCCACAATTTGTGGAGAGTAAAATATTTCAATGTCATTACTTCACTTTTTTGACTCAAAATGTCTCATATTTCTATATTTTATTACACATGATAACATTAAGACATGTCTACATGTCTTTTTCATTAATATAGGCCTACCTGTATTGTTTCTGTACAATAAAACCAGAAGTTACAGACAGATATTTGACTGGCACATGTACAACACATCTGCGCATGTGCTTTGAAGAAGTGCATTGTGGGTACGGCATTGTGTAGAGGACAATGCTGCCCTTTATACATCATGAGTGACATCTGGAGAGCCCCAGATCTCTTAATTCATGTAATACTGTCCTCTCATAAGTCATGACCAAGAACTCCAGCTTTGCTGACCTCTTAGCATCCTCCTCTTGAAAACAGATTTGGTCAGTCGCATTACAGTGCATGGTCAGTCGCATTACCGGTTAGTCGGTAATAACATTAATACATGTCTACATGTCTTTTTCATTAATATACAGTCTGTATTGTTTATCATGTTTATGTACAATCAAACGATAAACCCAGAAGTTACAGAAAGATATTGGAATGGCACATATAACACATGTATGTGTTCTGCGCATGTGCTTTGAAGAAGTGCATTGTGGGTACGGCATTGTTTAGAGGACATACATCATGAGTGACATCTGGAGAGCCCCCCAGATCTCTTAATTCATGTAATACTGTCCTCTAGTAAGTTATGACCAAGATCTCCAGCTTTGCTGACCTCTTAGCATCCTCCTCTTGAAAACAGATTTGGTCAGTCGCATTACCGTGCATGGTCAGTCGCATTACCGGTTAGTCGCATTACACTTTTTGATGAGTCGTTATTAAAATATGCCAAATTTATTGTTGATTTTTTAACTCATTTCAGACTTGACTATAAGGGTAGAAGGATTATTTGAAATGCCCTGAAAAAAATCAGTGGATTTTTCTTACAATTGAAATAACTTCATCTCACGGTCAGTCGCATTACACCCTGTCGAAGCTTCAACATGTACAATCACATAATGCTTAAACTGGACAAATGAAATTAAATTCACTCTGGATTGTAAAAAGTTGATCCTGGTGCTAATCACAAATATCAAAGTTTTGCTGGAAGAATCTTTCTGGTGAAAAATATTTAACTTTGAAGAAATCAACTTGATAAGCTCATTTTTAAGGGTCCATTCACAGCTTGTGAAAACATCTCTACCTTTGTACAATATGGTATAGAATGTCTAAAAAAAAGTTATATCTGTTTCCTTTCATATGTTAGCTACAACTTTTAAGTGGAATGAAAGTTGTGGCACAAATTTTATTTTTTTGTGCAATGTCCATGTTTGCTTGGAATTGCCCATAAGGTTCACTGGTTGTGCACAATTTTCCTGTTTTGTTGCTGGTACATGTGTTTCATCTTATCTTTCTCATGTGAGATTTCTACAGTGGTGTTATTTAGGGGGTGACAGGTTCATGGCTCTCCTCATACAATCTAGTGAATTGCCTGCCGCTTAGCTGGCGATATGCACAATTTTTCAAAAAAACATATAATGAAATATTAAATGCCCTTGATTGCACAGTAGATCTTTTTAACCCCAAAACAAACACATTTTGAAGACTTTGTTATTCAGTACAGCGTGTTACGGCCCAGATTGGGCCCAGATTGCCCCTCAGTTTGGACAAATCCTTGGGAGAACCCAGTGGCTGCTTGTTGGAGTCTTGCCCTGATGTCCTTTTCCTATTTGGGGTTTTCGTCCCACATCTAAAACTGAACATGTCTGCATCATTTTCTCTAAACGGGTATCTTCGGACCATGTGATTAGAAATAAATAAATAATTTATATTATTCTATGTGACATGTATGTGTTACATTCCACAGACAGGTTTTAGTTGATGTTGACAAGGATTTTCAATTCACAATGTGGTAATTCCATAATTCAAACTAGGTTTGAGCTGTCACCTGTCAGTTTCATGTTGTGTACAGGTATGTCATTCCTTTTGGCGACACTTTTTTTTCTTTTTTCCCCAAGAGTCTTAGCTGTGAATTAGTTTTTTTTAACCAAGGGATTTTTGCAAAGGAATTTTCACATATGGAATTAGGGCTTGATTTTAAAGAAAATCTTTAACTAGACCTTGGGTCTTGTAGCTTCAATATTTTACTTCTAAAAGTGTTTACAAGGAGGTTAAATCTTTAAAAGTAAGTGTTTGTCAAAACACTAGTCTGCCCTGCAGGAATTGTTGGGTTGTGGAGTTAAATAACTGGAATCTGATCTGACGTCCCATGGTTATTTCGAGCCCTGAATATTTCATTCATTCATTCATTCATTCATTCATTCATTCATTCATTCATTCATTCAATCATTCTTGGTTTATTCATTAAAAACATCACATGGCAGCCGAAGTCCAAATTGTGGACATCCTTTGCATCAAGTTAAGAAAAAAGATCTACTTACGTGTTTGACAGTAAAAATCTATTTTTAGCGCTTTTTTGTGGAAGAGAGAATTCATAATTTTATTTAACTAAATTTGAAAAAAGTGACTACTGTTTTGAATGAGTTTGTGTGCTCATGGCCTGTTTTTGAGAAAATTCTTCTGACATTTTTTTTTGGTCATATGAAACCAAGCTTATTGTGATTGGATTGACCATGGATGAATAAAACGGAGCCCAAATTCCAGTAATTTCAGCAATTTTACAGTTACCCTGTAGTGATCACTTTGTGATGCCACACCCCCAACATGAAAGTGGACTAATCTATGTATATAATTAAGACCCCTTAGAATACTGAGAGGAGTAGCCTTTTCTTATTTAGATTGATTAAAGTATTTAGAACTGGGCATCCCTAACTATTGTTATGGCCACGCATGAATGGGCAGGGTCCTGGATAGGAACACACACACATATAGCCTTATGACCACTCTCTCTCTCTACAGACCACTGGAGTGGACAGTGCCTTTTATTATCTCTACCAGCACCAGTTCTAGTATCTTAATGTACTTAGTATGAAACTTAGCCTGTGCACAGTAATAAGTAGGTTGAGGTAATTATTCTTATTAAATAAATATAACTGCATTAAATAGGCTAGGAAAGTTCCATCATTTATTGAACGTCGGGCGTGTCCATCGTGGTGTTGGCAGTAGTATACCGCCACCCAAAAAGTGTACACCCTGTGTTCAACGACGATACCTGCCTGCACCTACACCAGCTAACTATGAACATATATAGGAGGGGTAAGTAGTAAAATCATCCTTTAACCCCACAACTCTGAACAAGTCATGCAGTTTTTAAAAACTGGTTAATTATAATTTCCAGCTTCTTCGGTCTGGCAAAAGTTCTAATCTACAAGACTTATGGTCTGAAAGAAATGTTTCACTCCTGTTACGATTTAAGCCTGTTTTTATGAGATTACTTCTGCAGCATGGTTTTCAGTCGGCTGACAATTGGCGGGAGGGTTGTGGTCGAGTGCTTCAAATTTTCCTTGGTGCCCCGGCCTAAAATTTTGTGGACAACCTGCTGATCTAAAGAAAATGATTTCAATTTTGAGCCCTGCATCATCTCGTTCTTCTGAGGGGTTGAGATGTGTTCGTCACTATATAAATCATTAATTCATATTGATAATCGATATTATGAAAGGCAAAGTGCAGTTGTACATTTTTAACAATTAAATAGTAATATTTCTTGATGTTCAAATATTTGCATTTTAACATCATCTTGATTTCAGAACATGTCCTGAAATTGGATTACATGTATGTCGATATTTTATTGATACTAATGTTTTTTAAACTGCCATCTGACACAATTCATGGTTTTCCTTTGTTATTAATACAAATGACATATACATGTAGCACTCTAAATAAGTCATTCAAAATTCTCAGTAGAATTTATGATTACCCAGGACAATTATAAATCAAGAATTTATGGTTATGAACCTATTTTTCATTATTTTGTTAGCCTCAATGGTTTACCATATTTTAGAAGAAGAGTTGAACCAAAAAAATCAATTAATTTTCAACAAATACAAGCCATACAGTCGTTTGGAAATAAGGACTTTGTACATAATGTACACAAAAGAACACAAACATATGTGGGCCTGAGAAGCCAACAGATAAAGCAAGAATAAATAAAATATCTAGCACTGGGATTGGAAAACACTGTGGATGATGAGTGAGGGAAAACACGGGAGAGCAAGAGAGACCGTATGGCAGTGAATGGGCAACTGATTATAAATTCTAGTGCGTGCACTTTGATATTTAGCTCAGACCCCCCCCCCCCAACTCGAGCTCTGAGGCAGCCTGGATGTTTCTAAGCCAGTGAATAATAATTAGCTGTAGTCCGTCAAGCGTTCGCCTTTAGTAGATGTACATGTATACCCTGTACCAGCAGCTTTAGACATCCCATTCCAACGTCATAAAATGTATTTCTGGAAAAGGGGATGACAATTTTGGTTATACTCCCAGTGTGTGTTGTAAGGTTATTGTGAAAACAGTTCATAGAAGTTCCTCTGATTTAGAAGAAGAAAAAAATGGCCAGGCAAAACTTCATGCTCGGAGTGGCTGTGTTGATGTGTTGAGTCTTGCATCACTCTTGTGACTTTTGACTGACTGTGATTGGTGTTATGGCCCTTGGCAGGGCAGAGTGATAACCTGTTGCTTAATAAAGTGACTGTAAAACATCAGGTTTAAAGGGTCACATCAAGGAGCAGAAGAACCCTCTGGATTCTCATCCACCAGCCTTGATTTCAACACACAGCTGGAATGATCAATCTGGGAGAGCTACATGTATGTGCATGGTTTGTTTAACCTGCTCCGCTGGTGGGTGGTCCTACAGTGTACATTTGGGGTGATAATTAGTCTGTAAGACACTGCTGTACATGTTCAGCACTTCATGCATGTGATCTGTGAATGTCGCTATTCCCTCTATGTGTGGAACATCTTGATGAGAGTTTTGTGTCAACCTAAGACCCCCATCACTGAGGAAATCCCTCCAAAAACAGCAGCTTGTAAGAAAAATATCTTCCTGTCAGTGCTGGACCACAACCCTGAATAAACACAAGCAACCACCATCCCACAACAGTCAACAACGTGTGACGTGATTGACATCACTAATACTGTGACATTATAAAGCCGTACTGTGGGACCATCTGTACACATTGTAGCATGGAAATCTGTAGCCTGTAAACAATATTTTTGTCCTGTTCGACTGACCAAGGATTGACTCACACCCTTGATTTTTGTATGCATGGGTATCTGTTCTATACCAAGAAAAAAAAGAAGCTAAAAACAACTCAATGTCTGTGACCTTGTTTTGGGATAATTACTCTTTGTATGAAGAACATACAAGGCTGATTTGGATCAGCGGACTGCTGGAATAGCAGTCATTTCTGAATGGATTAGTCAAACAGAAACGCTGTAAATATAACCAGGGAAGAGCAGTTGGTAAACAGGAGTCATCCAGGGAAAACATCTACATGTACTTCGATGTAGAAAACTAGCTGCAGAGACTAATTTTCCAGGTCAGGTTTGCCTTGGAGTAAAGCTGGTTAATTTAATTCGGGTAACTTATCAAGCGTGTCATTGCCATTGAACTTGTTGTGGGGATCGAAGGCAGCGGGGTGACATGTCTCTTAGCAGGGGAGGTTCATCATAATTCCAGGGTTTCATCCCATCGCCAGACGGCATGTATCAAAAGGGACTGGAATAAAATTGTGACAATTTCTGAAATAGAGCTGTCAAGGAAACGACAGATTTTATACGTTAGTATTCATTACGGATGTAATGAGTTAGAGTGGGGGCATGAGAGGAAATCAGTGTGTATTTGAAGGAATTAAACATTGGACTGAGATGAACATATGCTGTGATCCAATGAGTGGGTTTGAAGCCCCTGATGCTGCTGTGAGTTTTTTATTTTTCATGTAATATGTAAACATGTTGCTGGTATGATACCTGGTCTAGCCTGTGGGCTTTAGAGGAAGGCTGCTCTGTTTCAACACACCTCACATGACATTTGAGTACTCTTGTTTGCAGGATAGTCAATAACCTCATCTTTTTCTGTGCCCCACAAACAAAGTGATGTTTATTTCTGCAAGGACTTCCTGTGTCTAGAGTGGAGAAAAAATCGCTTGGTACGCTAAGACTTCAATCTGAGTAATCTGTCACCATCACCGCTGTGAGATGAAACCAAAATGTGCTTCATTTCAAAGAAATTTCTCCAAGACTTCTGAACGTGGACATCTTTCAGGATTCTTTGTTTTTTAACTGATGTGATTTTCCACCAAGATATTATTTTTTCAGCACGTTGGGGAAAATATCTCTGGGTATTTTTACTGGAAGTCAACCCACAACCTTTGGAGCTCATGTTTAAACAACTATTGAGGATGTTTGGCTGAAATTAAGGGGCACATTTGTTGTTTCATCAGAGATGTCTAAAGCTGCTCGGGATGTTTCAGAGTGGATTGGACTTAAACCCCGGCCACTTGAGAACTACAATTAACCAATACAACAAAAGCGCCCAATGAGCCGCAATAAACATTCCATAAAACAGCGTCTGACACCAAACTTCAATGTCTCCTTGGTCGGCACTGGTGTGAATCACTGGGGCCATTTGTTGTGGATACCGAGAACTTGGTGTTGAGTCAGATTGGGGTGGTGTTTCTAAATATATCCTGTGTGTTTTGGGGTCTTTATAAAGATTTGTCAGGCATTTTTGGTGAGTGTGACATTTGGGGATATTGCAATGAAATAACCTTACTAATATAAATAAAAACACTTACAAATGCAAAACAAAAACTAAAAATACAACAAAACTAAAAGCTTGCGTAAAGATGGAGCTTGCTTGGCAGAAATTTTGGGTAGTAGCGAGGTTATGATCAGCACAATGAAATTAATGTAAACCATAATACCCCCTCCCCCCTGAGAAAAAGGTTGCATGAATAAATAGCACTAGTAGAAGAACAGATGTTCGTCTGTCGAAGAGAGCAAAATAATAAAGGAATCATTAAAGGAAACTATTATCAAAGGTTTTTCTCGGTAGAACCAAGTACATGCACATCAAAAGTGAACTTGTTGGCAATTTCTTCATTGCGACAATAATTGACAATGATTGATATTTTGAGCATTTTGAAACAGGAGCACATTGTTATAACCTTTCTATGAAAAGGGGAAGTAGTATAAATTACATATGAATAACAAAATCGATAGCAAAATCTTGTATTTTCATTAGATAATTTCATTTTAGGGGAGTGTTTCAGATACTCTTATTCTTTTTTCTAGCATTTGCATTTCGAAACAGTGCTTATATTGTCATGAATCTTCTCTGGTCATTCCAGTTTTCAGTTTTTAGTGATCTACTCTGGGACAAATGTAAACATTTTCCAGCCGAATGAATGATTCTGAGGTATTTTAAAGAAATAATCTGCCACTTGGATAAATAAGAGAAGACGTAACTAATTAATTTTGCATTAAATCAGTTCAAAGTCCAAAGTTTATCATCAGAGAAATTTACAAATAAATCACCCAGACGCAAGCAAACATTTTAATACAATTACACTTCAGCGTCTGCCATAGACCTTGTTCAAATATTACCCCCCCAAAACAAAAACAAAACCTACAAACAAAACAAAGCAAGAAAAAACAAACAAACAAACAAAACAAACAAACAAACAAACAAACATACAAAGACTCATGAGTGATGTGCGCTAGTGATATATTCTTTCACTTATCAGTTTTGTTGGTGGGCAATTTAACAAATGGTAGAAGATTTTATTAAAACAACAAAAAAACTAACAAATTTAGAACAAAAGCTTTGATGGTCAGGTGAAATAATTCTTTTCTGAAAACTGACATTTTTATGAGAAGGAATAAGTTTGAAAGTGGAACTAATTGTAGCAATCAATAACAAGGTGTGACTGTAAGGAAGGAATTTAAGCTCACCATTGAGTTGCAGTTTCATCAGTTTCTTTTAGATGTTGATGAATTGTTGATAAAAAAAATTTGAAAAACAATTAACTGAATTGTCACAAATTAGAAAGTTTGACAGAACGAATTGAAGGAAGTTGCAAGTCATTGAGGAAGTACTTGGTGCACCTTCAGTTTAATCACAAGGAGAGGATCACACTCTGTTTTGCCAGGATGAAATGACCAGCACAAATTGTTGACATGACTTGAATTGGTAGCTCAACTTTAGGAATTTGGGCTGAAGAAATAATTGTTGACATCATTTCGCTGGGTAATTTTGAAATCAAGTTCCCAGTTTTTCCAAAGGGGAGATTTTGCAACCCATCCAGAAGCCTGTGTGTGAGTGTAACTGGGGAAATGGACGCACCTTTTTCTTGCCTGAAACCCGAGTACAGTGCTTATTGTTTACAACATTGTGATGGGCTTTTTTGAGATGAAGTGCCTGGATTTCCGTATGGATTGATATTGAATTCATCAAGGAGCAACCTTCTGCGTCTTACAGCTTGGGAAAACGATTGCACTTTTTCATCTTTTTGTTTTTCGGCTGGATTTTCAGGAGCTGCAGTAATTGTTGACATCATTTTGACAGGCACTGTGGAAACTGAGCGCTGAATTAAAAGAGAAGATAACGTGAGGAGAAGCAGACCTGAATGGTGGTGTCACTTGATAAATATGACTGGAATAGACGTTGTTTATCAAGATAGGATTTGAATGCCTTATCGGCCGTTTGCTTTTTGTGTATAGAAATTTGTCAAATTTAGCTAAGGAAATTTTTTATTGAGTCAATTGAACTGATTGAACTGTGTGCGTCGGAAGGGTGAAAAATTGCTATAAAAAGACTGATGAAATCATCATAACCGTAGCTTTATTAAAAAACGGTGGTTGAATCAGGAGCATTGTATTCGCCATTTCCTGTGTTTCACACATTCCAACGCGTATTTCACGGCAGCAGAAGCAAGAGTGTATTTATAGAGATTGTGAGTGTTGTTTACCAGCCCGGACTGTATGTTGTAAACTGATGCCTCTGAGCGTACGTCTTTTTGGCCTGTGATATGCCTGCCTTGTGAAGGCAGAACATTCTCAGAGGGTACTGATGGAAAATAACAAGTCCAACATGAAACTACACATGAAAGCTTTGATCACCTCGCCGAGGTTCATCCGAAAGCGATTTGCAAGCCTACCGTACATCACTGTACAGCCGGTGAGTATGATCTTTCCATTGAGCAACACACGCTTTTCTGTCATTGGTCTCACAGCTGTGCAGACTGCAGGTTCAGGATTGTGATGGAAGGGGGGGGGGAGATAGTGCTGGGACTGAGTGATGGGGAACCATATCTTGGAGAGTTAGCATCCAAATTTGATTAGCACAAACAAATGTTGCTTACATGTAGTTGAAACTGTACTAACCACAATATACTGCAAATTATACCATACATGTATGTGACTGTTCATGGCAAATGCTTGCCAGTTAGGCTCATAGTTTTTTCTTCAGAGAAGCTTTGTGAATATGGGCCCAGAACCATGGGTAATGAATGTTGGGGCATGTTTGGGTAAACTTGACAAGAATTAAGTAACATTCACTGACCTAAATAATTTCCGAGAGCTACGCAAAAATGGGTGAGTGACCAGAAACAGTTTGTGTAGTACATGTAGGTTCATCCCTTGAAAATTAATGTTCTCAGAATGATACAGCCTTAATTTCTAATTATTTTCATGTAATGGAACTTGGTCTTCATAATTTTATCAACATTATTGGATTGGTATGCGTTAAGGTTTTCATTTTAAAGGGAATTCTGTTTAAAGATATTTTTCATTAGTTTGTAGAATTCGCCATCTTGATCAGAATAGCTGCTTCATCGAACTTGCAAAAACGATTAACCAATGACCAAAGCTTAAACATGTTTCTGGTCAGAGTCGTTAAAAGCGCCCTGGCATATTGTACTATACATAATCAATGTAATGTGCACAATACACCATTAACTGAATTAATTCAAGGTAAATCACAACCCAAAGCCCTATTCATACTGCTGATCCTATTCACAGGAAATATAACCCAAGGAAATTCCTAGAAAATTTTTAACCCAACCATAACCCTACTTTATTGTGACCAAACCTTTGTTACATGTATGTATTTCTGGTGACGCACAGAGTCTGTAAACCTCTCCTAAATGAAAAGTTCCAGGTGTAGAATATGGGGGAACCCAGGTTTGTTTGCCTTTTCCCCATGAATTTTCACACTATTTTGTCAAATCCTATCCCTTCATACATATAGTATGACCATATAAAACAATGGCTTCATCTCTTGAATTGAACCTCTTTCTGTTAGAAACTTGTGTCTTCTCATGAAGCCTCTTCTACCTGTACTTCCATGGTATATGTGCAGAAGGTCTGTCACTTGCTGTCCCATCTGTACCCACCTTCACCCTCAACATCAGCTTGACCACATCTTCTCATTCCTACAATGTATCTGTTCCAAATGCCAATACTATTGAGACATTAAAATAGTGTCCCCTGTACTGCTGCACTTTGGAATTCCCTATCTAGGTCTTGTTTTCCACCATCTTGTATCCTGTTCCAGTTTAAGAGGAATGTGAATGGTCTTGATTTTTCTTGTTGCCTTACTCGGAGGTGACCTTTGGCCTTGTGTTGGGTGATTTTTCATCAAACCCCCCAAAAAGCTAAAATCATCAGTACTGTTCATATTCTCGTCCCATTAAACAGTGTAACTCGAAGCCTCTGTTTGGTTACGTTACTTTCAATGGTCAAAGAAAAATAAAGATATGTCCTGATCACATGGCTACCCCTTTAAACTGATCCAATTGTGAAATTACACCAGGAACTGTGTTTCTAGGTTAAGGCACGCCTTTGCCACTAATGGTCATATCACTTTGAATATTACCAGTTTGGATTACCTTTTTTCGTTTAACATAATGTAGTCACAAGGCTTTTACCCCAACACGTCCTTGATGGTGCCTAAAACATCCAACTCATTTACATCTATAATGACGCGTCAAATATTATATTTTCACGCAATAATTCTGTTTGATATTATGAGTATATCTTTAAACCTGAAGCAAATTTTTTACTTTTCTGTGAGGATTAGTTTTTTCCCCAGCACTTCCAAATCTTTATCTATCATGTTTTGCATTTTGACAAATATAACATTATGAATCAAATATATAAATTTCGCTAATAAAAGAGAAGAGCACAGTTTTCTTTTAGAACAGGTGCTTTGTTTTCCATTTTTGTCTCATTCCCATATTTGTGCATAAAATATTGCAGCTTTGCAGAATATTTCACATTTGACTATTGGCAGTGTCAGAATTGTTTTTTAAACCAAGAGTATTTTTAGGACAAATATTTTTCCCCATATGTCCTTGGTAACACGATCTTTCTCATTTACATGCATGATGATTTATAAATTTATGCAAATTTATTCCATTGCTGACAATGGCCAGTGTCAGAATTTGTTTATAAATCTTTGTTGCTTAAAGGTATTGTACACTTTCGGTAACAGCTCAAAATCAGTGTCCACATTTTGTGTGATTAAACATATGCATGAACAAACAAACCTGTGAAAGTTTAAGCTCAATTGGTCATCGAGGTCACGAGAAAATAGTGAAAAGAGATCTTATGTGTTTTCTGTTTTTTCAAATTATCGCGCGCGATAATTACTATTGTTTTACTCGTTTCTCAGAAACGATAGCATTTTAGGCAGAAATATTTTAAGGAACACTTTCTACCATTACTTACTTTAAATCATGTAAGTTATGTGTGAATCTGTGAGCATTGTGCTTTTCGATCTTACCAATAGTGTACAGGGCCTTTAAGAACATTTTTTCCCTCCAGAAACCAGTGTGTAACACCTTACAATCTGTCTCATTTATATGCATGATGCATAAAATAGTGCAATGTGACAAAGTCACATTGATTATTAATGTTGCAGGTTTTGGCCACCCACCTTTGTTTTCATTTATTATTTTTGTTGTTATTAAAGAGCAACATGAAAGAACACAAAACATACGTTTCAGTTTAAATTTATGTTTGCTAGGGTGTGATTAAGATGTACGTTTCACTTAACCAAAGGTTAAAAGGTTTAAATGTGTAAATATAATTACGCGAGAAGTTCTTGGAAATCACAGAAATGTTGTCAAAAAACTCTGACTTATATCATAACTATTATATCTCATAAATATGATTTGTATATGACATAAAAACGATTAAGTTGGCACATGTCATAGTTATGAATTATGCTAATTTATGAGATATAAGTCATAGTTATAAACTATGCTAATTTATGAGATATAAGTCATAGTTATGAATTATGCTAATTTATGAGATATAAGACATAGTTATGAATTATGCTAATTTATGAGATATAAGTCATAGTTATGACTAAATGCTAATTCATAATTTTGAGATATAATGTGAAAACCACCCCGCCCAACAGTTAAATAGAAAACAGTGTTTGTTTTGATTGTCAATTACCTGATTGTTTATCAGATGCCTTATCTGAGAGCATATTTAAGATTAGGGCTTGGGTGGGCAGGGGATTTACACATGACTTAATATATAACCTGATTGGTAAAAAAAAAAAGACAGACATAAGAGGGCGCTATCGCAGTAACCTTTGACCAGGGTGCATGACAGCGAGAGTGCAACCGAGCTTCCGTCCATGTAAATTACATGTGCGTGGGACGTGTAGATATTTACATCATACGTGTACACATCGGGGGACCGGATGTGGCTTTTTACCGTGACATCTTTTACCCAGATCGCGTTCGCACTGGACTTTTCGGCTTGGTTTAACTGACCTGGTCAATATAACTGGGCAGATGTGGGTCTTTTAAACTACCCATTCGAGTCGGGTAAGTTACCTGGGAGGGAAACTTCCTGGGCTGTTCGCATTGGACTTAAAATGGTTAAGTCACCCAATTAAATGGTTAGTTTACCCAAATTAAGTCCAGTGCGAACACGGCTTAAGACGGGTTGGACCATGGAGCTATAAAAAGGATAGCTCCATGGTTGGACCAAGGACCAAGTAAGCTGACAAAAGTTTACAAAAGATACATGTTTTTGTACTGCTGCTCAATGGAGGAAAACAAGATCTCTTTGATTTTCATCAACTATCAACAATTTTTTTAATTGGTTCAGCATTTATTTAAAAGAAAAAGAAAAATTATAATATATGGTTATAAATGTAAGATTTCTTGTATGACTAGAGTGCTTCCTTGCCTGCCAGTAGTTGTCTTGGAATGTGCAAGGTCAAATCTTTTTGTAAACAATGTGACATGATCTACACCAAGCATGCATGTTAATACAATTTTTGTTGTACACAACTACACCAGTTTGTAAACATGCAAACAAAAAATGGTATCAACTCTGAGAAATACAAATATGTGAACAAAGCTTTGTTTGTTAGTAAAGCAGCACAGAGGCAGACAATCTAGGTCAAAACCTAATTTGACAGAGTTACCTTTGCCCCAGTGATTCAATCAAACATAAACCCTAAGGGGTTTCTTTTTCTGAGAAATCGGTCCTCACATTTTGAAAGAGATTACGACATATCTGTTTTTATTTTGTATATTTTTCAAACCAAAACACACAAAATACAGTTGCAGGAAGTGGGCTGTTAATGACAGATTAGTTAACAGTATCAATGACAGAATTTTACAATGGGGAATAGCAGTGAAAAAGTTGACACTTGAGAGGCACCATTCATTGCACAATGGCCAACTACAGTATGAGTAATCCCTGTTGCATTTAAAGTGTAATCACATAGAGTTATGCTGAAACCTGCTTTAACCTGTGACATCATTAGTGTTGTTCGTTGATCCTGGCTGGCGATAAAAATAACCACATCAAATACAGTCATTGTTGTTAACAGTCCATTAACCATGCTGATAAGTCTTTTTGGATCAATGGAGAAATCAGAGTAAAGTTACACACAGGAACAATGTCAACGTCATAAAGGTTTTACCTTTTGCGGTCACATGGTAGTGAAGTGGATAGTGGATATTTCCGTTGGTGATTTTGTGACGTCCTTGAGAAGGATCCACATGTGTCATTTGTCAGAGTGGTCACGATCATTTTAGAAGTTAACAGCAACTGCACTACACTTGTTTTGTTTTTTATATGAAAAATTCTCTTGAGATTCACTTACTACAGTAGTTTGCATTCATCACCAGTTAAAACGTTGGAACTCCTGTGGATGCATGCCAATGTGAAGAGAGAGGAAACACATGTTTTTTCCCTTCAAATTTATGAATTTTAGATTTTGTCTCTGTTTAGTTCCAATTAATCTGGTGAGTCCAGAGGTGTTGTTTTGGTGTGTGTAAACTTCAATAACTTCATGAAGCTGAAATCAACAAAACTACGGCTAAGGAATTCTAGGCTGACTTGCCTGATGAAAAGGGTGAGAAGTTGTTGCTAAACTAGCATCAATTGAACAAACTTAAGTTGCTGTAGAGGTACTTGCAGAATATTTTAGAGCTTGTCTTTGTTGTTTGTTCTATAAGTAATTCTGAAAACCAATAAGTTAGAGCAATTAGGTGAGTTTTTCTTCATTGTGTTTGCTGATGTTGCTAGACAAATTTACCAGTGTTTAGAGATTTGGGGTACCTAAAGATAGCATCATGCTGTGAAGAACTTAGATGAATTTTGAACACAACTTCTTGTGTTCATTGCTGTGGGTATGTTGAGAAGAAGTCTAAATCACCACATTTCCCAAAGAGTCCATCGCTAAGTGAAATTTTAAACTTTAAAAACATTTTTTGTTGTCATTTGCAGGATGCCGATGGTACAGATCGTCTGAGCCCAGCCATGCTGCCTTCAGAGCACTCGACCCACCTATCCCATCATGCATCACTCACCGGAAAGGACACACTTCCCCTTCCGGACTCAGACGTCGTGACTCGCTCCCGGAGCCTCAAGACAAAGAGGCTCTCTGATTCGAGCGATGGAGGGACTCGACCCGCAAGTATAGCAGTGTTTGGATCACCGCACTCTATAAGGAGATCATCAAAGACTGGTTCGTCTACCAGTTTGAACTCTGACTGCGTTGATGCGCCAATTGTCAATCATGAGGAAATACTCCAGTTGACGAGGGACGTGAGAACTTTCTCGGAGTCGCTTAGTCGGCTAAAACTCATCTTCAACCAAGATGGAGGTGAGTTTGTTTTAATGTCTGGAGTAAGAAATAACATGAATGCTTTTATTACTCATCTGTCAGGTTGCAACTCCCCAAGTGTTGGATAGAGCTGGAAGCTCTTTTTCATCTAAAATCGGAAAGACCGTCATTGTTATTATTTTTTTCAAAATAACAATTTTATGCTTTTTTTGTGATAACAGGTCAAATGTGTAAAACAATTAATGTGTTCAATGTCCCTTAGTCGTTGACCTCACTGAGTTTGTTGATTACCGTGAGAAAAAGTCCTCTTGTAAACTTTCAGGCAGTGACTTCATCCCACATCCACTTTCACATCCCGTTGCTTTCCAGTAAAGTCAACGTGTAATAACACCAACTACATGTTTACAACCTTCCCAGAGTTCATTGTACAGATGTACATCGAGTCTAAAAAGAAGTGCACATGAGGAATGGTTGCAATGAATGTCTCAATAACCGCAGTACATTCATGATACGTGTTTCATGTCTCCTCATAGCGAGGGCAGATGAATGAGGTGCTCTGGGTCTGGAATGTCAATCCCCGCTCAGATGATAAATGGAGGAACTCTGAAAATGTCATCTGATAAAATAGAAGACACTAGTTATCTCCCTTGCAGCAGTTTCTGAATTAATGTACATGTAGGGTTGTTCAAGAAGTCTGTGTGTTGAAATGAACACCAGAAGTTCTTTTAAGGGTGAATGCAGTGAATCAAGATGCACATTTATTGTTAATATAAAAATATTTATTATTATTTTTGTTATTATTATTCCTGTGCCGATATCTCCTTGAGTTGAGCTACATTCCTATGCCTCAGAACTCAAGGGTCTTTTGCAGGATCCTCGCTGTTCCACAAAGCGCAGCTTTTATTATTTATTAAAGCACGGCTTTTATTATTATTTTTTTGGTGCACATTTATGTAAAAGTACAAAAATATGTACAGTGCATCAAAAAATGTCTGTAAAAAAATAAACTTTGTACTGTGTACACATGTGTAGTATGCATTCTATTCTACACACAATATCATATTGCAGGCTGGCATGGTTTGTCTTTCATTCAAACATACAGTGGATGATATTGAATGGTCAGACAGTAGAAGGGTTTAAATAAATCATTGTATATAATTGGCCAGGGTTAGCATAGAGGAAGGATCCATGTATGATCGAATATAATTAGAACTTCAAAAATTGGACCTTTTCTTTTTCTTAATTGCACATACAAATGAGAAAGGAGAAGGACTGGCCTCTAACATAAATCATTAAGAGATCAATGAAGTGATTTTATAACACACAAAACACCTTTGGAGTAACAGAACTTATGCAGGTCAGCGGCCAGTGGTATTCAAACTAAGCCATCTTTCGTCAACTGGGATAATTCTGTCATGCTGTCAAACGGCACGTTCCAAAAACAAAAAATACAATGTATTTCATTAGATTTCCTTTCGCCGCGATGACCACCATCAATTCACACAACAGACAACTGGGTGTGCTATTCTCAGCGTGTTATTGATCCAACCCTTAGGATGGTCCAGTGGTAGTCAATACTTATTGATTAGTCTGTATTGATCCATTTGTGGCGGGGGGGGGGGTGGTTGGAAGGTTGTTGCAGCTTGGCAGAGCTTCACAGAGCTTTTAATGAGCGGTATATTTGCCGGCAACCATTTAATAGTCTCAAAATCCTCAAATTATCTTCATGAAGTTGTTGACTTTGTATTACCTTCCTCCATGAAAGGATACGCTGCAGGCCTAAGTAACAAATTGCTAATGGGTCAGGCATACCCTTCCTCCATGGGCATAACAAAAAAAAAACACTTTGGAATGACAGAATTTGGGCATATCAATCATATCCATGTCCAAATATTTAGCTGATGAGTTAATAGAGTGGAGGATTGTAGAGGTTATTAAAGGAGGTAAACAACCATAGACACTAGTAGTGGGTGTTAGAGGTTGGGGAATATGCACATTAAATGTACTTAGCATTTTAGAAGATTACCTGTTTTGGCTAAGTTACACAGTTTGGACTTTTCTGGAAAAAAACAATTGCAAGAGACAATTCATACTAAAATGCTGTAGTTTTTGAGAAGTGAGTAAAACAGTTTGGATCTTGGGAGACCAAAATGTGATGTTTGAAAACAATGACATGGTTTTTCATTCTTTTCTCGTGACTTCGATGACCGATTGAGCTTAAACTTTCACGGGTTTGTTATTTCATGTTTATATTGGGTGACATTTTCATTTTTACTAATGTTAGCTGCATGTTGTAACACACATGATGGAAAGCCCATTCTAGTTAAAAATGAAGTAATTTAATGCAAAATAAACACTGAAGGAAATCACACCGTGTTAATTTTCTTGAATATTCTATTTGTACATTGGAGAGGTTGTTGTAAATTGATCAGCGGAAAGTGTTTTCCTTGTTTCTTGGAATAAAGGTTTGACATGAACCACACAAGGGATTTGATTCCAAAGGAAAGGGTTGCCTACTACATACTGTAGGAGCATATAGCACGTATGTAGCACTTGGTTAAATGTGACAAACGAGGTCATATGTAATGTACCCTGGTGTTGGTAATGACTCAGATTGAAGATTATACTGCATACGTTCATCCAATTAATCTACATGTATAGCACCCACAGCAATTGCCTACATGTATAGCACCCACAGCAATTGCCATGGTGCCAGGCGCTTTTGCTGTGGTGCCCTTCGCAAAATCCCAATACAAATCTACACATTTTTTCATAGAAGTGCCCCTCATCAGGCATGCAGGGGGAAATTGCACCCCTTCAAGACCGAAGTTCAAGGGCTGATGGTATCCATCTACAATGTATGTTGGCACTTCCAGTGTTACACAGTTTACATTGGTCTTAGAATACAGGGACTGCTTTAAGGTCATGCTTTTTGTAGTCAAGGTGAAATGGTCTAAAGACCATTTTGTAATGAAAAACTGTGGATGATAAAAACAAAACGTTAGGTAAAAAAAGTCCTGCAATACCGTACTCTGTTTTTTAGTGAAATGTTTCGTATGTACTTGTTCATTTATAGACTGTGTGAATAATTTGCCATGAACAAACATTTGCAAAAATAAAAAATTCACACAAAGTGTTAATTTTTGTCAAGTTCCGAATTGAAGTTTTGAGTTTAAGTTTTTGAGTTTCAAGTTGAAGTTTTTAAGTTTTCAAAACCTTAACTCGAAACTAGAAACTCAAAGAAAAGAAACCCTCATTTTCATTATAATGATATTAATGAATGGTATAGACATAGAGAATCTACCTATTCAAGTCAATAGCTCTTGGGGGAAATAATTCCCTTCTTAGATTTAGCAAATAAATAAAATAAAGTAAAAAGTAAACAGAGAGCAAACGGCATTCTCCTTCTTTTTTCAAAAGAAACTTTTTTCTTCTTCTTTTTTGGCCTATTTGACAGTGGGCTACTTGTAGATCATTATCTAGTTTAACCCATGGTTTAACCAAATGTTGATTGCACATGTTATCTTCAATTATAAGTATACTATTAGTGACTCCTATCTCTTAGGATTTCAAAAATGTTCACAAATCTCTCTTTGCTGTCAAAATTTCTTGCAAAATTTGATCTGGCAACAAAGGGAGAAAAAGTTGTGAGAGTGTTCTCCAACTTTGGAAATTAAAGGTTGGTGCGGAGGGAGGGGGGGGGGCTTTGAAGCACGAAGCCTTTATGCCGTGGGGTCTGGTTGTACATGCTCTTTGATTATGGTGATACACTTTGGGGAGATTCCTGATGGCCACTTCCTCCTGACTTCTAAGCAAGGTTTTAAAGATTGCATTTGAACTTGAAAAAAGTGGAGTGAAAATGTGTGCAGATGGCTTTTAAACCGTGGCAGCGACTTATTAAACGTGGCGGGTGCCACAGAAAACGTGGTGGTGCGCCAAGCTTGTTTTACTGGCCGGATCGGAGAACACATATAGAAAACGTGGTGGTGCGCCATGCGTGTCTTACATGTCAGAGAACACTGGAGCTAACTCCTAGGAAATAAAACTCGGCCCAAGTTCATTTCACACTTGGTTTGATTATCCTGAGATAAATGATCACTCAGTATGGTAACCTCATTTTTATTAAATATTAATTTAAAAAAAAAATTATGTCTCCCCTAAATTGTTAGCCTTATTTTCAAGCAGGGGATGGGTAGCTATTTCCCTGGCTTTTTCACAGGAGTTTGCAAGGTTCAGCAATGTAAGTGTGAAAGGTCAACTGAATTTGAAGGATTTTTTTGTGGTGTGAAAGAGGCTGTGTAGACTGTACTGGATTTTCAGTTTTGTACAATCACATCCCTAAGTACATGTATTTCCTGGATAGCTCCATGCTGTGAAGAAGTTGGATTTAAATGGTGTTCAGGTTGCAGCAAGTACAAGCACTACAAGCATGTAATGATCTCAATTCCTGTCTGCAAATTGTATCAGTGCTGGTTGATTGCCAGTGAAGTCTTGTTTCAAAATACTGGGAAAGAATGCTACATATAATTTGTTGCACTGAGTGAAGAAACTTGTGTAATTTGTGTATATGGGAACTTGATAGTGGAGTCTTCCCATAGGTAGGGTTTCAATGTCAGCGGGAAAATTCCTAGCTTTTTTCTTTCTGTTTGTCTTGGGAGAAAGGTTGAGCAATAACTTATTTCTGCATGGTTTGTTTTCTAGTGAAGTTTCAGTGTGTAACTGTAAGTAAGAGCATGTGGTACTTGGAAGGGTATAGCAACATTCGGCAATAAAAAATAATAATTGCTGTTCAACTGCAGTTTGTTATGATTACCACAATAGTTTCAGAATGCTTACCACATTACCATCTTTATATCTAGTAGGCTTTTGAGTAAAAATTACACAGTTTCTTTTCAGGGTCATTACCAAAGTAGGCCTATAACCCAACCTTAAATACTAATCTACTGCTGTACAATTTTTTTCGATGGAAATAGAAAAATTTGGCAAAGCTAGTCACACTTAACATCATTTCATTGATGTTGATTTAACTCAAGGTTCTTGAGAAATATCAGCAAGTCACTCCAGCTACATTTCCACAAGAAGCCCAGCTCTTCTATTTGGACTCCTGAGATAATCAGAATAGCAGACAAAAGTCTTAAAATAGATCCAGGGAGGGTGTGAGGGGTTGCAAATGATGGACATCCACTTGAAGCTAACATTCCTTAGTCATGTTCTTCGTTTCAAATAAGCAGATTATCAGGGACAAAAGACTGGCAAGTGTCCAGGCAAACTTCTCCATTGTCCAGTGAATTGAGGCTATTGTTTGCACTAACCAGTTAGTCCAATACCTTTATGTAAATATAGACTCCAATTGATACCATGTGAATGCTGACCAATTGGAGAAGGTTTGATGGACTGGCTTTCTGCTCCCCTGACTCTAAAGTGGTTACTTGTTTATTTTGCTTGCCTTTTTATTTCTTTTCGGAAGCTGGTTGTAGACTGAACGCCTTGATTGTTCGGGCTTGAGTTTGGAGGTGACAAATAGGAGTTTAGACATAGTGGTCTTAACATGTTGTGTTCATAAGGAGTTAAGGCTGACTTGGTCACGGTGTTTGGAGATATGTTGCCTGTATTGCCCTGCGTCGAATGGTTGTGTCAAATTTTGTCAAACTGATGTGCTTTGAAATTTCTGTAAGTTTTACTTTTATAGTATTAGTCCTTTAGCATGTTTAGTGTGTTAGTTAATTAGTACACTCTTTTTTTTCAATTTTCAAGGCACTCCCTTACAACCAGAGTTTGTTAGGACTCTGCCTTCACACATGCCATTTAAATTCTGTAGTTTGGAAATAGATGCACCTGTAGCAACTCTATGAAATTGTACCCAGCTGGTCTTACCCGGTTGTCAACCATAGACATCAAAATTTACAAATGGAGGAGTCTTTTGCACCTTTAAAGATAAACATTCCAGGCTTGTTTCTGGTTGTTCTTGACACTTAATAACCTTTAACCCGATGATAATTTATTGCTATTTCTAAAATGTCATTGATGTGTCTCCAAAATGTTTTATGCAGGTCTGTATAACCATGGAGGTAGATTTACCTCCATGGGATGACATCTCTGTTCATTTATAATCCACTAAAATAAACACATGCCAGCCTGAAGGAGTTACGATGTTACATCTTTCTTTCTGCAGCAAATATTTTGGTATGAAGAAGAGGTTCTTGTCTTCTTATTTATTGAAAAAATGTATAAATAAATGAGTCTCAAGATTTATACAGTTGTACTGACAAGGAAAATGATGTAATATGCCTGTTAGGACTGAAGTTAAACTCACCTACAAACTGCAAATTAAGAGAACATTATTTTCAAGGTGGAGGCAACTGTATTCTGAAATTCAACCACAATTTAAATGACAGCAATAAATTCATCCACAAACTGCAAATTCAGAGAACATTATTTTCAACTTTCAAGGTGGAGGTAACAGTTTTCTAAAATTCAACTACAATTAAGTGAACACTCACTTAGAAAATCATCAAAGAAAAGACATACAATGAAGACTCTAAAAACTTGTTAAATCCTCTGGAGCCAAGTACGTTGCTGTTGTTTAAAATGTTAAATAAATGAAAGCCTTTGAAGAGGGGCTCTCAGGTCAAATTAAGTTTTGTGATGCACTCTTTTTCCATTAAATAGAGCCCTTATGAAAGTTGGCAAAAATTACAAGTCTCTAACCTCACTTTAAAATGGTGTCAATTGTCTTTTTGTTTTAAGGAAATTTCATAAGGATTCTGTCGATTAGAAAATGAGTGCATCACAAAACTTATTTTGACTTCCAAGAGCCTATGTTGATTTTATTCATCCAATCATGTTCTATAAATAAGATTAACTTCTTAATTAAGGTTGACCGTCAACATAAAAGCCATGAAAATAGTGGGCAAGACAAGGGTTATTATCTGTTCATATTTCTATGTTCTATAATTCCTGATGATTAACTCTTAAGTCCTGATTCCCTATAAGCCTTTAGCCATTAGTTAATTAAGACGACACACATCACTATGTTATGAGATATTATACTTAGTAATTAAGTCAACTAATAAAAGGGGGCTTAACAGATGATTAACTTTGTTCTAATTACGTTTAAGCCATGGAGGGTGTGGCCTTTACAAAGAAAATTGCAGCCCAGTCAAGTTTTTCGGTGGAGTAAGCTTGAATCCTGAATTGTATTAATATGGTCAAGGCGGGATATCAGACTTTCAAAATAACATGACATGCCATGTCAATCCCACCGAATTGAAGAATGGAACATGTGGAAAATTTCATAGAGATGCTAAAGCAGAAAACATTATCTAAACAATTTCTGTTTAGCAAAAATAATCAGGTTACCAGTCACAGGTGGTGTGTGTGACATGGCTTGTTGACTGGTAACCGTATAATGGTGAGCATAATTTTGTTGTGCTTAGCTCTATGAGTATGATGTTGGTACAGACATCCTGTATTTGCATGACATTAACCAGTAATATATGTTTGACACTGTGTACACTTCTAATTACAATAATTAACTGTGTGTGTTTCAAGGCCCAGAATCTATTATTGAGATCTTCAGTGGACAAAGGTCATTTTAGATTTCAGTTTTATGTGAAACGTTTATGTGAAACATTTTGTATGTATGTACCTCTTGCCAAAGTTCTGGTGTTGATCAGTGTACATTCAATGTTTGTAAAAGAAAGTATGCACATAAGGATTCTGCCTTTCACACTTTGATTACTTGCAAGTTTCCTGAATGAGTTAAAAATCTAATGATGTTTACAGAAAGTTACTCAACCCATATACCTTTGGACAGGAATGCATGGCCTCCGTTAAACCATTATCATTTTGGGCTGATGAAATTTTAATATGCAGTTGTGTGTTCTTTAGTCTTAAAAGACAAACAATTAAGCAAAGGTTACTCTGGATTTTGATTGATTTGTGACAAGGTTCATTAAAATCAAATCACAGGTTTTTCTTGATTAATTTTCTCAGCGACTCCTTAAACAAGTAACCCTGAATAGTTCATTTTTATGCATTGGATTGATTCTACCAAAACACAACAAAAAGTTTTGAATTTTGTTCGTGGTCACTCTCAAATCTTTCATTGATGAGAAATTTAATTGAGCTTATTTATTTTGTATCTTCTGTAGAGAGAACAGAGTCTCTACGAGTTCTTGCCCATGATAAACTTCGTGATCTCCTGAATATACTTAGGAGTATTCTAGACAAGTACAGTGCCCTACGGTCAACTGATGTCCACACAGCGGCCGTGTTGCTCATTACGCAGATCAAGAGTAAGTTATTGTGGCACCAGACTTAATTCATTGATGGACGAAGGGAAGGTTATTTAATTATTTAATTAATTCCTGTCCTTTTCGGAGAATGAAAAATCACAGAAACGAGTATCATTAATTGAAATATTTTATATTTGTTGGTACATGTATGCAGAGATTCAGGGTCTTGACTTGTAATCACAGCTATAGTTAAACAAGTCAGGCCTGGAGTTACAGCCCTATTGGCAATTGGTATCATACTTGGTGTTTTTCCCAAAAGAATCAGGCAGCAATCTCAGGTCTTGCCCAATGAATTTCGTTTCTTGGCATTTAGGTGATGCTTACCAGGAAAAAGGACAAGTCCACTTGTATTATAAGAGAGTGTGTATTCTAAGGACATTGGTAAGGGACACTGTGGCCCAATTTCATAGAGCTGCTTAAGCAGACAAAAAATAAGCCAAGTTATTTTTGCAAAATTGTGCTTATCAGCCAAAATACCATGTCACTATGTGACTGCTTGCTCATTTCTGCTGAGCAGGAAACTGTTCAGCAATATTTTTTGCTTAAGTAGCTCTATGAAATTGTGCCCAGAGAGCTATAGCTCTATGGAGACACCTAGGCCAAGATAATTTTTAATCACAAAAAGTATCTAAGCACAATAATGTTACGCTTATGAGACTAAGGTTACCATCCAAAATACCACATAACATGTACCTGGTGACTGGGTATCCTGCCCATTTTTGCTTAACAGAAAATTGTAGCAAGGCACAAACAAATTTTGTTCACCAGAATAAGGTTACCAGCCAAATTACCATATCACACTTACTATCTGTGACTGGTATCCTATTTATTTTGGCTTAATATAAACTTCTTAAGCACAACTTTAGGCCCAGGGTAACAGAGGGAATGGTTAGCTGGAAGGCTGAGCATTTGGTTCCGATATTTGAAGGAGAATGCCCTTACTTGGAGACATTCACCATAAAGCCTGTATGCACAAACAGATGCTAATCATAGACAAATCTTGTTCAGAAGAAACAGATAATCAGCCAAACTTCTATAACGCTGACATCGTTGCGACTGGTGCACTGCTAATTTTTCTACTTTATAAGAGCTTTATAAAAAATAGGGCACAGACTGTAATTGTTACCTTCCCAAACCAGTTTTTGATGGAGTGATAAGTCAACAAGAAGGGTCTACAAGATTTATTGTCATTAATTAGGTTAGTATTGTTCTTTGTTTGATTTCTAGGTTTGAAGGATGAGAGTGAAGAGGAAAGAATAAAACTATTTGAGGCCATAGATCAATTGGCACTTGCGTTCAGCAGCAGGTAGGTGACTAATTAAATTTAAACTGGTTTATGTTCAACTTAATGTAATCGCCTTGTAGTCTTTGTGTTTCTATCATGTCTATACAGGAAAATTTAATTCATTTTAATTCAAAACTCATATTATTTATGTACTAAATGAAGAATACTATTGAGTGTAAGAAAAGATAATTGAATAAAACATTGTTAATGGAAATCATTAAAATCAACTAGAAATAAACCACGAAGGAAACTGACTGGGTAAATTTGGGGAAATGGCGTCTGACTGGCATCCCCCCAAGATATTGACAAAATAGGGAGACAACCAATATCAGGTCTGCATGGCCCAGTTTATAGAGCACCAGCAAATAATTTGGAGATTGTAGGTTTAAATCCTGCAGTAGTAATTTTGTCTTTGTTCATTCCAAAAGAAACTAGATGCGAGATATGCATTGAGGGTCAATCATTGACAATAATTTTGATGAAAATGTATCAAAATGTCACAATGTCAAACTGTTTACAACCTAGTTTGTTTGGTTCTTTACATTTTTAACTATGCCACAATTTAAACCTTTCTTAGAGTGGAAAGGTTAAACTTTCAATCATTTTTTTTTTTGCAGTGTAACAGAATATCTGATGGGAGATGTTGAGCAAGGTAGTATTAACATGGGATTCCCATCATCAAAGGTAAATAGGGTGACTGTCTTGCAGGCTTTTTGATTGAAAAGTTGGCTGACAGGCTAGCTACATGTACATGTAGTTTGTTGATAATTTTATTAGCTGTCTGGCTGGCTGGCTTGCTGGCCCGAATGCAGGCTGGTTTGCTGGTAGGAATACATGCTGGCTAAAAAACATTAACAGGCTCACTGGCTGGTTGGCTAGTTAGCTGACAGTTTTATTGGTTGGCTGGCTAGCTGGTTTTCTGGCTGAAAGATTGGTTGACTTTCTGGCTAGTTGGGTAGCTGACAGATTTTTGTTTGGCTGGCCTGCAGGGTGGCTGGCTAGCTAGCTAGCGGGCAGTTTTACTGGTCAACTGGGCCTGCTTGCTGTCTGGCTGGCAGGCTAGCAGGCTGGCTGGCAGGCTGGCTAGCTGGCCGACGGTAAATTAACCTGCTCACTGCCTGGCTACATACAAGCTAGCTGACATAGACAGCTGAAATAGTTTTTTTTTTTAAACAGTATTTACCAACTGAAACATGGAATAGATTTTTAAAATTGTTATTTGTTATTTTTAAGGAAAGGTTTTCATTTGACATTTATGTATTTTTAGAGGCTCAGCAAGACATTTTTCTTAATTTCAAAACTTTGAGATTTTCAAACCGAAATGTTGCACTTCTAAATTATTTTGTGTTCAACCAAACAACTGTGTGAAGATAATTGTTATTAGGACAAAATAATTATGTGACATATTTTATGAGATTTACATTTAAGATTTATTCCAAGTTTGCTACTTCTTGTTTTCTTCTGTCAGTCTTACGATAGCCTGTCGTCTGTGACAACAAGCTCTGATGGTGGCAATGTGTACAGTCGTCAGATGTCACAAGATAGCAGGGAATCAGGTAATGCAGCAACAACATTAACAGCCTTTTCCTGACCTCGGCTTGGGCTCCAGCTCTGGCTTGGGCTCTAGCTCTGGCTTGGGCTACAACATTAACAGCCTTTTCCTGACCTCGGCTTGGGCTCCAGCTCTGGCTTGGGCTCCAGCTCTGGCTTCGGCTACAACATTAACAGCCTTTTCCTGACCTCGGCTTGGGCTCCAGCTCTGGCTTGGGCTCTAGCTCTGGCTTGGGCTACAACATTAACAGTCTTTTCCTGACCTCGGCTTGGGCTCTAGCTCTGGCTTGGGCTACAACATTAACAGCCTTTTCCTGACCTCGGCTTGGGCTCCAGCTCTGGCTTGGGCTACAACATTAACGGTCTTTTCCTGACCTCGGCTTGGGCTCCAGCTCTGGCTTGGGCTACAACATTAACAGCCTTTTCCTGACCTCGGCTTGGGCTCCAGCTCTAGCTTGGGCTACAACATTAACAGCCTTTTCCTGACCTCGGCTTGGGCTCCAGCTCTGGCTTGGGCTCTAGCTCTGGCTTGGGCTACAACATTAACAACCTTTTCCTGACCTCGGCTTGGGCTCCAGCTCTGGCTTGGGCTCTGTCATCAATTTTAAAGCAGTGTACATTTTGCAAGGTGTGGAATTTGAATCGGAGCATTAATTTGTGTTGATACAGAGAAAGATGGCTATATTATGACAAAGATTAGAAGTCATCTGCTTGTCCGCCACTGTGTTGTCTGTTTGGCTGTCTGTAACAACCTTCATGATTGCAGAATTAACTTATAATACTTTGGGGGTTTCAAATTCTGTTTCCTCAACTTAACCTGTTGTCACACTATCAGGCTAAATCCCGGGAATTAAAACCCCAAGAAATTCCAGGGAAAATCCCTGAACATTTGTCTAGTGTGAAAGGGGCTTTATACAGTTCCTCAGACAGAAATATTTTGTGATCAGTGATAGTGTTTTTACAACCGTTTAAACGAAGCACATGAGGACTGTTTAAAAATTTAAAAAGTTTTCACTGTATTTCTTAAAAATTTAACATTGATTACTCTGTAATCTTTGGACCGTTATCACAGTTGGTTGTTCAAGAAATACAAAAAGTAAATTCCTTTTTTTATTTATTTAAAAAGCAAAACAAAATTTATTTAGAGTTGGAACAACACAAGCTAATCAGTGAGCTGTCATTTTTAAAAGTTCATTTATTTGATAATTATTGATTGAGTACTCTGCCTGTAAGCCAGTTTCACTCCCTAACAGGAATTCTAGATGACCATAAAGGAGACATAAGTAGCCTATGTAAGGCCATTTAAATAAATAACAGTTGACCCAATTTAGGTAGGATGGAGTGGGCTGTTAGTGTTCTGACGTCAGCTGGACATGAAGTATCAAGCTTTTTAGACAGAAAGGCAGGGTGATTTTATTTTCTATTTTACATTCATGATTAAATTGGGGTCAAGTTAAAAACAGATCTTGCTGTGTCAGGAAAATACATATGTACCAAAAGTTGTTCTATTTTGGATTCATATGTCCATTATTTGCCGGGTTGACAAATGTGTGTTTGGGGTGTCTACCTGTTGAAGCTGAGAACTTTAACAAAAGGGATCTGGGTGTTTCGACAGAGCAGGTACGCCCTCCAATGAAAACAGTGATAAAAAGCTAATCCAAACAATGAGAGAACAAGGAGAAGTCCCCAATTTATAGGGTCTGCATACATGTGTGTGTGTGTGGGTAGGTATACACATTTAAACCGGGACCTATAACAAAAGAGGACAATAGGGTTCCCGTTTGGGGAAAGGTCCCCAGTTGGAAAACGTGTACAAAAACCAATGAGAGCTGTTACCAAAAAGTTAGAGTACAAACAAAAGAGGGACAATAGGAGGTGCCCGATTGCAGGTGTTTACACACTTGCGTGTGTGTGTGTGTGTAGAGAGAGGGATAGGGTGGGGTGTGGAGGGATTGTTAAAGATAAATATGATTACCTTCCACCTCAGATTTAATTCTCTAGAGAAATCCTTTTATCTAAAACACTGTGTAAGTTGAGGAAATATCATTTGAACTCCCTCCCTCAATCATAATGTCTTCTCTCTATTGCTGCCACAATTGAAATAGCCAAATATGAACATGCAGAAATAGGCCTACCCTGAAACATGAGCCTTGTCTGGTAACCATTCAAAAATAGCAGCCACTGGCAGGAACAACTCGCTCACTCAAAGATCAAAGACAAGGGGTGTTATTTTCAATCAAAATTCCACACTATTACAAGGATAAAACCACCATACTGGTAATGAAATAATAACAAAACACAACATACATGTACCTGTACATGTAAGGAGTAGTAGCAGTCAGTTTAGTATGAAAGATTTTGTTCAAAGTTCTACTGTAAAACGTTTCCAACCAAGGACTTTCTTTCTGATGAATTTGCCCTTTTTGCTCAATGAATGTGGCCTTTCTCCTTCAAGATCGAAATCCACGGGCTTGATTTACCCCTAAAATAACTTTATATTTGTCTAGGAATGTGTACAAACTGTAAAAACCAAAGCATAGAATGTGGACTCATAATAAAAGATTTGATGCCACTTGTTTTACACAGGATAGCTGTTTTATTACATTCCATACAAACCTGAGCTTCTTTTCCTTAACAGTACAAAAAACATCTTAAAAGTGAGACATTGACTTTCTCATAATCATACATATGGAATTTGTGACTTGTGTTTTATGTTGTTACCTGTTTGTTATTTTGTTTGTATTAACAAAGTTTTGTTGTTGTTGTTGTGTGTTTTTTAATGCTAACCGCGCTCATAGTTCATTGTATTGTTGAAATTTTCTTAAAAACCAAAGTCTTATTTCCTCTAAGCATGTTTGAAATTGACACCTCTGTCCACATTCTTGACCCAATCATGGAATTCATTCTTTGGCAGGTAATGTGTCATAACTTTTTTGTTGTATGCAGTATTATGTCTTCAGTTAGCGATAACATAATCCATCAAGGCTTTGCTGTTGTTGTTTTATTGGCATAATGTTGAACAGCCTTCTCGATCCCTAAGGCCCTATTAATGTGCATTCTCCCATTAACCTTTATAGAAGTGTATTTGTGCTGCTATTAAATTCGCTTGGCGTGACGCTGGCTATAGTGGCAAATATTCTGAGCCGTTTGGACAAAAACGATTTCTGAGGAAGATTGATTCTGGAATACCTTAGTTGTCAAGGCTAGCACTCTAAATTTATAATTGTTCCAAGATTGGACTTTCAAAAAGTTTTGAAGTATTCCACTAAAAACAAACAACACAATGTTTGGAAAGTCTGAATTTATCACACCTTGGGTTCTTTTTGGAACTATCTCTTCTTCCTAGAAGAGAACATTATTACATGGACATGTGGTTACCCATAAAAGGGTTTCCTTTTATAAAATTTCATACTCTGTAAATCGTTAAATATTTGTTAAATTTTATTTGGGGGTTAGCAAATACAAATTGACTAGATTGGGATTCAAACCTGCAACCTCTGGATTAACGTGCTGGTGCTCTACCAACTGAGCTATCTAGTCCTAATGTTGGCGACCTCCCTATTTAAATCGTACATACAGGTTGTATTAAATTAGATTAGCCAGCACTGAGAATTATTCTCACATTTCTTTATTTTGTATCTATTGAGTACAATTTTATAGATGGAATAATCAGCTATTGTGAGTTAGATTTGAATGATGCCTGGTACAATGTCCTTTTTGGTCTGAAGTAAATGCTCAATTTTAATTCCTAAGATTAATCCAGTTTTGCTATGTCACTTGGTAAGGGGCAAGCTTTTTCATTGCAACCTCCAAATAAGCAAAGACTGGTATCCTTGTGTCCCACATTTTATATGGATGTTTGTCGTCTTATGTAACTGAGAAAAAGCTTGCTGCACTCTTTTTGATAGAGCTGGTCATCCTTGGTTCACAAAAAGTTGACTATTCATGGCAGAACTTATTGTTGGGCGATGACGATAGTGGGCCTTAAAATAAAATGGTAAATAAAGTTGTTTTCATCTCTGTCAGTGGGAGAGTATGAAAGCTAGGTAAACTTTAGTGCATGTTATGAGTCAGGATGGACAGCTGCAGATTTGCAAGGCAAGGACCGTGGATGAAGACACTTTTAGAAAGTATCAGGGCAGGACATAGTTCATTGAAGATGATCAAAAGAACTGAGCAGGAAGAAAAGAGTTAGGACCCATGAAGGAGAGCCTCACTGTACAGTGACAGAACACAATCCACGGCTTGGTAGAGATGATCAAGAAGCTGACCCACGAAGGAAAAGCTGTTAGTCCTCCTTGCTCTGTCAGGACTCTGTGTGGAGTGAAAACAAAAGAGAGGATGGGACAAGCATACAACAGGAAAGCTGTTTTGGTAGCACATGGATGAAGATAAATAAAGTGTGCAGAGTGACAAGGGAAGGAAATGTCATAAGCTGCCTGGGACTCTTTTGGGGAATTTCAAGGTGTTCGTAGTTGGCTCACTTTCATTCCTGTCTTGGATGTTGAAACGATGGGAATTGATGTTGGCAGTATGATATCATATCGACGATAACACAAAAGTTCTGTATGTGATTTTTATGGAGACAAACGTTCTCCTTGGTGATGAGTTTGAAGCGCATCAAGCAGGAATGGAGCACAAATGATGTTTAAATCATTTCAAAATTGACTGGATTAGGTTGAAGCAATAAAACTTGACCATAGTGCTGCCATATTATTTTGTTGGTGTTGGTTGTTGTTTTTTTTTTGTATTTATTTATTTTTGTATAGGGGGTTGGGAAGGGGGTTAATTCAATGAAGAAAAAAAAGTTGAGAATAAAAACTAACTCAAAACCAATAAATCTGTTTGACCTTGTTTTTATAGCAACAATTAAAAAAATGTTTCTTCTATTTTTGTTTACCACAGCATGTTTGTCTGCCAGCGAGCTGGACGATACATTGATGCATTTAGATGCTGGTCTTGACCTGGCTCTAGACAGAGCTAAAGTGTGGTCTAAATATGCTAAAGATGTCATCTGTTACGTTGAAAAGAGGACCCACTTAGGTAACCTCCACTTTATTATATTAATATATTTACCTTCTCTTTTTAACCCTTGTGACCAACATCTCCCTTAGAAATCCTTTCCCTGTAGCGTTGCCTGAAACAGGCCTGTAATTACACGGAGGCCATGGAGGCCTGTTCAAAATGAAAATGGCCTTGCCTTCTCAAAGACAAAGTCCCAGGCCTGTCTGAGGGTTTATTACTGCAAGTAGCTAGTCATTGGGCTAAGATCTTATGCTTGTACTGGCACATGATATAGATATTTTCATTCCTGTCAAAAGTAGTTTTGACTATAAAGAATTGTATTATTATTTTTTATTTAACAGAGACTGAATTTGCGAGGAGCATTGCCAAGCTAGCTGTCACAACACGTCCAACTCTCAAAGAGGAGGTGGGTATTAAATTTTGTGTCAATTTGTTTTTTTCTTCTTGTGAGAATGATTTTGTTCTGTTTTTTGTTTGTTTGTTGGAGTGTTTGTTTGTACCTTGTTGCTGATTTTTTTGTTTTCATAAAATAATCATTTAAATTGTTTGATTATTTATTGCTGTTACAGACATATCTCCCATTCCAGTCTACCTATCTCACAGCACTAGAGCATGTAAGTCAATCAAATAATAATAAAGATAATAATAATTTTACAAATAAAATAATTACAATTATAATTACATTTTTGTAATGAGCTTAGAACTTCATTTTTGTAAGGACAAGACCAATCTTACAAAAAGACACATTCATTACAAATCAAAATGAAAAAAGGTTTACTCTTTAAAAAATACAATAATGCTGCCATAGAGAACCAAAGATCGCTGTAAAAAAGTTTAGTGCGCTGGGCCATCTGTTTTTTTTTCTTTGCCAATTACAAAGTTGCCTTCTGTTTAAGGAGGCATGACCGAGGACGTCAGCTGCATTTATTTATTTACTGCTATGCAGTTAAACATATTCCAACAAACTGCAAACTGTTGAAGAGTACAGTCGACTCCCGTTAATACGAGGTCTAATAAAAATTGGGCTAATAAAAATGTTTTAATTGAGTTATTTTAGTTGAAAAGTCAATTTATAAAATCAATTTACATTTTACATGATTGGAAAAATGTCTGAGGTTTTAACTAGCTGTTCTTGTTTAGCGAAGTTTCGGTGCAAAACTTCGGTCGCAGCAGTCAACAAATAAGTTGATTTTCATTGGTAACCACCAGTGTAATGTTAGATGGTTCTTTGCTAACGCGGGATACCAGGGAGATCTCGCTGTTGCATTTAATATTGATCGTGCAAATATTTTAGCTTTTCGGTGGGTTTTTTCCTGCTGAAAATGCACATCATGCACTTGTAAAACTCATTGGATCGGTATCTTTTCTGAAGATTTCACATGAATTGATGAATGCTGACTTAGTATGGAATCTGCTCAGTTGTTTGAACCATGCAATACTCCTAATCCCACCATTGTCCGGAGTTTGGATTTAACAACCTCGTGACTCCAGTTTCGGATTAGTATTGCTAGCGATAGCGTCCAGTTAGCACCTCTATTGACTGTCTTACAAACCATAAATAACGATTTTCAGGCTGTTGAAGGTATTTCCTTTGTTGGGTTTTTATTATTCGTGTACAAAAGGGTTGAAAACAATGTTTTGCTCGTAACGGGCCGACAAAATTACCTCGTTGTAACCGTGTTCTCGCTACTACCGTGCTTTATTATCCCTATTTAAATGCATTGAAACACGCACGGGGCAGTTCGGGACCGGCTAAAAACCTTGTACTAACCGGAACCTCGTAATATGCGAGCTCGTATTAACGGGAGTCGACTGTACATAATTAATTCTCTTTTTTTGTGATATATATATATTTTGCCATGTTTCTGGTCTTATATTAATAGTTACAAGAGTCTAACTTGGTATTGTTTATATTTACAGGTTTTCCAGAGGTAGGCATTTATAGTGTACTGGTTAATCAGATATAGATTAAATAACTAATTCAGAACTGAAACCCTGTAACTCTCTTGTAGGATCTTAACTACGTGAAAAACTGTGACACAACTCACCAGCATATTCAGGGTCATAAATTTGTGGAGGTAAGATTGATATTATATCTGTGAAGGTGTTTACTCTTGCATGAACATTTTGGTGCAGGACTTGTGTATGTAAAACAGTTACTTGCTGAGATTCACAGGCTTATTTGTGTAATGACATTGTTTTGTATTGTTTTACTAAATAAAAAATAGGAATATCTGAGTATTCAGTATAACAGAATAACAATACATCTCAAAATGTATATTTAAAAATGTTCCCATAATAATCTTTTAAAATTCTGTGTCAACTCCTTTTTTTCCTGATTTCTCTGAAATCTATAACACATCTGTGTTTGGGTTAGAGACAAATAGTATTCTTTATCCCCAATGCAAATTTAACAATTATTGAAATAGTTTCGGTACCCGCTGCTAAAATATAGGATTAAAACTGCCATTAGCTAATGGGCAAGCTCAGTGGTCTAGTGGTAAAACATCTGTTTTAGAATGGCATAGGTTGTGGGTTTGAATCCCACCTGAGAAATGTGTCTGGATTTTGTTCATAAGACTTGGGAGGGAGGGGGAAGTTTTGAGTATAAAGTGCTTGGGGCACATCAGTGTATTGATAAAACACAAATAAAAGCAATTTTAAAACTCATGAAAACAAGTTGTTTGTGAATATAATATATTTATGATGATTTCAGCAACTAGAAGCAAGGAGGGCCGACCATGACAAGAAAAGAAAACATATACGTCAAACATGGAACAGTATCAAGAAAGAAATGGTATGTACTTTCAAAAACAATTTCATAATATAAAACTCGTCAAAGTCCAACAAAAATTAGTTTTATGCTTTGTCAGAGTTTTAGACCATGCTGATTATTTAATTTATTTTGATTGCGGCAATGGAAATAAGCAATGCTGATTCGTATGGTCTTCAAATGCTATTTCCTAAATTTCAGCCAGAAATATTTAACTGGAAGATTGATACTGGTGTGGACTTGATAATCATCGAGATTCAGTGAGAAACTTTTTTCCCCCCCACTGATTACAAATCTGTACCTTGTCTTTAAGGTATGACATTCTTTGGACCACAATCTTTATCACTCCTTATCGTGGCCAAATGGTCGTCTAGTGCATGGAACTCAAGTTCTGATGGCTGAATCATTAGAGTGTAGGTTCAGTTCAAGGTCATAACACATATTGCCTTGAGCAAGTAACTTTGCCATGTTTGCTTGCCTTTACCTTAGAGGAACCTGAGAGTACTAAGACATTATTGAGTTGGATTAAGCCCCTCAGTACTAATTTAAGCAGCTTATGGTCGTATGCTCCATGGGAGTTGTGAAAGTGTTAGGAATGGTTTAAATATGCCTGATGTTCAGGGATAATAATGTTGTGAAGCGGCTTGATCTAGGTACTAGGATATGTGTGCTATATAAGAACCAATTATTCTCCATGTTTTTTTGGACCTTCCACCTGCAGCATGAGCGTAAGACCAATATGGAGAAGTGTCAGCAGCAATATGTCAACCGCTGCCAGGAGTATGAGAAGATTAGAGAGTCGGCTGCCAAAATGGAGACGGAGATCTTGAATACGAGCAGCGGCACCAATGCCAGCAAACTTGAGAAAAAGAAAAAAGCGGAGGAAGAAGCACTGATGAAGGTAGATTATATTTAAGCCAATTTTGATGAGGCAAAAGCTGACCATTTTACTTAAGCTTGGTGTTTGGTTTGTGGAGTAAACTTTGAGCTCTCAGTTAAGTCCAACTTGAGGTCATTGTGGATCCAGCTTGAGCTCTTAGTTGAGTCCAACTTGAGGTCAATGTGCAATCCAACTTGAGCTCTTTTTTAAGTCCAACTTGAGGTCATTGTGGAGTCCAACTTGAGGTCATTGTGGATCCAACTTGAGCTCTTTTTTAAGTCCAACTTGAGGTCATTGTGGAGTCCAACTTAAGTTCATTGTGGTTCCAACTTGAGCTCTTAGTGGAGTCCAACTAGAGGTCATTGTGGAGTCCAACTTGAGACCTCAAAGTAATAGTTCTGTTCTGTCTGTGTACAGGCCAAGGAAGCTGAGACTACATATAAGGCATGCATTGTTGAAGCCAATGCAAAGAGGCTGGACATGGCTGCTGTTAAGGTAAAGAAATCACTCAGTCATGTAAACCTTCAGATACCTGGCAATGTTTTATCATCTTGCATGAAGAAGGTCCAGGCATTGCAAAATATCTTAACTAGGGGAATATTTTGGTTGTTTTAGATCAGTCAGAGCGATGAAACTTTGTTTTTGGAGGGTTAGAGCTGGAGTGACATTTTTAATTAGTGAGCTTTCAGATTTAAATTATAATAATGGTTTGCTCGATGGTACTCAGGACTTGCCTCCAAACATGGCAATGAACAGCTTTGGCTTCCCAAGTGTCCATAGGAATGTTGGTGGCACTCAGTGTTCTCTTGAGTCCATCTTTATAGTGGAGGCATTGGCTTCCCTTTCTACGCTTTCCTATGAGGATTTGGCTACATAAGACTTCCTCGGGTAGGCGATGAACCTCCATGCTGAGCACATGGCCAACCAACTAAGACATTTATAGTTGGATAACCTTGTTTTCTTGTTCATATTTACAGAAGGAACTTTTAGTGAAACTCAGAGAGCTCATCTATCAGTGTGATCAGACCATGAAAGCAGTAAGTCTTTGAAATGTTTAATCAGATGGAAGGGTAACTTAAGAAAGTTCTTTGCAATTTCTAGAGAGGCTTATGTTGTAAAACACCTTTATTCAAGAACCAGTTAAGATTGATACATACTCTCACTTGTCAGTTGCTTTTAACTAATTTTTGAAGATTTCTTTCAACCATTCTGCAATGTATATTTTGTCTATATTATTAAGGTCACAGTGAGTTACTTCCAGTTACAGCATTCTCTCTCAGCCCCAGCACCAGTCCAATTTCAGACCCTCTGTGAGCAGAGTAGATGCTATGAGCCTGGTGTTCAGTTCAGCGAGTTTGTCCGCCATTACAAGCCCAGGGTTAAAGGTCACTCATCCAGACACGAGGAGTCGTTCGTTTTTGAGCCTTATGGGTAAGTTTCTGGAATACAAAATAACTGATTTCAGGGGCGTTTTTGTCTTTCTTTTATACTTTCTAAAACCACTGTAAGATTCAAGGATGAACAATTTACATGTACAGGTTGTTATTCCACATAGAAATATTGAAATAAACGCCAAACATCATTGGATTAAAATGAATTGCATGATATCTTTGTTGTTTTTAGGCGGTTTGATAGGCCACGTAAGCCAAGCTCCCACTCATTGGATAGTCAAGATGATGAGAGATTTGCATCACCAAGCAAGCATGGACACTCAAGGACAAGCAGCTCACCAGATAGGACAGGTTAGTTAAATGCAAGGTGGCTATTGACCCCTTGCAATAACGTCACATGCAGCTACTATCTGCCCATGGGCTGCAATTTGGAAAGGAAAAAAGTTTGTCCAGATATGGGAAGCGTTGCCTCAAAGACACCCTGCCCAGTAATACATGAGGAAACTGACTCCCAAAATGGCACAAAAAAACTTCTTTTATCGTTATGAAATCTTCAAGAGGTGGTGTTTTCTCTCAACCAAATCAATATTTAAATGAAAATTTGTCAAAAAGAGTCTTGGTAATAGACCAGTCAGTCATCTTGCAGTTTTACAATTCAAATCATAGTGTTCAAGCAGAAGCTGGAAGGAAAAATAGTCTGGTCCCTTTTTAGAATGTCAATCAGTATTCGTAGCTGCAAATATGAAAAGGGAAACATGATGTTTAAAGATGTCAGCAACAAATTAAACGTTTGTTTACTCCTTTTTAAATTCCTCTCCTTTCAACTGTACAAGTTGTGTATGGTGAACTGTGCACAGAATTGTTTGTGTTAATGCAGCTATCACATGTTATGATATTAAAGCCTGGCATTGTGAATCTGTCATTCAAACCAACAGCGGATGATGTTGAATTTTCAGACAGTAGGAGAGTTGTCTTTGTACTGTGTATGCATTCATCACATGATGTCATATTGCAGGGTGGCATAGTTTATCTATCATTCAAAACCACAGTGGATGATATTGAATGGTCATACAGTAGGAGGGTTGACTGTGTACTGTGTAGATGCACTCTGGAGTAGAAGTCTTAACCACTATGCCTCGAGATATGAGGTCAGTGTCAGTGTTTAAGTTCTATAGAAGTGAAGGTTTAATCAAACCTGGGGTTTTATTTACAGATAAGAGTAAACCAGTCCATGCCTGGGGAGGCACTGCACCTGCACAGGCTAGTGACTCGGACAGTATGAGCGGCAGCTCTACAAAGTCTGTTGATGCGTCGCCATCAGCCAGCCCGATGAACGGACACCGGAACCTCAACAGAGAGGTTTCTACGGGAACCATGTCATCAGGGGATGAGTTGGTTGAGACTGATGACAGCCGTCAAGCACCTAGTGGCACAAGTAAGTACACAAAAGTTCTTAAAGGCTTCCAATCTTGGTAATTCTTTCCCAGCAAGTTGATCGACCATTTGCAACAATCCAACTGCAAGGGTTGTGTATGGTGGCACAATTCTGCACAGGGAAACTGTGTACATGTGTGGACTGTGTGTGCATTCACCATATGAAATCAGGTTTGCAGAGACACCAGGCGTATGAAATATATTTCTCTGAGCTGAGGTGGTTCTGAGAAGAACTGGTTGTGTAACAATTTGACAATTTGATCAGTTTGATCAGTTTGCTTTGATTGTCTTCAAGAGATTGGAACCAGCTGCCTGTAAATTTCCTATGACATGGCCCCTTATTATTTTATTGATTTGTGTATATGTTTTTTTGTGCTAGTTTAGCTTTTTAAACAATTTCAGTAATTTTTATTTTGTGTTTTTTTTAAGAATGTTGCATTGTACTAAATCAGCTTACTTTGGTGTTCTATTCTGTGCCTATCTTTTATTGCTATTCTGCTGTTCATACAATTCCAGTACTTTTTATCTCGTGGTGTTAGTTGGTTGTTTAAGTACTGTTTCTTGTTTTTTTAGCCTCATGTTCGCTGTTATAAATAGTTAATGTTTTGTATGGTAATTTTTTATATATGTTTACTCTTTTAAATTTTTAAAGTTTTGTTTACACCGTTTACTGCTTCCACTTGCCTTTTACCATTTAGTGTGTTTTCCTTGCCTTTGGTCGGATTATTGCAATTAATTTTAATTATTTTTTCTTGTTCCTGGTTTCCCTAATAAATTTGTACAGCGCATAGAGACCTGTTGTTCTATGCGCTTTATAAATGTGTAGTATTATTGTTACTATCATTATTAAGTTGTGTAATGCAGATTCTTTGTTCAAATCCAACAGAACTGATTGAGTCAGTGCCAAACTCCTTTCGCAATCTTGCCTTCTCTAAAGCAGCTCACACCCACCTCATACGCAAGCTTCGCACTCCCTCAAAGTGCCGGGAATGCGACAGCTACGTCTACTTCAACGGTGCGGAGTGTGAACGCTGCGGCCTCGCGTGCCACAAGAAATGCCTGGAATCGCTGGCGATCCAGTGCGGTGGCAAGAGGCTAATGGGCAGGATGAATGTCTTTGGCGTCCCTCTACGAGACCACCTTAAGGCGACCAATCGGGATGCCCCATTCTTGGTGACAAAATGTTCGTCTGAGATCGACACAAGGGCATTACATGTGAAGGTTTGTGATAGTTCCTTTTTTGAAATATAGTCAAATTATTTTGTTTTTTTCCGTGAGAATGTTTTGGTGCAGTCTCATATGGAAATTTTTTTAATTTAAATTCACTTTGACACCAGTGTACTTTTTTCTCTTATCATCAGGGTGTCTATCGAGTGGCAGGGTTAAAGGTCAAAGTTGAAAAGTTATGCCAGACATTTGAGAATGGCCTTGACCTTGTTGACCTTTCTGAGACCCCTCCGCATCTCATTACCAGCGTTTTCAAACTGTACTTCAGACAAGTAAGTGGAACTTGAAGTCTTAAGAGAGAATTGTTTCTTTCTTATTTAGGCTGTAGAAGGGCTGTAAGTGCAGAATTCTTTGAAAGCAGCACCATGAAATTTGTCCTAGCTGTAGTTCTTACACAATTATTTGATAAGTAATGTATATCGTATATTCCCCAAGTGCTTTCCTGAGGGTCCGGAGAAAAATACTTGGCCCTAGCTGGGAATTGAACCAGGGCCCATGCAACCCCTGAAACTAATTGGTATCTGTATGTTTCCAGCTCCCAGAGCCTCTGATGACCTTTAAGCATTACCCAGAGTTCATCAGTCTGGCCAAGGAGTTCCCCCGCAGCGTTCCTGAGAGTGCTGAGGAGGAGGAACGACTGATTACAAAACTCCGGAGCATTGTCAACAGCATGCCAGAGGAGAACTTCCAGACACTGAGGGTTCTTATGCATCATCTCAAAGGGTGAGAAAATGATGACTGAAAATTCTTTAATATCAATCCCTGGGTTTTTCCTCTACATTACACTGGAAAGTCTTTCATCATAGAGAAAATGATGACTAAAGATACAAACTACACAAAGTTGACTTTGAGACACTTACTTTGCCTCATTGTTGCCAATTTTGATGCTTATGGTGCATGAATAATAATACTCAAACTTGGGTCAGTTATTTGATTCCTTAATCCATCTCAGCTCCCAGGGGAGTATGCATTCTGTTCTGCCAAGTATGTAGCGCACCAAGCTAAATCAATCACAAGAACCAGCTCTACCTTCACAGGTACCCATTTACCCCTGGGTGAAGAGAAGCAAATGTAGTGAAGTGTCTTGCTCAAGGAAATGAGTGTCATAATTGTGATTCGGCCCCATACCCAATGATTTTGCCACCAGCACTTTAGGTTGGTGTACTAGACCACTTGGCCATGACATGCAAAATTACATATCATGCATTTGTCGCTGTTTCCTAAAAAAATCTTAAGCATCTGTTTTATTTTCATTATGTGTTTCTTTTCATCTAAAAGATTTAAATGAACATTTTCTTTTACAAACTAACAGTGTATCATCCATTGGAGCTCCTCCAAAGCAAAAATTGTTGATGAACAAATTTCTGTGTTTTTGAATTTGGATGATGTTGTGAATTTCAACATTGTGTTTTGTGCAGCGTTTCAGAGAATGAGGACTTCAATCAGATGACTGCAAGTAACTTGGGCATTGTGTTTGGGCCAACGCTTCTCAGACCAAAGTAAGTAACAGTAACGTAGGGGCAATACGCGATTTATGATGCTGGGCGGCCTCTACTATTTTCTCAAAAGTGGTCAACTTAAAACAATCAAACTCATAAGTGAGTAACGCACAGGCAGTTTAGGACCTTTAACTGGCTGGAATGAATATGGAAAACACAAAAAACACTATCCTACACTGTTAATACAGAAATACAACCTTGCTGCTTTGCAAACCAATCACATCTTAAATCTTTGTGGATCTTGCTTTTTATTATAATCTATGCAATTTGGGTCATGAGTTTACGTTTTGTTTATTGAGTTTATGATTTTCCCTCCAATTGTAGCGATAACACAGCTTCCCTGTCAGCATTAGTTGACATGCCTCATCAAACAAGGGCCATTGAGATGCTGATACTTTATGCACAGGTAAGGCTATACATGTACATTTATTTGACTTGTTCCTTGGGCACTCACCAATTAAAATAATTAAGAGGATCTTGAAGTGACGGCATTAATTAATGTTTAATGATTAATGTTTTTGTAAACTTTGCTTTCCACGTCATACAAATACAAATAATTTGGTAATAAAGTTTTAAAATGAAAAAATGAATGCTCAAATATGTATTGTTTTTGGCTCTGTAGTGTTTTTTTTTTATGATTAAAAATTAGTAAGTTAATTATTAAAAGAATCATTTGTGGACAATCTAGGTGTTTGGTCACAGAGAGACACAAGTTGAGCAGTTGCAGCCAGAGCCAAGGACATCCTCTCCCCTACAGTCAGACATCAACCATGGTAAAATAACCACTTCTTGAATGTTTCAAAGCTCTGTTTAAAAATTCCATTTGAAAAGAATGGAAAATCATTCTGAATTTTTCAGTCATGGCAGTTTCAGTTTTTCAATTAAATAGAATATAGATCCCTTACATAGAGCTGACAGCAGTGAGGGCAATGTTTGAACTTGTGACATACATCACTCATGTGTGCAAGGAGTCTGTGATAACATTTTATGTATCGACTAATATGCCTGTTTTTTTCACAAGACTTGGGGGAAGTACTGAGTATTCAGTGCTTAACACACATCAGTGTATGGGAAAATAAAAATAATAGTCTTTATTCTCGATGTATACACAATACAAATCTGTATACACATTACAAGTGACACCATGTCTCTTTATTAGAACATTCATTGATGACAACAAAATATGGATGCTCTTACAGCTTATGGTACAGTGAACTGTGGGGATGTGTTAAAATCAAATTATTTAAGTTACAAGAATATTTCAAATTTTGAGAGAACTTTCACAATTATAAGTCCAATGTCTATCATGGTAAGGATATCACAATTCTTTCTTGCAATCTACCCCTCCCGCAAGCTGTAAAGGTAATCTGGTCCATTGATGAATTTGATAAGAGAAATGATCAAATCTTACAGAACTGTTTGTTGACAGCAAATTTACGATTGTTTTTGGAGTTACTCAGATTTACTTGGTATGTCTGTTGGCACCCAGTGATCCGCAGTTTCCCGTTGTAATCTATTTATTATTATTTTTTTAAATTATTCTATTCTGAATTAATCCTGGAATTGGATTTTGGGGTTTCATTTTTAGGCAGCATTTATTAAACACAAATTTTGATTAATCTCCAAACAAAAATGCTAATCACTCCACCCACACAATAACAACTCATGTAGAAACTTTAGTTCTTCGCTCTCGTATCGTTCTGGAGTTACAAACTTTATACTTAATTTTTTGTTTTATTTTTATTTTATATGTTTGAAATTATTTCTGGAATTTAAATTCTTATTACAGGCAGCATTAACTACTCACCGAACAAAAGTACCAACAACTCCACCCACATGGCAACAGCTCCTGTAGAAACCGTAACGGCTGGCTCTCGTGCAGTGCCAGGGTTTGTGTTACCTGGCAGTAGTGAAGATAGTGGAGATATCTTGCCTTGTCTGGCTGCAGATGTCAACTCTGGGGAGGAAGGGGATGGGGATAGTTCCGGGAACGAAGGAGGAGGTAAACAAAAAAAATTAAACAAAGTTTCAAATGAAAAACAAATTTAATAGATAACTGTTTACATTTTTAGGCCTAGCATATTGTGGATCAGAATTTTTCTGGTTTGACGGAATTAATTGTTTTTTGTTATGTTAAAAAAATATGTATTTTTTATATGTGTTGTAATCATGAGCTTCTTAAAATTTATGCAGTAGATTTATACATATTTCAACATGTATTTGAAGTGAGGTGAAAGTGGTTTACAAAATGGTAAAAATGCTTCTTACAGAGGTGTGTAATATCATTGGTATTCAGAAAAGTAAACTATTTCCCACTCTCTAGTTTCTAATGATTGCACATCTAACCTGTGAACATTTGCATCAAATTCAGTCGACCAAATTTAGTAAAAGCAAAGAGAAACAGTTGATTAATTTTTTCAAGGGGTTTTGTGCTTGTGTTATACGTTCTATATTATTAACATGTCTTCAACATCAAGGTGCTTATGTTGGCATTAAGGGGTTTATCCGACACAATACTGTCTCAGACCTCTCAAGTTCCCATTTATACACCCTGGTTAAGAGAAGCAGTTATGGTTAAGTGCCTTGCTCAAGGACATAAATGTCATGACCGTGAATTGAACCCACATTCTGATGATTCAACCAGAAGAACTTGATTCCAATAGAATATTGGAAAGACTGGAAGAGAAGTTAAATTTTATGTGATTGGTTGAATGAGTTTAAAATCAGTTAAAACTTTTTTTCAGAAGAAGCCTCTGCCAGCGAAGACCAGTTTGACTCTGACCAAGACGCCTCCCCATTGGTACCCCGTCGCTCTCCGGTTCCAAAGTGCCACCGGGAGTCATCTCCACAGCCCATCAAACAGACACTATTGGCTGTGGCCAGTGAATACCACAAAACTCAATTGTCTTCTTCCTTGCCGGAGACAGTGGGACAGCTTTCTGATGCTGCAGGGCAGTCGTCATCACCTGCTGGCCACGCACTCTCAGACTCGTCCCCCAATGAGGGGTACATCCCGAGTGCTTACTCACAAAACTCTCCCCAAAGATCATCCCTGATGACAGATGGACCAGAGGTCACAGTGGCAGGGTCATCGTCCATTGCAGGCGGCAGCAACTCTGCTGCGTTGTCATCAACATCAGAATCAACTGAGCATTCGGGATCATCGACTCAAAGTGTGTCGCGACCTCGCTCAAACAAGTCACGGCAACCGCAGTTTGTCTGAAAGCGTCAGCATGGGATGGAGAATTTATTTATTGAATTTTTAAGGATGTGTGATTCTAGGGAGCAAGTGACGTCTAGCCACTGATTGTTATTGGGTGAGCTGTTGTTACAGTGTGATGGCCCGATCATTACTGACATCATCAGACTGGGTGTTTCATCAGTAATCGGCCAGTACTTTTACATTTTTCTATTCGTGCTTACCTTCTGGACCAGTGTACTTTAATTGCACTGGATTCAGTGGTGGTTGTTTTGTTTTTTCTAGTCCTACTTATGTCACATGACCAGTGTAGATTGCTGGACAAGTTAGGCTGAAAATAGTTTTGAACAAAATAGAAAAACAACTTTTAGTGAGACTGGATAGTATATCTATGCATAGTGACGGTTCTGTGTCATGCAATTGAACAAAATATTCTTATAAATAGATCCTCATAGTGCGGCCATTTTCGATGTTATATTCATAGTCTATTTAAATCAAATGGAGGCTGGTGTCAGGTAAACAGACTGGTGCCTTTCTTTATGATTTAAAAATATAGGCCCTCGTGTCAGGGTACCAGACAAGTGATAATTTCATGATGAGAAGACCTTTATAAACTACAGGATACAATGTTTTAGTGAGGAACCTTATATCTTCTACTCTTGGTTACATTTTCCAGCAAGTTGACCAACCATTTGAATCCAACTAACTGCACTGGCTGTGTAGGGTGGCACCACTGTGCATCTTGTGTGCACTGTATAGATGCATTCACCACATGATAGCATATCACAGGCTGGCATAGTGTATCTATCATTCAAAACCACAGTGGATGATATTGAATGGTCAGACAGTAGGAGGGTTGACTGTGTACTGTGTAGATGCATTCACCACATGATTTCATATTGCAGGCTGGCATAGTTTATCTATCATTCAAAACCACAGTGGATGATATTGAATTGTTGACAACAGTACTTCATATCAAACTAAGAGGGCTACATGCAGAGGAAAGATCAAAGTTTTACCAAATTGAAAGTTCTACAGACAGAGAACAAACATAAACATATACAACATAATAGTCAGGGCTCAAAACAATTGTATTTTTATATCAAAATCAATTAATTATATTTATTTCAGTAAAATTAATTAAGTATTGTATTTAAATCTGTACATTTTTATTAAAATACTGTATTAGAAACAAAAATGTTTTACAAGATGCTGAAGACTTCAGTTAAACGTATGCTGATATTTTGAGCTTGAAGTTTTAAAAGAATTTTCATAGAACTTCAAGGAAGAGGAATGTCATAATCTATTTCATTTGTGTGAATATCCAGTCACTGATGTGCTTTGTCTAATTTAACCAAAGGAATGTCTACTTTTTACTAATTTGCTTTAAGATATTACCGTAGACAAAATTTATTTTTATTTAAAAGAATGGTCTACTTTGATGTTTTTCTTGTTATTGAAGGTGCTTCGTTTGTATTAACTACAACAGTTTAAACGTGACATTTTTTAAGGGCAGGAACCAATATGAACATTTTATGTAGCTCTTAAATTTGTTTAGCACAAATAAGATTTGTTTAGCAAAACTCCAGACTGGTTTGTAATTTGTTTGCTAAGTAAAGATTTCTTTTGAGGAGCTTTCTCAAATGGCACTAAAAAGAACAAACCTCTTCTTTGATGGGTTATTTTGTAAATTAATTAAGGCTGTTGGATGATTATGTAATGCTCTTATCAATAAACTGTTGTCATGTCCAGGCTGTACATCTTTATCTTGTTGCCACCATCTTTGTCTTGTCCCCTGTCAACAAGTACAACCATGACTACTGATTTACATTATTACAAAAAGGGACCTGACTATTTTCCTTCCTGCCTTGGTTTGATGATATTGGTTTGAAGGGAAGAAAAACAAGATGTTGCAGCATGATAAAGGTTTGGGACTTCAATAAGATCAGGGTACCTGGTGCAATAAGTTGAAATAGTTATTTGAGTCTGCAGTACCAAATCCTACAAAATCAGACAACTTCCTGAATATCAATTTGGAGGTTTTTGGATCATTGGGATTAGAGAAGAATGCTCAGAGTTGGTATATTTCAACCTGTGAGAAAGGGTATTTTTGCTGCCTTTTTTGACTCTATATCTTCTTAAGACACAGTGCTGAAGTCATTTGTTCTTCCTTTACTCTATATCCAACCATGCTTAACACATTCTGATAATTCAAAATTATCAGGTGAAAATGAAACACACAATCTATGAACTGTTGTAAATAAACATTTTGATGTTATTGTTACATTTTGCAGACAGGAAAGACTGGTTTTCTAGTGATTTTAGGAGCTATCCAGTTTGTGGTGTGAAAGTATCACTAGCATTTTGTCTCAAATCTATAATCAGAGCATTTGGATTGTACAAATTGAACACAGATGTCGCACTGTAGAACGCAATGTCACTCTTTCTTCCATTATTTTCCCTTCAAGCGGTGGTTTGGTTTACATTGATGTGAATGAAAGCGAAACAAGATGGTTGCTTTATGACGAGGTGGATAGGCCCCTTGCTCTGCTGTCAACGTGGCCACTGTCTGCACTGGTCTGCGCACAACACAGTAACACAAAGAGAAACTGTGGTGAAGATGTCAAGTGACTAGACACAATCGGCGACCAGAGTCATGCGACTCATAGTGGTTATACACTGTAAACAAACCAAGCCAGCAATGCGCAGTGTGCATGGAAAAGCATGGCTGCTTCCCATCTTGTGTCAGTAGCATCAGGAGCAGTCATGCTTTTTCTATGCACACTGTGCATTGCTTGCTTGGTTTTGTTACATTGTATACCTACTATGAGTCATGTGACTCTATAGGCATTGCACTACCTTCTCCCTTTCTCCATTATTAAAGCTTATTTCACATGTATTTTACCAAAAGGGTATGAAGGTAGCAAGCATCTGGCCATTTTGCAGAGAGCAAAACTTGTTTGCCCCCATCCCTCAACCTACAATCTACCATTGTTCTAGCCTTTAAGCAAGGTTGGTGTACGGCAGAAACTCTAGTGTACGATTCACCTTTTAGCGCTGTTTTTTCTCCATACTGGATGTATGGGGTGGCATATGTACCCATTGACTAATGGCTAGCCATGATCTGGAATGGGTACATCTTAAGGTTCTGTACCCATTATTACCAGCATAAGCTGTTCAGCACAAACAAAATTGCTTAGCACATACAAATCTTGCTGATCAGAACAGGTTACCTGCCAAATAGCATGTATATATGTTGTTTGTGGCTGGTTAACTGTAAATTTTGGCAAGCATTATCTGCTTGGAAAGCTTTATGAAATTGGGCCCAGGCAAAAGTAAACTTTACTATACAGAAACATGTTACCTATTACTTATGGTAGGTTATTGGCTAGTTTTGAACCTAGCAGAATGTCTCACCATGGAAACTTTTCTGCAGAACATAGTTGTAAAAAGTGGTTTCAGATTGTATCAAACAAGTGTAGCTAAAATATTTAAAACTTATCCCTTAGGCTTCTCCAAGGGCAATAAAGACCTTTGTCCAATTGTTTAGCAGAAAATATTATTGGACCAATTTCCTTCAAGCAAAAATAGCAGGGAACCATTCACAACTAATATGCATATTAAGGCAATTTGACTGGTAACTGGTAACCGTTGAGCAAAATTGTTTGATAATGCATAGCAGTTAGTATTTTGCTCAGCAGATTTATAAAATTGCTTAGCGCACATAAATTTTCTTTAGCAGGTTACCAGGCCCCCCCCTAAAAAAAACTCCAAAAAACAACAACAAAACCCCAAACTGGTGTAATGTGTACATTGTTTGTGACTGGTTCCATGGTAGATTTTGCTTGGCAGAAAATGTGCTTAGCACCATTTTCTACATAAGCAGCTTTGAAATTGGACCCAGGTTGATTCTTGAAGTACCTTGATGGGTGAAAGAATAATGCAAAAATTAAACAGGGCAGTAGTCCAAAGTGTTAGAAATATATCAGTGGAAAACTTATACAAATTTACACACTACCTCATAAAGAATTTAGCTCAGAACTTCATTCTGTGAAGAGTTTGGTGAAAAAAACAAGGCAAATGTGTGCTACAGTTATATAACAAAAAATGTGTTTAAACCTTTGTATTTGTTTGGACATTGTACATGTAGTTAAATTTGTCCACAAGTGTTTCAGATGTGTATAGATCATAGACTACTTCACAAATAATCGGTACACACACATTAAGCATGGAATGAGGTGCATGCTGGTCTAATTAGTAACAAATTAGTGATGAAAATGAGTGGTTGATGAAAATGGGTGGGTAATAAAACATTTTCAATTTTACTATGAAAGCCGACACTTACAGGTGAATTCAATGGGTGTTTGCAAAATAATCTATGTGCCCATATTTACATCTAAACCGCCCTCTATTGAAACTTGCTTGCTGGTGTGCGCACATATTGTGTTTTGCGTAAATTTGGTGAAGGAGTGATGTACGATGTCAACATAAAAAAAATAAAAATGTTACCTGTGTACCCGCAGGTAGAAACTTAATGTTTTGGTTCCACTGTGATATTGAAGGGCACATCGTTTACATTATCGGACAAGTAATTCAGAGTACCTCAATGTTGATTATGCATATAACGCATTAAACATAGATACCAAATTAAGGCTCAAGTCCAAATTGGATTTATAGTGTTGATTCTTAGCTCAAAAAAGACAGACATAGCTACACACAGTCAATTTATATTTTCAACAAATCAGCCATCTTGTGGATACTGTCATCTTTATTTGAATTGATGTCAAAGGATACCAGACATAAAATTTGATGTAATATACAATGTAGTTCCATATGTATGGCCGCCAGCTGACCAACCTTTACAGAGTCTGGTTGGAAATAATTTGAACTAAAATTTACCGTCTTGGATCATGAAGGAATTTGTTCAAAAAGTCACAATATTTATTTTTTTTATTTTATTGCAACTTCTGTACTCGTCTCTTTAGCTGCAAGACTGTGTTTAAAGTGTGTTTTAGAATTCATTTGTATCTAAACCAAATTATGTATGATAAAATAGCCAATGTAAACATTTACAAGCTCATTGAGGCATATTAATAACCTTCTTTTTTTTACTGAATGTTACAACTCGGATGTCTTTTTTGCTGTGTGTTGTTCAGTTGTTGTCATAGTATTTTTAATACTAACCTGAGTCAAGTTATCCATGAGTTATGTAACAAATAAAACCCCCACTGCAAAATAGTTTAGGGATCTTTCAAAATAAAGTAGTTTGCAATAGACATCGTAAAAAGGAACACATTTTGTAGATATTCATCTTTTAGACATCATTCCAGGGCTCAAATTTTGCAAGACTCCAGGGCTTATAGTTCAACATTTTCCCAAGACCAAAATCATTTTACAAGACCAGAAATAGAATGAAGAAACAACTATTTAGACAGTTGAACAAGCACTAAGACTTAGAAAAGATTTGTCATATTTGTCTTATGCTTAAGTATACTTCGATACTCAACAGAATGACAATGTTTTTATCTGTCAACATTTGAACATAACTTCTTTTGTTTCTTTATGATATTACACAGTGAGGTATTATTTATTCAATTGAAAGGCATCACTTGCCTTGGGCCAACAGTCCAAAGTAAACTTCAAGTCCTGCATTCATTTCTGTATAATCATCGCCATGTGCACAGTCATGACTTATCTTGATTTTTCAATTTATACAATTTTTCTTGTATAAATGCCTAAAATTAAAGACGTTTAAGAAATGTAAATATTATGGACATGGAAAACATTGAAAGTTTTCAGTCAAGGACATGACCTTTAGGGAGTATCTCAAAATAATTGGATCGGCTAAGTATCCAAGAGGACATACATGGATTAGTCTATTGTTGGACTGTCAGAACATTCTAATAGAACATTCAAAATGCAAACGCGCATATTCTTTTGTAAATGTTACTGTAGTCTGACTCAATGTCAAGCGGAACATTCTGGCAGTCCACTGGATTGCGGGTGTTGTGTATGCTTACAGGAACGTTCTGTTGCGCCTAAAACGTGCCTGACTTTCGATATGCTCCCTTACAATGACCTTTTTGGTGGAGTGGAAGTATGTTAAGTCTTGCAGACACATGCGGCTGTGAGGGCATTTTGGCACAAGCCGCTTGCGGCAGCAAATGTCTCTCTTATGGCCCAAGTGCCTTGTGGCTGATTTTGAAGATACAGGAGATGGTGGTGGACTGTTCTCCTCTCCAACTTTTATCTAAACATTTCAGAAATTTGCATTCACCAAACTTGTTGGGGAATTGCATGGCGACAGTTTTAAATGTTGATATATTTTGTGTTGTTATGATTGAATTCTGAGGTAATTGTGCTTAATACAAATTCACTATTGTATGAATGGAATTACCTCGTGCCTGCATGTCTGATGCGTTCACTCTATTATTGAACATATACTTTACTCTGTATATAAAACAAAATGTCTACTGTTATTTATGTACAGAATTATCTTGTCAGTAGAAACTTACAGTGAAATAAAATATAACATTACTTCAATATTAATATTTGTTTCAATAAACTAATATTTAGAGAACAAATGCAAGTAAATGTGTCAGAATGTTTATTTTTATTTTTACTTTTATTCAAATTGTCCCTATTTTAAAGCCTGTGCACAATGTGGTAAGAGTTCAAACTTAATTGTTTTTTTTTTGGGGGGGGGCAAGGGTTTTGAGAGTGGGACTCCCTCCTCTGCCACCCCCCCCTCCCCCCGGTTACTCCACCGATGCCAGCATATTAATAGAGGCCAAACAAAGAAAAAATTGTTAAAAAAATGACTTGTACAATAATTGAGACATTTCACACCAACGAGTATTCCCTGGGGGCATCTAAAATATTATTATGCAAATTGGCCTATGCTTGTCACAAAATTCAAGGTCACTCCGAAAAGACACACTTGCTGCTGCTCCTGGGAAGGTTTTAAATGTGCAGTTTAAAATAATATCAGCTAAGTGTTCTGCTCGTTGGCAGCTGTTAATTATGCGTAATTTGTAAAATTTAATGATGTTTTAATTTACAAAAACTCCTTCCCTCAAATTTGCTTGCCGCCCCCCTCAAAATGATGAGTGCAAGATTCGACGACAGAGGGCGGTATTTATGTTGACGAAAGTTGAAAGTTTTGCAAGTGAAATAAAAAAACATGAAAAATGGCGGGTGGAACAAGTTGTTTCCCTTGCCTAGCACCGACAAAGAAGGGTGTTTTTCCATCGTTTAATATCGTCCATAGATTGCGTATGAGACAGGTAAGAATCTTATAGGTTCAGGTTGTTAGTTTCTGTGTGAAATTTACCTCAGTGTCATTGTTTTGAATGCAAGAAGTAAATTTGACATTTTTACATTCCTTTTTTCCAGCACAGGTTCCGAGGTTGAACGTAATGCCTGCATGTTGTGCAGCGAGCGAGGGTCCATCCTTTGCCATTCTAGTTTGAGGCTAGAATCATTTCTATGCCTGAAATTTGACGTAAATTTTAGATATTCTGAGACTTAAATGTTTGTGTTATTTTCAAAAATAATGTCACCCATGGATAAAATTAATCATTCGGAACCCAGCAGGCATGGAATTCTGGACTTTATCTTTGTTTTTTTTAAAGCTTCCTCCATGGTTTAAGAAATATGTGAGCAGAGCTTCAGCTTCCTCCATCAGGAAAATATGAAAATATACGTTATACAACATTTTTTGTAGTGGTAGATTAATTGTACCCTGGACTCCATCGAGTTGTACGCAACGAAGGAGTCCGAGTTCCGACCTGCTTGATGCTTGATGCTTGATGAGTATACACAAAGCCAACTGCTTGTCCAAGGTGTGGTATAGGGGGTGTTCGTGTTGTGCGGTCGTGAAGGTGCAGTATTTTACATGGTGCGAGTAAAAACATCCTCATCATCTTAAAGCTGTTGATGGGTGGTGGTGTATGGGAGGCATGTCTCTCACCGCCGGAAGGGCCACTGCCTGAAAAACCTTGACTGATGGTGCTGTCACTGCTTCCAACGCAACGGGAGCCTGTTCCAGGTTGGAATGGAAAGAAAATTTGAATGAGTCTTGTGATGCCTGGATTGGTAGATAAAGAAGTTGGTGTCGAGTTCTGCCTATGGTCGGGTGAAGTTGAACAGAAGGCGGAAAACTAATATCGACGATGTTGTGGTGATTCTTGTAAAACATTGTGCACTGGTGCAGAAGTCTTCTGGTGTTTAATTGATCCAAATCAAGTTGTTATAGGAGAGGTGTGATGCTGGAAGTGCGGTCATAGACTCCACATATGTATCTGACTGCCTGGCATTGAGCCGACTCCAGTGAGTAGATGTTTTTTGCTGTGTGTGGACTCCATGCGGCTGCTGCATACTCCAGTTGGGGATGAACTAATGCTTGATATGCTTTAAGCTTGATTGCTTTAGAGCAAGGTCCCAGGTTTATTCTTATTATCCCTAGAGTAGAGCAGGCCTTTGATCTTATGTTGACAACCTGCCTGGCTGTGTTGGGTCCAATATAACAATGTAGGAAAATCTGTTAACTAAACTTTTCTGTTTGTAAAATTTCAATTTCTGTCACATCCTCAGCTTGAGTTGGAATTGAATGTCATGGTCAAAGGTTGTGCATTACAATAAGTACCAGTATGTAGTTAATTGCATTGCATGTAGTTTAGCATTGTCTTAAACAGCTTCATCTTAGCCCCATGAATAGGGCCAATCCACTCCGTATCCTTGGCCCTAGCACCACTGCAAACCCATTCTTTCGCCCTATGATATTTTTAATCTGCAAAGATCTAGATCGTGAAACTTACCGATCGAATGCTAATGTACTTGTAGAAGCCGGACTGCTGGAATTTGTTTGAAAAACATCACATGTTTGAAAATTATTTCACCTCCTGGAGGTACTTAAGCGTAAGGCCAAGAAGTGGAGGAAGTCCAGCTTATTGGCACTATTTATGAAGCTATGTCTTTATCAGCCATTCATAAATACCTGGGAGAGTTTATCCATTCTGATTGGTGGAGAGCGTGTCACGTGGCCGTGTTTAAACAGATGATAATGCACGGCTAGAAGTGTTCAAACACACCTGTGGCGCACAAGGTTATACGCAGGCACTAATTTACGTGAAACGCAATCAACACATACTGGTATTCAATCGAAAAACATGTTAGTGTTTAGACATGCCATATGCACAACTGTTGAGCGTGGCATGTATATCCTTCGCGAACCAGGGCTCAAGGACGTGACAGGAAATGAAAGTTAACAGAAAAGTTGAGAATTTCCAACAATATTACGCTTTTTAACAAAAAGGGCATTTATGAATGGGAATAAAAGAGTAGTGACCCGGTTTTAACCGGCCTTTTAAAACCTTGCAGGGCCGTGGCCGTGCGATAAAGGACCTCGGGCTTGGTCCTTTATCACACGGCCATGACCCTGCCGGTTTTAAACGGCCGGTTAAGACCGCATCACTACCCTTTTATTCCCTTATTTAATAACAGGTAAACATGGTCAATGGTCAAGTGACCACCTTTCAACTAATAGGACTGACTAAACTGTCTGGAGTGTTTATATGAATAATAAATATAAACACTATTTGTGCTGTTTTTTTATATGACAATTTGATTAAAATAATGTTCAATGTAAAGATGACAAACCCAACCACTTCAAGTAGAGCGACTGCCTCTTTTTCACTCCTTGCTCCATGTCGTTATGACAAGAAATATTGCATTATTTAGGTATTAAGTGAGGTTACTCTCTATGGAACGAATGAAAAGTGGCGTTATTTTTTCCTGTAACCCTTGTAGTTCATGAGTTGTATCAAAAATTCGATTTTTTTTTCAGATGAGAGGTAATTTGCGCCCCACAGCCCGCACCTACCCAATATGTCGCTCGTTATTTGGTAAGATCCCTGGACGGCTCGGTATCCCACTCAAGAATATTGTGGACACCTCATCCCTGCTTGAGGAAGGGTAAATTCATTTCGACATCATTCATATTTAAGATTATCTAAATAATCTTTTCAGTTTTTAAACGTTAGGTGCAAGTCACGGTGCTATGAGACTGAGTCAGAGTCCACCAAAAAAGGGGCTAGACCAGTCTTAAGTTTCAAGACAGGCCTTGAGTCCTCCAGCACTATTTTATGATAAACTAAAATACGTCTGAACTGTTTCAGTTTGTAAAATTCCTGTTAAAAATCAAAGTAGTAAAAATAAGTATATATTCTAGCCCCATAAATTGTGCCAATTGATACTCTCTCCGACTCATGACAGGGAACAATTTTGTCCGGCACTTTTGCACATCAAATTATTTAGACTGAACATATTTTATGTTCACTGGATGCTAATATGGAGTAACAGGCAAATGAAGATTTTTAAGTAGCGACTGATCAAATTGTGTGTAGCATTTTGCTATACTATGCAAGCAAAATTGTTCAAGGTTTGACCCTAGAGTTTAACAATACTTTACAAGGAAAAAAAAACACATAAATTTTAAGACTAAATTTTGCCCACATTGGTCAATTACTCCTTTCATAGCTGTGATGAGTACAATAAAGCGTTGCTCCATTGACTCATTTTGGTGTAATTTGATGGAGAGTTTGCACCAAAAAACTAACATGTTATTATTCCAACCGCCTTGGCAGCTATGATAGTCACTGAGTATTCTGGAAACCAAGAAGGCTTGATTGAACAATCTTAACATTTTTTTTATTGAAGTGAAGCTAAATATTTTTTGGTTTGCAGCCATGTCTTTCTCGGCTTCAGCAAAGATGGTCAGTTTGTCCTGTCCTACACACTCAATGTTGATGCTGATGACCCCACCTCATTCCCAGTCTACGTCTATCAGCTCTTCTGGTGGAGATTCAGGGACAACAAACCAATGTTAAAGGTCAGAGAGAAATCCCTGGTGAGGGGAACAATGTTGTCCAGAGAGATGTCTTGATGTAATTGCGGGAGGGGTACAATGTAGCATAGAGAGATGACTGGGTGTCATTGGGGGAGGGTGACAATGTAGCATAGAGAGATGACTGGGTGTCATTGGGGGAGGGGTACAATGTAGCATAGAGAGATGACTGGGTGTCATTGGGGGAGGGGTACAATGTAGCATAGAGAGACGACTGGGTGTCATTGGGGGAGGGGTACAATGTAGCATAGAGAGATGACTGGGTGTTATTGGGGAGGGTGACAATGTAGCATAGAGAGATGACTGGGTGTCATTGGGGGAGGGGTACAATGTAGCATAGAGAGATGACTGGGTGTCATTGGGGGAGGGGTACAATGTAGCATAGAGAGACGACTGGGTGTCATTGGGGGAGGGGTACAATGTAGCATAGAGAGATGACTGGGTGTTATTGGGGAGGGTGACAATGTAGCATAGAGAGATGACTGGGTGTCATTGGGGGAGGGGTACAATGTAGCATAGAGAGATGACTGGGTGTCATTGGGGGAGGGGTACAATGTAGCATAGAGAGATGACTGGGTGTCATTGGGGAGGGGTACAATGTAGCATAGAGAGATGACTGGGTGTCATTGGGGGAGGGGTACAATGTAGCATAGAGAGATGACGGTGTCATTGGGGGAGGGGTACAATGTAGCATAGAGAGATGACGGTGTCATTGGGGGAGGGTGACAATGTAGCATAGAGAGACGACTAGGTGTCATTGGGGGAGGGGTACAATGTAGCAGAGAGACGACTGGGTGTCATTGGGGGAGGGGTACAACGTAGCATAGAGAGACGACTGGGTGTCATTGGGGAGGGTGACAATGTAGCATAGAGAGATGACTGGGTGTCATTGGGGGAGGGGTACAATGTAGCATAGAGAGACGACTAGGTGTCATTGGGGAGGGGTACAATGTAGCATAGAGAGATGACTGGGTGTCATTAGGGGAGGGTGACAATTTAGCATAGAGAGATGACTGGGTGTCATTGGGGGAGGGGTACAATGTAGCATAGAGAGACGACTGGGTGTCGTTGGGGAGGGTTATGTAGCATAGAGATATGACTTGGTGTCCATAGGATAGGGTTAAAATGCTGTATGGATATTATTAGGGGATGGGTGATATTAGTCTTACAGTAGCACAAAAATCCATGCTTAAGGTAACTTTATTTCACTGTTAGCAAGGAATTTGTGCTTGGGTGCAGGCATCCTTTACGTTACTAAGCATTCTTTGCTTACACAGCTGGTGCAGAAATTTTGTGCTAACCATGTAATTGGTGACAGAAATCTATTTTAAGCAGAATATTCTCAGAGTGTCACAAGCTAATATAGTTATCCAAAAGTCTGATAAACAAAGTTAATTAAATTTGTTCAATGTGCAGGTATCTGAAGTTCGACTGTTTAGTGAAGAGGAGATTCAGCAAGACTTGTACATTGCCCTTTGTAGCTGGCCTACAGATAGCTCAAAGGTCCTAGTGTATGGATGGTTAGTATTGCTGTGTCTGTCCAACCAACTGTCATGGTGTTACTGATCATGAAACCAAGGGCTCTTCAAAATACATTAGAGAGGAGTACAGAAATTCACGAGCGGTAAGTTGGGGTTGAACCTCCTTGGTTTTTCCAAGTGGATACACAAGGTTCAACTCTAAGTTACTACAGAGGGCCTGATGAAACTCTTGTTAGAAGAAGTTGCCCAAAGTGCTTCAATGGGAATGCTAAACTGGAAAAGCCACCAGCTGTACTCAATGCGCCGTATTTTTGACCGCGTGAGGGCGCTCTCAAAAACATTTTTATCACTTCCGGGGGTATAAAATTATCGTCTGCTCAGCTACCTGTGTACAGTTTAGCATCGGCGTTCTGTCACTTCTGTGCGCAAGATAGTTTAGTCAGTGCTTCTAGAATCTAAGGTAATAATGGCTCCTTTAAAGGTCTTATTGTCCGTGGTGGATATGACGTCTGGTAGTAATGTTTCAGTCCTTAACTGTCTGGAGGAAGTATTTGAAGCAGTTTTTGTTTGCGGAGAACAGTTGTTTCTAAAAGTATAAAGAGGAAAGGATGAGCCACGCTTAACTGCCAGTTCTGATATTTTTTAGGATTAGATGCAGGGCTCTTTATTTCTTTAAAGGAGCCATTATTAATCCACCTTAGATTCTAGAAGTGACAGAACGCCGATGTTAAAACTGTACACAACTACCTGAGCAGATGGTAATTGCTTAAGTTATACCCCCGGAAGTGATACAATTATTTTTGAGAGCGCCCTCACGCGGTCAAAAATACGGCGCATAGCAATGGATTTTTGGCCAGTGTTGGAAGAAGTTAGGTTTTGCGGTAGCAATCTATGGCACAAATACAATGACAGGAAAGTGTGGCATGGGTTACTTCACTGTTATGCAGGCAGTGCCTAGCATATGGGAGATGCACCAGAGGGATGGTTAAATTTTAGATTTTCAGAGATGTTTATCATTGACTTTCTTGTGTCCCATACCTTGATCAGTTGTATGTCTTCCAAGCCACGTGCTGAAGAGAAGTTGATGTGCTATGTTACCATCACTGCTGTGCCTTCACTAACACCATGCCCAAAGTGCCTTCATCTCAAATACAGTACTGACTGTGAAAATATGTCTTATGCAGGTACGTCTTTATTAGAGTATTGCTTTTAATATTTATTGTGGCTGTCCAACATGGCCATTAAACCATGTTTACAAGTCCGCAAGAATTGTCATTGGTCTGCATCTGTGGTTTCCGTGCAACTTCATAATTTGTAATGGGAATTTAATTTTAAAAACCTTGTACACTGTATGAACATTCCATGAAGGAAGTTTGGAGGCACTAAACTTGCCAGCTGGACCATGTGGAATTTTGTTTTCACCACTCTTGTTTTCAGTAGCATTTTGCAAACATATCACTTTAAAAGTTAGAATAGTGTTCTTTATGAAAAAGGAATGTATTACTCTGCAGCTATAGGGTTCTCCCAATACGCAAACTAGCATATCGGGCAGATATGCACAAACTGCAGGTCGATGGGCGTGAATGGCGACTTAAGATCTAATTTACAAAGATCGTAAAATAAAACCATTTAATATGCTCCAGATTGCAAAGTAAATCTTTTAAAACCGAGCATAAACATCATGTAAAAATCATTCCAAGACCTTGTATCAATTCAGGGTTTAGAATGCCCCACTGCTCCTGGGGAGAACACTGAACAGAGACACAAAACCAAAGAGCACTGCATTTATGTTGTGACTGTGTGGTCACCAGTCGTCCCTGCACATCACAAAGTATGGTGTACCCAGTGTTGTGATGTGCATGCAGTACATATACAACATGTCCAAAGTTCAAGCTAACCAACAGTTAGCACGCTGTGATTGGCCGTTGAGAAATATTCAACAGAAAGATTAGCTGAGGACAGACTCAATGTACTTTCAGGAGCCAAGAAAAAAATGGCTGCAGAGTGTGGTGCAGGTCTGTGGATTCTGTACGAAACGAGGCTCGGATCAAGGTTGCTAAAAGATCAAATATTTTTAGGAATAGGGGGCCTTGTTTAAACTTTGCGTGTGGTGCTGGACAAAGTTCATTAATTTGTCAATGAGCAACTTTCTTATATGTCGACTCTTCTTTGAATTGTTTCTTAACTTTGAACACCGATCGTAAAATAACAAAAAAGATGTCTGTGCAAAAGAATATCTTATCAAACCAATCCTCAAATCATGACTCCATAAAATCTTTATAATCTTTCAAACACACAATTTTGCGAACTCTGCGCTTATGTTTTTTTTGTATTACATGTCGTCACCGTTTTCACGAAGAGCCAATTTGGCCATTCAACAAAACGTTCATGTTTAGAAAAAAACCCATTTGAAGTTAAACGATTTTTGAAATCACTGTTTCGCACACTGTTTGTCATTGAAACGTTGAAATTTTTCCAAGCATGAAAGTGGAGATCGTAAATCATGCAAATCTTTTGCTATTTTAATTACAGTTGGTTTAATTAATGAGTAATTAACTGTTTAACACAATTGTCTGTTCGTGAAAACTGCAAAACGAGGTGTGTGTGCAGCGCGTCGTGTACAAACCAATGCGTAAACGACAATTGTCTGTTCGTGAAAACGAAAATTTATATAGGTCATACAAATTGTCCCTTAGTGAAAACGTAAAGCGCAGAGTATGGTAGTCGTTTTTGGCACCATGCCAGCGCTATGTACTTCAATGTAACAAATGGCAAATCTAAAATTGTTTGTTCGTGAAAACAAAAAACTTATAGTTTGGTAAAATTGTCCTTGTGCTAATTTGTGTAATTAAAAAAGTATAACGTTTTATCACTTGAAACTTGGGGAAAATGTTGATATCAATAGTAACATTTAAAATATGTAAAAACATCGGTTTGTCAGAATTGCCTCTTCGTGAAAACGGTGACGATGTGCACTGTTTAAAAACTTACGGGGAACCTGACTTCGCACCAAGTGCTGGCAGTGACGCTTCGTCGCCTTGCCAAAATTCCAGACAATGGCATTTTACCCAAAATCTTGACAGGCATTTTTTAAATTTTTTTTTTCCCCAAAGAGTAACTTGTATCTCTGATGTACGCACAGAATGCTGCCAATGATATATCATTCTGCAAATGATGTTTTTGTGGATTTTTCATTTTCGTCCACTCTCATCCATTTAGACTAACTCCTTAGGCTTACAGACCCTTGCCAAGGTTGATAGATAATTGACATCGATTGTAGAAATATTGAATTGATCATCTAATTATTATTCTTTATTTAAGAACCCATTGCATCTTGGGCGCCTCCAGAGCTTGTGGATGAATTATCAGGAGCGACGGGGGCTGCAGCACCACCCTGCTGTCTCCAACACAGCTTTGCCGTCCACACCAAATATGAACTCTCACCCCCATTCCCATCCTTCTCACCCAAGCACAGCTTGGCTAGGGATGGCCTGGTGGTTCTAAACACCGGAGACTCCATCATAGCTCTGGCAGTCAACGTTGGGGACAGTGACCTGCCATCAGGGAGTCTTTACTCCCCTCTTCTGACTCCATCTCGGGGGTCCAGTACTCAGCGGTCAAGCTTATATAATGTGAGTATCCAGCATATCGGAGGGAACACTGACCCAATGCCAGGGGGACCTGAGGACAGTGCTGCCTACCCTCATCAGATTGATCGACACAGCAGAGCACTTGCTGCCATGGACTTGGATAGCTACCAACTCTGCGATGAGTGGGATTACCCTGAAAGTTCCCCGGCGATGTTTCTGCCAGACTCGGATCAGACGGACGATGAGGTTGAAAATGAGGAGGATCTGGCTCAGATACAAGTCCCGAGTTCGCCCTCCTTCTTGTGCAATACAAAGAGTAACTTGGTCAGAAGGACAGATGGTGATTGTGCACTCCAGACTACCTCAGGACAACTCACTGGTATTTCTAGCCCCCCTTGGTGTACACCAGAGCATGTCGGTTTATCCTCTACAGACCCTACCTTCTCAGCAGCTTTGCCTGAGATACAAGTAACTCCTCAATCCCCGTGTAGCAGTGGGGACAGAATAACAGGTGCCACCATTCCACCAGGGAGAAATTCACCTTCAGATCCCACTCCGGTAAATAGTACTTTGGAGACTGCAGATGAATGGACTCACTGCAGACGTCCGAGAGGTAAAAATCAATTTAGAAATGCCAACCAATGCAATCAGAATGAAAGCTCACCTGGCTCTGTGGGACACGAGCTCTACCACACTGGAGGAAATCATGCACAGAAAACAAACCCCATCAGTGGTGATAAGAGCACAACCACAAACAATTGCCTGGTGGGACCTTACATGAGTTGGAACAGTCCACTCCGGTGTGGGGGATACACCATATCAGACAGGGGAAGCATGTGCGGGGACGACGGGGATCTGGGGAGTGAGATCGAACAGCATTGCCCTTATCATTATCGACCAACAGAGGGCAGTACACAGGGGAGCCAGCGAACAATGCAGGAGTGTACATGTAGGTTACAAGGGTTTACTTATTCAGTACGGAGGTATATAGAGAGGGCGTCCTACCATGATTACCTGCAGCCTCTTGAACCTGACAGTAAGTACAAATATGAATGTTAATGATAACAATGAACACTTATAAAGCAGCTTAATCCGCTTCCGCTGATATTCACTCATTGTTCTTTGACAGGTATGCAGAGTTATGAATTATCAGATCCATTTTTTATGCAGCAGCCCAACTTGCTAGAAAATTACGGATCAACCCCTCCTCTTAGTGATAAGCAAAACACTCAGGAGCAATGTTTTTACATGTACACATGTATGTCCCAACCAAAAGAAGATAATGGCAAAGTGTATTACTCAAGGACGATGTATCCCACACTCTGTTGATTTGAACACCAGAACTTAAGTTCAATATGCTCGGCCGCTCAATCATGTGGATACAATTTAACTCAGTTGTCTCCCGTTTCCCAATCTACTCCACGGCAGTAAATTAACAGCAGGACAAGTTCTTATTTGAACTTTTAAGCCTTTGGTTTCCACTCTACTCCACGGCAGTAGTTCAAGTGTCAGAACAAGTTCTTAACTGAACTCAGTAGTCTCCTGACTGATTCCCAATCTACTGTGCAGCAGTAGATAAACAGCAGGACAAGTTCTTATTTGAACTTGGTAGTCTCCTGATTCCCAATCTACTCCGCAGTAGATCAACAGCAGGACAAGTTCTTATGTGAACAATTCTGCACAACAAAGTAGACATCACATGGTGACAACAAACAGAATGTACTTTTATTCTGTAGTTTGAAATCGTCATACTTGGCAAACACATATTAGAATATTAGTTCTTTTAAAGTTTTCTTTGTCACTTTTGGTTGTTCTTAACGAGTAGATTTAATTTGAGGGAATATTTTTTTCATTTTCAGCATTTGACTACCACAGTATGGTTCCATTAGTTGTGTGTGGTACCCAGAAGTCTCCTATGGTCATCACCAACAGATCTCCAGTCTTTGAGGTACCATTTTAAAAAAAATATTATTAAAATAACTTTTCTCATATGTTTGAGCTGCACTTTATTTATGAAAATGCCACAATTTGTCAATAAACGTAGATAAATGCCTTTGCAACTACTGCAATTTCCTGGGTATAAGGCGCTCGGTGTACAAGGCAGTGTACCCCCAAATCACCGAAACATGATTCAAGTGTTTATGTATAAGGCGCACCGCCCTATAATAATAAATGTCACATGTACATCACAAAGCGCTGTGCAATAAAAAATCCATAAGTTGTTAAGAAATACAGTCGACTCCCGTTAATACGAGCACGCATATTACGAGGTTCCGGTTAATACAAGGTTTTTTGCCGGTCCCGAACTGTCCCGTGCGTGTTTCAATGCATTTAAATATGGATTATACGAGCACGGTAGTAGCGAGAACACGGTTACAACGAGGTAATTTTGTCGGCCGTTACGAGCAAAACATTGTTTTCAACCCTTTTGTAACGAGAATAATAAAAAGCCCAACAAAGGAAATACCTCCAACAGCTTGAAAATCGTTATTTATGGTTTGTAAGACAGTCAATAGAGGTGCTAACTGGACGCTATCGCTAGCAATGCTGATCCGAAACTGGAGTCACGAGTCAGCGAGCAGGTTGCTAATTCCAAACTCCGGACAATGGTGAGATTAGGAGGCTTGCATGGTTCAAACATGGTTCAAACAATGGAGCAAATTCCATATTAAGTCAGCATTCATCAATTCATGTGAAATCTTCAGAAAAGATACTGATCCATTGAGTTTTTACAAGTGCATGATGTGCATTTTCAGCAGAAAAAATACCACCGCAACTGAAAAGCTAAAATATTTGCGCGATCAATATTAAATGCAACAGCGAGATTTCCCTGGTATCCCGCGTCAGCAATGAACCATCTAACATTACACTGGTGGTTACCAATGAAAATCAAGAATTTTTTTGTGGGCTGCTGCGACCAAAGTTTTGCACCGAAACTTCGCTAAAACAAGAACAGCAAGTTAAAATCTCAGACATTTTTTCAATCATGTAAAATGTAAATTGAGTTTATAAAATTGACTTTCAAACTGAAATAACTCAATTAAAACATTTTTATTAGCCCAATTTTGTGCTTGTTTGTGCGGTACATGCACACACTATGCACACAGTTATCCATGTATTGCAGCAGCCTTGTCTGTGTACACGTGCAGCCATTATGTCATGCACATTGTGCATAGTGCATTGATTATCACCGTGATCGGATATTACGAGCTTCGGATATAACGAGGAAAACGGGCTGGTCCGGCGGACCTCATATTAACGAGAGTCGACTGTAAAGATAAATTGATTATTAAGAAGCAACATGACTGTTAATGTAGAGGCTCCGCAGGTCCCATTCACTGTTGTTACAACATTACATACATAAGCCATTGTATTGGTAATATAACACTTACCCGAACGTAAAAGGATTGTATATTTTTTAATCATGAACACATCGTTTCACATTTTTAATATATTTAATTTCTTTTTAATTTTCAAGAAAAAGGCAAAAATTGCTCAATGGTTTTTTTCACACACAATGAGTGTGATGTTGTCCCAAAATTTCCTATAAAGACTTTTGAAAGTCAGATAAGCCACATACACAACAGCTCTCTCTTTGGAGTAAAAGTTTGAGAATCTTGAAAAGGAAGACACTGTTGGCAAGATCAATTTTAAAATTTGTCAGTAGAATATGGAGGAGGGAAGGAAAATAATATAACATGTTCTTTGAATGCCATCTTTTTGCAGGGGTCCCATGTTGAAGTGAAGCAGTTAACAATGGATGCTGAACACTACCTCTGTGTAACTATTCAGACTTACGCCCCCTGGGCCAAGCGCTACATCTCCTTCACAGACTATGACATGCAGATTCTTGATGTAAGGCAGTTTTTACCAAATAGTTCATGACACATTCCTTGCTTAATGTATTGTCTCAGATGGAACCCTCTGTCTGAGAGACAGTCAGGCTCCTGGTGGACTAATCAGTCGGCTTCATTGGTCATGTGTTGTAGCGTACACTGGCATAGCTTAATGGGACACTAACTAAAGTCAAAGTTGAATGTTCCAAAACAGAGAAGCCAAAACTCTTTAGCGTCCCTTTTTATAAATTCTGTCAGTATCTAAGCGTAAAATGTTAAATTGTTTTCTAGTGTTTAGAAATTACGGTGATGTACTTTTCAAAGATGTTATCACTGATATGGTTTTATTGGCAGCCGGCCTTCACAGATTGAATTTATCATTTTTTCTGGTCATTAGGTCTGTTGTGATTCCTGTAGCGTGGTTGTCATGGTAATAGCTCTTATCAGGGCGTGGCCTGAGCCTAAAGTTCCACAGGATGTTTTTGAGTTTGATGACGACCCTACACAGTAAGTGACCCATACTCTTCTGCCATTGAATCTCATAGCGAATAAAAATGTCATTAAAGAGGGAGCTTGAACCTTTTGTTGAAATTTTGAACAAATACATGCTCCTCTGTCTTTCTATTACCTTTACCTCTACTTATTACCTTTGGATCCGGTTTATGACATTGAGGGGACACATGGATTTCGACGTTACTCCCTGTGCCTTTTTGCTTACAGGTGACCTCAATCTTTTTACCCTATTCTCACATGTCACTTCCCACCAAATTGTTTGGACTTTAATTATTAGATTGGAATGCCTTACTCAGTGATAAGCAGTTGTTATTTGAGCCTACAGCCCTCAGTCCTTCTGAATCCTTCATTACAGCAAAGAGATAAAAGGATTTTGGAGGGTTGTGGATAAAGTCTGAATTCTAACAAACCCCAACCCTTCAAAATCCTACCACATATGTTGTTTGTTTCTGTTGGACTGAGCACTGCACTATATTTTGTATACTGGGGTTTTCAGTTTACTTGTTTATATTTATTAAGTTTGTGTCATGTATATTGTGCAATTGTAATTTTAACTTCTATATTTTTATAAATATTTCACTGACCATTTTTTTGTCCTCACTGCTTTACTCTGATTGGTTTTTAGCCACCCCGTTGTTACTAAACTAATACGTTTGATTGGCTAAAATTTTCCCTCTTTTTTCTAGATACATTTTCATTATTCTTTGCTTCTCTTTTTTGCTGTAAATGGATATGTTTATGCCTCTTACAAGAGTTCGAGTTAAAAAGAGATAAGTTTTGGCCTTGATATTTCCCAAACATACAAAGTATATGCTCTTTTATCTAATCATGGTGTTCCTGTAACTTAACGTCTTCCCCTGTATCTTTTTATTTTATTATTTCAGCGAGATGCCAAAACTTTACGAAACAGGATTCAAATTCTCCTGGAATCTGAAAACAGGTAGATATTTATTGGCCATTTTATTACCTGTAAAATCTTAAGAAGTGTGCTTTTGAGATTAGGGCCAATGTTACGCTTGTGCTGACTGTAGGTGGGAAATCAGAGCTTGTGGTAGCAGAAAAAATACACTCTTAATGTAAGCGTATTTTCCAGGTCATTGAGGACTTTTTGCTTGTTCACCTCCATACTTCATGATATCGAGCATTCTTCTTTTACACAGCTATCACACACAAAAAGACGGTAACCCTGTATCAAGCTGAGAATTGTTACCGTAAGCGCAAAATTCTTTGGTAAGCAGTACCATGAAACTTGACCCAAAAGAAAATGCAAACTGTAATATTGTGTTTCCATTTATAGAACCATTGTTGACACATTGGCTTTGCTTTTGCATTCACTTTGCAGTAAAAACTGGGCTAATGAGCAGTATTGCCACATATTTGTAAAATATGTTACTAAATGTACAGCTTTGTTTTTACTATTGGCTGGAACCCAGCATCTATTTTTACTTAATCACCAAAGGCAATCACAGGGCAAGGCACCTCTATGAGAGAATTTTGATTAATGAACAAAGCCATTGAGGAAATTGCCTCCAATTGTCAGAATTCACCCTTCTTTGTATATAACAAGAAACACAATAAAGGGGACCACTTTGCTTCTGTCATGTTGGCGGTTTTTTCATCAGTTGCAGTTTTTGTGTCAAGTACCTGAAACCACCCAACAAGTGCTCTAATGTGTGAATTGACATGCAGACTTTAGTGAACATATTTTGAGTTGATTAGTATTATTAGCTTTTAATTACTCTCAAGTTTAAATTAAAAAATTAACAAACAAGTTTGGTAACCTTTTCAGTAAATTTGTGACAAAAATTTGAGAGTAATTTTAAGACAAATTTTCAAATTAAGAAACTCAAATTATTTTCAGTGTAAGCCTGCATGCCATTTACATGTTGAAACCCATTTTTGGTGGTTTCAGGTACTTTCAGGTACTTTCAGGTACTTCATAAATATTACAATCATTGGGAAAACTGCTAAGGTGGTGGTTCCAAAGGGGTGCCTTTTATTGTGTTTCTTGTCATAAGTTAATTGTCTTGACCTTTGCTCTGTCACACAAATATTCATTCTTTCATCTCCTCAAAAGTTAAGTATACAGTACCATGACTTTTGTGAAAATGTAAAGTGAACTATCAGGCCTAATCTTATTTTGCAGTGAACCATGACTTGGAAGCATATCTGCACCAACATGATTAACATTTTAATTTGTTTTTTCTTTTTTTACCTTGTGGCATTTCCTTTTATCTTTCCAGGTCAATACCAGACTATCGAGGTCGGTGAACTCAAGGAATTCAACCAGGCTGAACTGTGGTAAGAAAGAAAAACCCACAAAGTAGATGACTCTATAACAGTTTCTGTTTTAATCATAATTCCTGCTTGGTTAGTTTTAATAGCTACCAGAAAAGCTAACTTCTGGAAAAAATATTTAACACTATTTGTTATCAGGGTTGAATAATAGAAAGATCTTCAAACAGCAGAAACCTAGAATGAACTGGACTTTTAGTGTTTGCGAAAACAAACACTAGGTGTTCGGGTATCACTGGGGTTAGTGTTGTGTCATTGCGTGAGCTATTTCATTAAGTTGAAGTTTGGTGCTTTTACTGTTTTGTGGTGTGCCTAACAAGCTACAGAAAAGTCTAAAAAAGCACACGATCAAAAGCCTGACATTTGATTGTAAGTGAGGTTTGCATAGACGACTGTTTTAGAGACTAACAAAGCATAAAGCCAAAATCAGGTTGCTTGAACCTTGAACAGAGACTAGAGTACAAGCATGTTTGATGGACATGGAACCTTGTGGTCAATGGAGTGAAAGCCGCTCACTGTGCAACTGGTTTAGACCGCGCATTGTGTGTGTTTTCAGTGCAGTTATTTTCCCGTGGTTTAATAGTAGGTCAATGCATACCCTATTTCAAACAGAAGTGAAGGTCAAATAGGTTACATATCTGTGGCAAAGTTTTAGAATGCTTAAGGACCGACAACCTGATGTAAAATTTGTGAGTAGTGTGTGTGTAAAAAGTATGAGTATTTCTTAAAGTGTGAATTTTGAAATTTTCAACTTCCGGTTTGAACAGAAAGTCAAGGTCAAATGGTATAAGACTTCGTGTAGTATTTGCTAGATTTTTCATGACCTCTCCGATGATGTATGGGCTATTTTCCCCGAACACCTAAAAAAGCAAGCATTCTGCCCGAACACCTAAGAACATTGTTTAATTGATTTTTGTTTGTTTTTTGTTTTTTTTGTTTGAGCATATACATGTAGATACCCTGGTTTTCCTCATGCATTTGCTAGCTTGTTGGGTTGATATGCGCATATTACGGATCGCTATGTGAAAATTATGTGCAGGTCCACCAGCCCTCCCCCCCTCAAAAATAATTAAAAAGATAATTAACAATTCACAAAAATCATAAACTAAATCATAATCATTAATAATCATAACTTATTTAAAATGCTGCATATCTACATGTATATGCTCATATGCTTTACACTACCACTCACAATTCTTCAAACTTATTTTATAAAAACTAAACCTTAAAATGAAAACATTTGCTCATTCCGTTTTATTATTTACTTATTATTTTATTTACTTATTTACTTATTTGTTTATGTATTTATTTTTTATATTTTTTATTCTAAAGTGTTTTTGTTTACTTATTTATTTACGTATTTATTAATTATTTGTTAACACTTTTTATTTATATATTTTTCTATGGTCTTTTTTGTTTTTCTAGGGCCTACTTACTTGCTTGGTTACTTCTTAAATCATCTTCTTTGTACTTTCTTGTACTTATTTTGTTTGTCTTGGTCAAATAAATAATAATAATAATAATTATATCGAGGCATTTCGAGGACCTCGTTTCACTTCAGCTTGCTCGGCCAAACTTGCAAAATTAAGGTCTAGAAAGCACTAAAAAAAAATTGAAAAATCCTAGGGTCTGAATACAGGTTCACATTGGTGACAGTTTATTCAGTCTATTCAGGCTCTCACTAAACACGTCTTTTCATCTGCTCACCTTGCTGGAAGATCAATGCCTAAAACAATGCATTGATAACCATTTAATTGAGATAACAGGCACTGCATCTCAACTCCAAGAGTTATGCTCTAACCAAGAGTATGAACATCTACAAGCTATCATACTATTGTAGTAAATTTTACCCCTTAGCCTTTCTGCTACCCCTCCAATATATTTGGTTCAGCTTGCCCCTCACATCAATCACACACCTTGGCAGGGTGTGTATCAGTCCAGCCCAGGTATTGTTAGTTTCTTTTGTTCACTTGGTGTGTGGAGGCCTATTCAAAAAACCATGTGCAGGCAGTCTGCTGGGTGCTGTGCTTGAGTAAGGTTGTACTGGTAAATTTGGTGGAGGGCTGTGTAAGTTTTGCCTGGGCGTGGCCGGAGAGAGCCCCACTGCTATGACCAAGTAAGTTGCAAGCATTGACTGTTAAAAACCCCCCTGCGGTGTGAAACAGACTTATGGCAGTTCCACCATAATCTGTTTCACACCATTTGACCATCACCAAGCCCCATTCATTAGCCTTATTTACAGTTGTTATTTCCGGCCGAAATCCTCTAAAACTTGCAGTAATGCAGCCTTAAGCTGCCCTAAAATCATTTGTAACCATGAGAGTAAGATTAGGGATCGGTCCAACCCACAAATTTATAGCCATATGTAAAGTAGTAGTAGTACCAAACAAATTAAGTGGAAGTAAGTGCATATAACTCTCGCTCTTGTCCTGTGATTTATTCCATTGGTCCCGCTGTGACCCAGTCCACGCTACACTATCCAATGGCAACTACCTACGATCCACCCTAATGTGCAAACAGAACAAGAAAAGCAAGAATGTCCAAGCTAAAAAAGAAATACATTCATAGACGTTTCCACAGTAAGAGGGCAACTATTGTTCCTGCTACTGATAGGTCGCTATAGGTTGAACTCCTCTCAAGTGGCCTTAAGTTTTGCCCAACACTCGGAGAACCGGACCAACTGTCTTTCCAACAAGACATGGCCCAATTCAACCGTAGGTTACGCCTATGTGAATATTTTTATGTAGAGCCATCCACAGAGGACGAGTCATCTGTTGACTTAAAAATTCAAAAACGGCTACGAACCCTAGATACAGGTTCATGTTATTGGCAGTTTTTTCCATTAAAAAAACCTTTTCTCTTTGCAGCAAAACTTGGAATCCCGGCCGTGTGTTATGCCAGAAACTTCAGCGTGACTGGGCGGTCCCACAAGGCCACAACAGGGGTGTACATGTACTCACAAATGAAGCAGTGTTTAAGAGTAAGTAGTGTACTAGGCATCTTTTCGAATCTAGGCTTAGGCTCTGGTTCTGGCCAGGGTTCCGTCATCAATCTTGAAACATTAAGAGTAAGTAGTTTACTAGGCATCTTTTCCAAATCTAGGTTTAGGCTCTGGCTCTGGTTCTGGCTGGGGTTCTGTCAAAACATAACATGGTTTGTCAACTTACAATACCGAGGGAGATAATATCTAATGTCCATCAGAAATAAACCTTGTTGGGGGTTTCGGTCTTTCCACCCAAACCACCTTTGTTTTCGTCAAGATTTTAAATTTTTTTGCTATTATTATTATACTTTTGTTCGAAAACTCTCATAGCATTTACACGTGAAATTTGTTATTGTTCGATCTCAGAAACTTCAGTCTTAAAAAGACACAAAAAATACATCAAATGAAAGCCTGTGCTCTAACTTAGATCCATCAGCAGTTCAATCGAGGTTTTTTTTAATCCTTTGTTGACGATATTAACGATATAACTAGACATTGAGTTTTTTGTTTACTACAAAAACAAGGTGTTCGTGGTGAGCGATTGTTTGAATACGTAACGACATTCAATCCAATGCCTGGTTCAAGAGTTATGAATTTTTCAAAACGTATACATTAACTTCCGGTTTGGACCGGAGGTCAAGGTCAAGTAGGGTCACATTTTGTGTAGCGCGGGATTAGTTTATGAAGACCTTTTTAGATGATGGATGGATTGTAAACATCTAATATTTGGTTCAGAAGTTATGATTTTTCAACTATAAAGTTTCAAATTCCGTTTTGAACCGGAAGTCAATGTCAAATGGGGTCACACTTTGTGTATCATCCATTTAGTTTTTGAATACCGTTCTGATGATATGAAGATTACAAAAATCCAATGTTCGGTTCAGGAGTTAAGATTTTTTCAAATACTAAGCTTTGAGTTTTCAAAAAATTGTAAAAAATAGTTCGATGACGTCATCATGACGTCACTTTACATTTCAAAAGCCATGGCCATTGTCTAACAGTACACCCAGTTTTAACTCAATCGGCTGTTTAATTTAGTAGATACACGGCTCCAAAAAGTGCACCTTTAGGGCCTTACCACGTGACACATGATGTCGTCATCATACTACGACTCTGCAAATATGTTGTCTGCATAAAGGTCATTATGTATACCAGTTTTAAGAGATTCTCATTAACTTTGCCACAGACATCTAGTAAAAGTATGTTTTCAACCTGCCGCTAGAGGGCGCTTTTGACTTGAGTGACGTCACCGGTCATATTTTTTTAAACCAGACACTTGCCAGAAAACAACATTGTAAAAACAGCTCAAAAAAAGTTGCCACTTTCACGTTACTTGGCACTTCCGGTTTCGACCGAAAGTAGAGGTCATGTGAGGTCACGCTCACGACAAAAAAGTTAGATCTAAATTACCTTGGTATAATCCCGCAAAAAGCAACCTACGGTCCCCTGCCTTGATTTGATATAGATTTTGTAAGATTTAAAAAAATAATGTTAAAAAACCTTATAATTCGACGCCTGATGACGTCGTCATGATGTCATGAGAACTGTGCCGTCCTCGTATTGAGGTTCAACTGTCTGATGAGTTTCAAGGTTCAATTCAGTTTCAATCTTGAGTTATGCTGTAGAGAAGAGTTCCAGGGAAGAAGACGAAGAAGAAGATGAGAAGAAAAAAAAAACGGAACAAAAACAAAGAGGTGTTCGTGCTTGTATTGCACGAACACCTAAAAACACGTATCGTCAAAAAAGCACAATCGCCATGTGTGTACATTGCACGTAAAACACACTGTAAACTAAATTTATACAGGCTTACACAGAGAGCCATTATGTGTCACAAGCGTTGCATCGTCGTTCGACCTTTGTACCAGCCTTTCATTCATGCATTATTTTGGTTCACTGCTTCGCTTCTATGGTTTATCTTATGATGGCAGATACAAACAACGGTGATCTTGTATAGCGCCCTGTTGCTTGTGGAGAGTCCTCAAACTATTAAATATGGAAGCGTTTGGGGATATTAGTAGCGGTTTATCATCACACAATTTCATTGAATTCTCTAACCACAACTCATTTTAAGGTCTGTGAGGTATAGTTTATTAATAAATTTAGCCTTGGCGAAGTAGTTAAATTTATTATTTAAAAGTTATTAGTTAAAAATTTATATCGTCTGAACCATATGCCAACAGTTATAGTTGTTGTGTCATCTTATGTTGTAAAATATGGCACATTAAGCATGTTATTTTAAAAATGCACCGTCTTTTACATTTACTTCAGGTCAAACAGGAAGCTCTCAAATGTAAAGTCCATATCTCGTGAACAACATGTCATAAAGTCAAACTCTTTGAGACGTCTTGGAGCTAATCAAACATTTGTTATTATTAAAAACGTGACCCCACCTTGATCTTTTCGTTCGGTCCAAACAGAAAATTCAAATACAAAAAATAATACATATCTATAACCACATGTCATAAAGCCACAATCTTTGGGCCGTCTTGTAGCTTTTTACAAAGTTAGTACGAAAAACATGTTTTCGACATCCTGATGTCATCATGTGTGAAATTAATTATTACATTAATTTAAATGTTTATCATTGACAATACAACCGAAACCCCAGTGTTTGTTTGTTACAACTCATTTCTAGTTATATTTGTTTTACAATACCTCATACATATTCGGTGGCATGTTTATGGTGCACAATAATCTCTAAGAGAAAAACGCGTATTGACAATTACCTGTGCCACCATATACATCTTTTCATTTGTATGGAACTAGGGCAATGTTCGCGCGTGCGTACTACCTACATCCATGCAGCAGCTCCAGGTATGCTTCAGTAATCTTGTACGTAGTAGACTATTGCATGTGCACCAGTCTACTGCGCATGCGCATTTACTCTGTTTGTGAATAATTGCACGCTTTGTAAACAGCAAAATTCATATCTGGCATGTGATGGTGAATGGACTGGTGAGATTACCTAGAAATGGTTTCGTGTGGATTTCCTCAAGTGACGTGACCTTAACATTTGTGTCTGTCCATTTTCTTTGACAGATAAATCTCTGAGAAAGTTATTGGATCCAGTGCACTATGTAGCTATCGTACTGACGTGATGATCGCGGCCAAGTATAATTTCCCACATCTCTGCTGTTAATCATTAAAGATCTAATTCTATCAAAGGGTGTTGACCTAATACACCAGACACAATAATCTTGGTTGCGCCATATTGAGAGTCAATGTCCCTGTGTGTTATGTAGTGTAGTGCGCTTATTAGGTGATGCTGCATTTACGCGCTAACTACAATTTTCATGTGCAATTTGACTCCCAAAATGGTGATTGTTGCAGACAGTTACCATGTGGGATTTTGGTTCAAGGGTTCATGTGGGATTTTGGTTCAAGGGTTCAATAGACCTTAATTTTTCAAAGTCACAGCCGCAAGTTTTCCAAACCTTTGTTTGCAAAAAGATTTGGACTGCCGTCACTGCGCTCTACTCACTTCTGAAAAATACAGTTTAATTATTTTGGCAACAAAGTTGTATTATCAACTTACTTTTTTGCCATCTTAAAATTGTTTTGCCATTTTTAAAGCCCCCCAAAACACCTCAGAATAATGTTCGCCACCTGTTGCTGATGTTTGCTAGCATTGGCAGTGCACATTCTTTTTGGGCAGAATTTTTTTTGCAAATGTTTGCACTGTCAGCGCAAGGGTAATGCACCCCTGGCCAAGATCTGATATTTCCTGGTAACATATTCTTTGCTATAAAGCAAAGTTTATCTGTGCTTAGAAAATGTTTGTTAAAAACTGCTGTGGTCAATATGTACAAAACTGCTTAGTGCCAAAATGTTTAACTTTAATAGCAGATGCAGGTTACCAGCCAAAATGCCCTTTGATAACAGTTTGCGGCTGGTTCACTGAGCTGCATTTTCTGAAAAACAGCTCTGTGAAATTTGGCCTAGGAACACATATTTGTCTAGGGTTATCAGCAGTTATAAGGCTATGCAAAATAACTACAGAATTTGATTTGACTTTGGACTATACACTACAGTACTTAAGTTTGTATCGTACTTTATTTGTATAGCACTTTATTTGTATAGCATTCCGTAACTTAAACATTTATTTTCTGCATTTGGCATCCTATCCCCTCTATCAAATTGTTGCCATTAGAAAATCATTTATATTTATGGCAGTGTCATGAGTTATTAATTAAATTTGTTAAAATTGTCATTAATTGTTTTACACAGGTGTATATGTTTAGTACATGAGAGTGGAATGGTTTTGTTTTGACTCAATTCACCTGTGGTCATCGCATGATAAATCTTCCTTGTGCCATTTCAAGAGTCAGATTTTCAGTGTGTTACTGTGCAGTGTGCATTTCAGGAGAAACTGTGCGAGATGCACTCCATATCATTTTGATATCCCATGCATCATCTGGAAACAGCACAAAGTTGTTGTGTTCAGGTTAAAATTTGTTCTCTTATTACATGCATCTAAACCTCCTTACCTTAAATGTAGTTTTACCGTTATTTATTTGATATTTGAGCTATTCCATACTTTTCTTCAGTATTCCTTTTTGTTAATATAAGTGTTTGTTAAAATTTGCTGTTATCTTTTGCAATTCGAGGCTTTTTGAATAACAGTATGCTGACATTATAAATTATGCGAAACTTTTTTGGGTGTCCTTAATTGTGACAAATTACATGTGTGAGAAATAAATTAATGACAAAATTGTCTGGGGAATTATCAGCAGAATTAATATTTATCAATCAATTCTGAACCATTTCTTAGTGGATTTGTATATTATGCTGAAAGTATTAAAATGACATATGCAAACTGTTCTGTAAATATTTTAATGTTTGAGTATTCTGGCGTGTTTGGAGTTGGTTTTGAAATTTCTTGTGGATCTTACGGGTTTTACTGTCTACCCAGGGTGTGTTATTTTGAAGTGCTGACCAATATGATACAACACAAATTGTCTCAATTTAACCACCTATTTATAGCTATAAACTTACACATAAAGTGTAAATTGCTGTGCAGGAAAGGCTGTTATACCTAAAATGGTTTTGAATAAACATCAAGTTCTATATTTGTGCATAATTAATTAGATCCCTCCCATTTCATTCTAAACAAACTGACAGATAGCCCTCCACAGGTGTTATCCATAAAGCATCCATGACGTTGTACATCGTGTTTCTCTGGAGGTGACTATCTCATTCCCAACATATACCTGATGATTGGGGTCTTGAATGTGGACTCAAAAACTGTGGGGACAAGCTTGCCGATATGTTGCATATGCATGAGAACAATGAGAGTATGGTTCATGGAGTCCTTAAAGAATTGGTGGGACTCCCCCCATTCCCACAATATTGGTGGTTAGTAAGCATTGATTGATCAAATACATGAATGCTCAACATACACAATTGGCTGGCTTAATTGTTTCATCATCAGGGCCCAATTTCATAGAGCTGATGCTTAAGCATAAAATATTGCTTAAAATCTTTTTGCTGAGCAGAAATGAGCAGGATACCAGTCACAAATTGATGATGATGATGATTTACAGCATTTGTATGGCGCCATATATCTGTTTCAGAAACCTTCAAAGGCACAAGATAGCACGATGTAATGGTTTACAAGGTGTTGTGGCGCAATATGCAGCAAATCAAACCAGGAACCCAGGGCCGCCGGAACCGGGATTTTCTTTTTTAAATGTGGAATTTTTTTATTTATTAATTTTTTTGTTTAACTATCTGCCTGCTTAAAAATTGGCCACAAGTGTGTGTGGTGTCTTTTCCCCCTTTTAGGCACATGGAGGCTTGGTTTGTCACCCCTCAAAATGCCAAAAGCTAAAAGCTTACAGGACCCCCACCTTACAGGGCTTCACCCCTGGACCCCACCATCGGTTTTACAGAAATTTTTCAAGTAAACTTATATGTAAACTTATAGTAAATTTATATGGATCTGATTTCCTATAAAAGTGTGTCTATTTCTCTGTTTTAAGCACATGGAGGCTTGATTTTTAACCCCACAGAACGCCAAAGGCTCAGAGCTTCAGGGGAATGTTTTCCCCCTGAACCCCCAACGGGGCTTCGCCCCTGGACCCCACCAGGGGCCGTAAGGCTGGCCCCTGGACCCCACCCATTTTTTGTCTTCCCTCTAAACACCATTGTGCACCCCCCCCCCGTGTAAAAAAATCCTGGATCCGCCCCTGCCCCCCACTTTTAAATACCTTCCGGCGGGCCTGTTTAACCGGCAGTCATAAATACCTCGGAGAGTTTATCCATTCTGATTGGTGAAGAGCGTGTCACGTGGCTGTGTTTAAACAGATGATACTGCACGGCTAGAAGTGTTTAAACACACCTGTGGCGCACAAGGTTATACGCAGGCGCTAATTTACGCGAAACGCAATCGCCACATACTGGTATTCAATCTAAAAACATGTTAGTGTTATGACGCGCGCGTACGCACAACTGTTGAGCGTTGTACGTATATCCTTCGCGAAACAGGGCTCGAGGACGTGACAGAAAATGAAAGTTAACAGAAAAGTGGAGATTTTCCAACAATATTACGCTTTTTATCAAAAAGGGCATTTATGAATGGGAATAAAAGAGTAGTGACTTGGTCTTAACTGACCATTTAAAACCTTGCAGGGCCGTGGCCGTGCGATAAAGGACCTGGCTTCGGCTCGGTCCTTTATCACACGACCACGACCCTGCCGGTTTTAAACGGCCGGTTAAGACCGCGTCACTACCCTTTTATTCCCTTATTACACAACACACGGGACCAACAGCTCTACATCCCATCGGAGGGATGCACCAATAATGGATAAGTGTCTTGCTTAAAGGACACAAGTGTCATGACCAGGACTCGAACCCACACTCTGCTAAACAGAAGCACCAGAGCTTGAGTCCAGTGCTCTTATCCGCTCGGCCACGACACGCCATTGTACACACTACATTTTAGTTTGGCTGGTAACCTTATTCTGGTAAGCATATTTTGTTGTGCTTAGTTACTTCTTGTGCAACTCTATGAAACTGGGCCCTGATCATAGAGGTAGAAACAAGGTTGTAACCATCTTTCCGAGGGTTACAATCATTGAAGCAGCCATGTATTATCTGGCTTTCTCTTTCAGACTGGTCTGCCCTGCCTGCATACAGTCACTGATTAGTTAGAACAACTAGGACTCTTTTGAACTGTTCGTCTATTCGCAAGCAGCTCATGAATAGAGCTTCTGCTAGAACTATGAGGTTCGTTTTAGTCATAAACTTGTAGTTGTACTTAATAAGTATAGAGTAGAGGAGTAGAGACCAGAGCGGGTTACGACCACGACAAAGGAATTCACCTTTACATCTGACCTTTTGAAGGCATTCCGAATATCGTGGCGGGTCTGTTGGTCATCTGCACCAACTGGCATGATTAAATACACTTGTAGGAAGATTGTCTCTCGCATACTTCTCAAAGTCATCTAAAGTTATCAAGTTGTTGTGATCCACTCCAGACATACTGTGCAATGTGTTACTGACTGTTACTAACAGTGTTAGTCTTAGTGATTTATTGTGTAAACGTGTTGAGTCGTCTGCAAAGTCAACCATTGGGGTGCCATCAACCGTCGTAACTAAATTAGGTGAATCAAATAATTGTTGATTTATTTAGTGATGATATAAAAACACTTCCAGTTACTAGAGCAACTGATAGATTGCTCAATGGCAAAATCAGTTGAAGGGTCAGATATAGTATGACCGGGGAGCAAAGGTCGACCAATTGTGGTATCAGTAGGTTGCTTAATTAAAGGAACAATACAGAATTGGTTTTTGCTAACAAAACAGTTGCTGGCAGTGTAAGCACTTTATGTAATCCACCATATACATAAACTGACAAACCTGTAGAGGTTTGAGATCGATCGACCATCTTGGTCACGAGAAAATAGTGAAAAACCGATTACACATTTGCATGAAATCATATAGATTCAACAAATGAATAAAACGCTCACTGAGCGATAAACTCCAATCGGAAAATTAGTTTATTCATTTCTCATCAAATATGGCATTTCAGACAGAAATATTTCAAGGGATGTTTTCTACTATCATCATCATTAGACCGTGTAAGTTTAATGTAAATTTGTGATCAAAAAGTATATTTTACAAGTTTTGTTCTTACCAATTCTGTAATGTTCCTTTAAATCAGACTCATATAATTTTCAGTCAGTCTAATTTCGAACATCCAGCTGATATGGAGACTTCGTTGTTTAGGGGATTTCCCTAATCACATGGGCGTTCTCGACCAGTAGGACGGTGGGAGGGGTGGGTATGAATAAAAGAGGGAACAATCCACTCTAGTCTTTAAAATGGCCTGAACAAATTGAATTACGAAATAGAAATACAACAAATGTACTATGGAGAAATCTTGACATTAGTAACGTTTTCCTATGATTAAATAAAATTGATTTAAAATTACCCATCTCAAGTCTTTGTTCCTGAATGTGTAAGAGTTTTTTGTCTCGGAAAACCTCTCTTTTAAATGTCAATCTGTGTTAAATTTCACTTTATATTTTATGAATCCAACTGGATGTTTTGAGCTTCGCTATTTGTCATTGCATGTGAGCTTCGTTTTTAAATGACAACGAAAGGCGCGCTGCAGCTATTATGTAACGTATTAAAAGCAGCATACAGCAAAAGTGATTAGCCCTCGCAGTGGGTCTTGGCTGGTTCACTTCGCGGCAGAGTATCATAATGAGGATTGTGCTTAGCACGGAACATGTACGAATGGCCCTTTTCGAAACCACGGATTTGGGTTGGGCTTCGGCTTGGGCTCTGTCATTATGAAGTGTACATGTGAGTACATGTGAATTCAGTATTGGTCTTCAAACAGATGGACGGAGCCTAAGCTGAAGCCCGTGAGCCGGATTCGCGGTTTCGACAAGGGCCCACTCGCTGGTATTCTGCCTTTTTGTCCTATCGTCTTTAGAGGTAGCCTGTGCGCGCTAGTTTCAATGCAATGCACTCGACTACAGCTTCTGAACAGCATGGCTGCCATCCATTAATGTCTAACGCCAACCACTACACTGTTTTCTTCTCGTTTTGTGTTCGACTTTCCAAGTTTCTTCAGGGTATTCTGTACCAAGAGAAACATAGTTGGTAAGTTGGAAAATATTTCTAAGTAACACCTACCTAATTTCTTCATTTTCTATTCGTAAGAAAAAAAATTGAGAGACGTGGCCCTGCACATGTTGCAAGGTCGCCATGATGGATTTAGGCAGAAATCCTTTGACAAAAATATTTCATAGTGGCTATTTCGGCATGTTTATTGAGTTTCAACGGATTATATAAGTCCTACTCCACATTCTCACAAACAAGTAGTACAAGAGGACATGACATGAAGCTCTTCAAAAAAAGGCTAAACAAAGGGCTCATCTCAGATTCTTCACACAGCGAGTAGTGGATAACTGGAACAGACTCCCAGCCAAAGTGGTCAATGCTAGGACAACAAATCAGCTTTGACAGATACCCGAGTGAAAATGGATATGGGGTGTTAAAAGGCATAAGCCTACAATACTAAAAAATCCCATCAAACCTTAAAGGGACAGACACACCGGCTTACTGTTTACCTAATTAAGTGATGTTGAATCACAGAAAATAATTTTTTGATGGTTGTAAAAAAAAATCATCAAAATGTCACGTAATTAACGAAAAATTTGAAAAAACCAAAACGTGGTCAAAGGTCAGCGTATACGCTTTTCCAGCCATTGCAACGGTCAAGTTTACGTGACATTGTTTTAAGCAGACTAGTGATCTGTTTATTTATTAATTATAACAATGGCGAGGCATAAGGATCCAGTCTTCATATCCATCAAGCACAAATTCACGTGTAATTAAAAAAACCGACATAAACACAGTCTAGTCCGATCCACACCGTGCAGCTATTCGTCTTCGTCCCGCCGCGTGTGTAGCACAGGCATCACGTAACGTGACAATAGTTGGTCTGGCTCCCTACCCCTCCACAGGCTCCGAGTTCATGCCTCCGTGGTTTGTCTCTCTGGCCCGGCGAGACACTGCACCGGCTGTGCGGGACATGCCCCCAAGGTTTACCCGCTAGCTCCCCACGCTGATGCGCCGTAAAACACGCTTCCGTGCACGGACTCTCTGAATGCGAATCTTACGTTCGATTTTTCATCATTATTTACAACTTGCATCCATAAACTGAATACATAGTCTTTTTCGCCAAATACTCATGAATAATTGTTTTTAAAAAAATACTTGAATTTGGTTCAGTAATTTACTTTTATACGGCTGTAAGTAAAACTAACTCTGAAGATCACGTGACTTTTCGGAACCACATTTTGGTTCTGAAAAGTCACGTGACCTGAAAAATGCTCAAAAACGGCCAAATTTTATGGTTTCTTTTATGAACCAATCTTCTCCATTTCAGGAAGACCTTTAGAATCATGTTTTAGTCTATTTTGTAGCCCAAATGGCCCAACGAAGCCGGTGGGTACCTTTAAGTGTAAGTGTAGAATATTACAATTCTGATGGGGGCGTTTATCTTGCCAAATGGAGGAAATATCAAGTTACTCTCAAACTCTTTCGTAGAAATTTTAGTTCAATATCCTAAACATTGCAATGCCCTCCAACCACCTGTATTAATTGAAATGTGCAGATAATTTTGTGAAGGAATATTAATTAAATGCCATGTCGTGTCAATGAGTGCACCAAGCTTGAACAACCTCAAGCCACAACTGCTCTAGACTTGGTTCCAAGTCTGCGATCTTGGCTTTTAGGCCCTTTTCGAATCCACGGCTTTGGCTCCGGATTGGGCTTCAGGCCCAGTTTTCTTGTCTGAAACCCTGACCACAAAGCATGCGTAAGTTAAAATAATTGAGGGAGCCTAGCTAGCCTAAGCCGATTTTGCAGCCAAAGCCGTGAATTCGAAAAGGGCCATAGTCTACCCGATAGCCAATACAATATTGCCTGAAATAGCGCACTCTTGTGGATTAACCTCCGTCATTGGTTAAGGGCGTTTGATAGCTAATCTGTGGGGGTGTATTGCGTGGCTGATTCAGAGAAATAACCGTGATCTCAGACTTGAAATCAAGTCTACAACTGCTCCAATAAATACCCAAACCCCACACAAGCCTGGCACCATGCTCTCACCGAGTCCATATAATTATATAGTGAGAGTGAAATGATGTTTGAAATTTTAGCCTATACTGGCACTAGCAGTTCTTTTTGTTTTTATTTTGCATTAAGTGTACTAGCAAATGCTCACAACCAGCCCCCTCCGACCATCGCTAGACTTGTTATCCAGTACAGGAGGATTCTTTGCCCTTTTCCCTATTTTTCTATTTTCCTATTTCTAAGAAGTGCATCTTCATTGTTTTTTCAAAGGATTTTTTAAATTTGCTTTTAAGTTACTTCTCAAATCCCCAGGTCAAATAATCATCTTCTGTAGGATTTGTCATCAATTGAATTTTTGAGGTGTTCGTGCAACAGCGCGAACAACTCATTGTTTTTGTTAGGTTTTTGTTTTCTTTTTAGTTTTTCTTATTCTTCCGAATGAGACTTGTCCGCAAGCAATTGCATAGTTGCAAACATTTGATCAACTTGAAACTTCATGTGAAGTTAGAACATAACTAGCAGAAGGTAAATAAGTTGTGACGTCACGATTACGTCATAAGGTGTCAATTTACAAGCAATTTAAGTTCAAAAAGTGACGTCATGCCAATGCCTGTATGTCTCTGAATATTATAGCTACAGTAATTAAATTTGGGCATATGATAGACCAAGACATGGGCAACATTTAAAAAGTTTTATCTCAAAATCGTATGACTTTTACTTCCGAGTCATTACCCTGGGTCGAAGTTTGCCTTTGGTTTTTTTTCTTGAAAAACATCACTTTTGGGCTTATTTACGACATAACTCAAGATTGAAATTGAATTGAACATTGAAACTCATTAAACATTTGAACCTCAATACCAAGACAACACAAAGTTGATGATGTCATGATGATGTCATCAGGTTTTGAATTACAATAAATCAAAGTTTAATATTTGTAAAAAATCATAACTCGGGAACCGCATGTTGGATTTTTACATTCGACACATCATTGGACAGGTCGTTAAAAGTTCAACAAACCCTATACAAAACTTGACCCCATTTGACCTTAACTTCCGGTTTAAATCGGAAGTTGAAAATTTCAAAAATTCATTTCTCAAAAACTACCGATTTTTTTATTTAATGTTTTGTATCAAGGTGTAGAACGTTAAGCCTGCTCAAACTTTTGCACTCAGATGACAATATTTTTACCTTTACATCAGGTCGAAAAAGGCGCACGTTTAAGTTGACCCACAGTGACAACGCACGATAGTGAAACTGAAAGAACACAGGTAGACCTACGAACGTGCGCCTACACATTGCATGCCTTGAAGGCTATGCGTCGTGGCGTGATTTCTGTGCACGTTTGGACATGTCACAGTTCATCGTACTTTTAACAATGGCGGCATAACACTGCAGAAACGAGTTTCTCTCAACCTGTGCTATGTTTGGCGTCAAATTGTTCCCTCTTCGCCCTTCTGGTGGCTTGATGGTGATCATGGAATTGAAGACTTAGTTCCACTGAGATGTCCACCTGCTTCAGTGATTCGTATCACTTTTATTATATGAGAAAATTCAAGCAGAAAAAGGATTAACATTGGTTACGTTTTGATCATACACCGAATGAAATGAACGGACGTACGTGATATCGGCTTGTCAAGGGTGTTTCAGACCGGCACTTACGGCAGTGTTTATCGGCGCGACACGGTGAATACAATGGTAAGCCTCGTTTCAACATAATCACTTTCAACATGAATGTGTCCAGTAGTGACTTTTTTAAAACTAAGGATCGTTTAATGATCATGGAGGAGGAAGAATTGGTCAATGGGGATTGGTATGATTGTTGGCTCTGTCACTAGTGTCAGAAAATGGTCAGATTTGATGAATGTGTTCCATCAACTATATGATGCCATAAATATGTTACAACCTTTCGATGAAGTTTCCCCAAAGGTTAAGATTTATAAGTTATTCACTTCCAAAGCAGTATGGGCACCTTCCACTTATTAAATTATAATCTTGAAATGTTTTAAGTGTTGAATTTTGTTTATTTTACCAGTTAGTACAGTGATCAAGGAACATAAGGAACAGAGTCTGATGGCGGGATGAGAGTCTGATGACTGGGTCGGGACTGGTAGGGCCTACACAGAAAGGAGTTGAAGCTGTCAATATGAGCCATCTTCAGTCTTCACTGCTCCTGTCAGTTGTCAACTATGATTGTACCTGGCCAAAATCATGATTATGAATGGTCTTTTCTTAAGAGGTAAATTTACAGTAGTTTATTGAAAGTTCAAAATGACACAAATTATTTTGCAAGTTAGAACATTTCCAAATGAATTGAAATAAAACTTCTGGTTGAGCCCATTTTCCTTGTAAATCATTGCATTTTTTGTTGGTATGGATAACATGACTTTGCGTAACTAATACTTCGAGACTTTCTATTCAAAGAAATTTACATATTTTAAAAACATTCTAAAGATAAGTTATTGTAAATTTGTTCATGCATTTAAAATATTGTGCTATGATTCTTATACTTATAGTGTTATATGATTTTTTTTTTGAGACTTGATAGGTTATGAAAAAATGTCTGAAGATATTTTCATCAAGTCATACTCTGTTTATTGTTTTTTCTTCATCAGAATACAGCACATCCAGTACCGGAATGGTCTACAGTGAAAATTGTGACACTTGCTGTTATGTTCCATTCCTTATTTCCCTGCCGAGTCGCTGTATGATGCACCATGGAGGTAGAAATAGTATTTGACTCGGTTTCTTTAATAGTCTAACTTCACAAGAGGCTTAGACTTGCATCTTCATGATGTGCCTTTGTATTGCATAACTATTCCAAACAAGTGTCTTCTAAGGTTTAATTTTTTCTCAAGTCTAAATAAACAAAACGTTCTGTACGGAAACCAATATTTAATAATCAAGCAAGCCATTTATAAATTGCAACTGAAAGCTTACACAATGCTTGACTTATTTGAAGGTTATCATCATCAAGTGTAATGAAAAATCATTGTTCATCAACCGATACGTAATGAGAATCCAAATTTATTTGAAATCCTTTGAACATTTCTAATAATTATAGCTTAATAATGTCAACTTGAACAACATAGCTTGTGTGAACTTGTGATTTATGATGAATCAATAAAGAATAAGTTTTCATTAAACATTAAATTAGCTTTTAATAGTGAATGGCATACTTGATATAAACTGCGCCAATAAAGTATCTAAACACTTACAAATGGTCAGATTTATCGGAACCTCAAATAGTATGCAAAAAAATAATTAAATAATTTGATTCACAGTTATCTTCTGCGCATTTTGACACCTCTTTTGTTGCGCTGCGATGTTGCTTGGCGGATCTATGGGCACTTGAGTGGCTTAAGGTCGAATTTCAAAAGTTGCAAAAACCCCTATTCACCCCAATTCCAGAAGGGAACTCGCACAAACATCACACAGCCAAAATAAAGACAAAAGACACAAATTTGTTCTGTTTGCTTAACCATGAAATTTATTGCAGTAGCTCCTCCGACTTCGAACTTCACTGCTTAAAGGTACTCTCTGCTTTTTATCTTATAAACTGTAACTGCTGATATCCTGAAGATTGTCCTCAATAATTCGTGACAGTACAACGCTCTTGCTTGAATAGGGGCTTTTGCAACTTTTGAAATTCGACCATACACACTCAAGTACCAATTAATCCGCCAAACAACATCGTAGCGCAACAAAAGAGGTATCAAAATGCGCAGAAGATAACTGCATCGGATTAATTAATTAATGTTCTGCATACTATTTAAGGTTCCGATATATCTGACCATTTGTAAGTGTTTAGATGCTTTATTGGCGCAGTTTAGTTGTGTGTGTATTTCAAAGCCTCATCTTATCGAGATCTGCATCCAAGATGAAAGGGAACTCACAAAGTTTATGCTATGTATTAAATGACAATATTGAACCTCTGCCCTTTCAAATATATATTTGATGATGTCGTCAATTTACACACCGCCCCTTTGTGACAAATATTGTTTCATAAAATCGTAACTCTTGTAATGGAAATCAACATGAAATCTTGCACTATTACTTCTGGTTCAAACCAGCAGTTGAAGTTTTATATTGAATAAAGCCAACTCTTGAACCAGACATGAAATTTGTTAGTAAGAAAAACACATTTTTTTCATCATGACGTCATCGGGTGCTCAAGTTACAGTAATTCAAAGCTTAGTACTTAAAAAATCATATCTCCTGAACCGCATGTCATAAAGTTGAATTGTTTGTTTTGTCTTGTAGCTTACAGCACTTGTGGCATTTTGTTGAAACTGAGGACCCCACTGTGACCTTTACTTCCGGTCCAAACAGGAAGCTCAAAAATTCAAGTAATCATATCTCCTGAACCATATGTCATAAAGTCATAATGTTTGTGCTGTCTTGTAGCTAACAAAACTTTTGACAAGTTACTCAGAGACATGACCCAATTTTTACCTTTCCTCCTGGTCCAAACAGGAAGTTCAAATATTAAAAATCACATTTCCTGAACCGCATGTTCATGAACTCTTAATGTTTTTGCTGCTTGCTACCTTAAAGGAACATTACAGAATTGGTAAGAAAAAAACTTGTAAAATATACTTTTTGATCACAGATTTACATAAAACTTACACGGTCTAATGATGATGAAAGTAGAAAACATCCATTGAAATTTTTCTGTCTGAAATGCCATGTTTTATGAGAAATGAATAAACTAATTTTCCGATGGAGTTTATCGCTCAGTGAGCGTTTTATTCATTTGTTGAATCTATATGATTTCATGCAAATGTGTAATCGGTTTTTCACTATTTTCTCGTGACCCAGATGGCCGATCGATCTCAAACTTCTACAGGGTTGTCAGTTTATGTATATGGTGGATTACATAAAGTGCTTACACTGCCAGCAACTGTTTTGTTAGCAAAAACCAATTCCGTAATGTTCCTTTAATACACATTGTGACCTTTTTATTCGAAGCATGACCCCACTTTGACCTTCCCTTTCGGTCCAAACAGGAAGTTCAAAGTAACCAATCATATCTCCTGAACCACATGTCATAAAATCATAATCCGAACACCTCAAATTTGTTATCAAAAAATTCTTATCTCTAGTTATATTTTGTATTTGTTTGCTTTGACTTATTAACATAAATTGCATTTCAGCTTACATATTTAATTTTCCAAAGATTAGGTCATTCATGAGCTTTGCCTTTCATTTTATTTTCCATTGTAATTTCAAAAAATCCCCGCTCTACCCCTAGGTTGGACTCCCAAGCAGAGGGAGTCCAGTATCGCCAGTATTATTATGGGGCTACTCTGCCCTGTATTACTCTGTAACATCTCTTATTGAAACTGCTGGTTTGAAGAATTTATCACAATTGAGGGAGGGGGATTCCCTTCCATTTATTTTAGACTTTTTACTTAGACACCCCCAGAGGCAAAGGAGGCAATTGCATACATTGCCCCTAGTCATTGCTTCGTGCCACATGAAATGGTCCAATAAAAATTTACAATTTTCTCAAGGATAAAAAGCCTTGCCCTTTAAAAAAGAAAGCATTGGGCCAGACCCTCAGCTGTTAAAATTTCTGCATTATGTAGTATTGATCAGTTTGGAAAACTTGCTATTGCTTAATGGTGCTCCTTCATTGAAAAAAAATCATACAACTCCCCTCTTTTGTGCATTTTTCACAATTGAAATACACATTTTGGATAGTCTGTTTTTTAACTAGTTGTTCTTTTTCACAAAATTAAACGCCAATCCACTCCATCTCCCAAAAGCTGTTCCACAATTTTTAGGAAGGACATTGATATTTTTTGCCTTGTGGTACAGAGAAGGAGTAGAGTCACTGGGGACTAAAAATCTTGTTGGACTTAGTGCTACGTATTGTGTCACCTAAAGAATGTTGAAAATGACTGTATAGTTAACCATGAACATTTATGTATGTGCATGCTTACATGATGTACATGTACGTCTCAATACATGTACAGTACATGAGGATGTATTTTTTGTGGGGGGGGGGACACAATGGGTGCACCATTTTGTTCAGGGGCACTTCTGGCCGAATGCATCTGAGAGTTGCCATTAGCCTTTTTCATAAACAAACCCCCTCCTTGCTCTATTTATGCCATTTACTGTTTGTAGTCTGATGTGGAGATGACAACAAATACAATGTCTGCATGTCTATGGAAAAAACAGGTTTAAAAACCATTGAAATTACTACATAAAAAATACAACATTTTATTCTGGTCATTCCCGACCTTAACCCTTTAGCTACATGTACACCACTGATCGGTATGTGTAAAAAAGTACATGTATAAATTAATAAGATTCTTCTTAAGGGAAGAAATGGATATCAAATGAACTCACTCATTAGTCAGTCAATTTGTCAGTAATTTTGTGTGTTCTCCATCAATAATTATTGTTGCCATCCATCATGTTTTGAGCCTGAACAGAGTGTTTTTGGAAATACACAGCATGACAATGTCAAAGTTTAGTTTCATTTTGAATTGAACCAATTATACATCCTTCATAACCATTGCTTTTAGTATTAATTTAAAATCTCACTTCTCTGTGAAAGATGTTTTTGATATTGCATGTGCCTTGCAGTCCATACATTTTGTCACTTTGTCACTGGCAGTCATTTTTGTTACTCTGTTACTGTCACTCTGCTACCGTCACTCTGTTACCGTCACTCTGTTACCAGACAAAAAATTGAGAAGGACATTCTTTTAAAACATTTGCTGACCTATTTTTTGCAATTTTTATGCAGGTTATCATGCTAAAGTGTTTACTTTCTCACATTAAAGTCACATTGACCCAGTTATAAAACTTTTTAATTTCACATGGTTTTGATAATGACTAGCCAAGCCACCTTTTGATGCCACGCTATTACTAAGGAATTAAAATTCATATCTAATTACTGGAAGTGGTAATGCGCCGTATTTTTGACCGCGTGAGGGCGCTCTCAAAAATATTTGTTTCACTTCCGGACAGGGGTGTGGTAGACCTGTTTTAGCGTGATCCCGACGGCCGTTCCAGTTAGAGCCGTTCATTTAAAAATAGGGGTTGCTCTTTACCGTAACGTCAGAAAAAGAAGAAAAACAATTGGGATACTAAGTTCAATTAACATGAACGTAAGGTAAATTACGCAATATTTAGTAAACAAGTCCAAAGACTCATCATCTCAGCAAAAAAGTAGAGAAGCCAGCATAAATAAAAACAGTGATACGCCGGTGACTGCTTTTTCGGCGAGCAGCGAGTAGTACAATTACCATGGAGGTAGAAAAAAGTAGTCACCTCTCCAGCAGTGCCAAAAAGACCCTCTATACTGAAAAAGCTTATCATCCTACTCCTGAGTTTTTTCATCTTATGAAAAGAACAAGTAGTTCTCTTTGCTATTTGTAAAAGTTTTAAAAATCTGTTCGTTCTCACCAATTGATATTTGTAGTTATAAATGTTCGAATAGAATGGTATCCCCCAATAGTACTGGCAGCTCCACAAATGTAACGCACGCTAGCGACTGCCGCACTATTATACAAATAAATGTTTATGAGTGCAATGGTGTGAATATTTTCATGAGTTGAAAGATGGAATATTGCATTCAACGAGGCGAAGCCGAGTTGAATGGAACATTCCATCTTTCAACGAATGAAATTATTCTCACTATTGCATGAATGAAAAACATTCATTATTTGTTTTATAGAACATCCAAGTAGATCTTTGTCATTTTGATTGGAGGATACAACTTTCAAAACATACAAAGCGTACAATACTTAATTGTGACATTACGTTCAGCTTCTTTAGATTCAACAGTGACTGAGTGCGTTCTGTACTGCTATTTTGAGACACGCGGGCACCGTATAATGTATAGTATGTGCCATGCAGTATTACTGACTGCTGCATTATCAAAGACATGCGCACGCAATGATGTGGTACGCACCGTGCAATAGAACAAATCGGATGGAACGAAAAATGCACGCTTTGGAACGAAAAATGCACGGTGAATGACGTAGCGTGCAATGGTACGTTTATTTGCTATCACTTGACGGACAATCCTCCAATTAATGCAATTTATAACACTCCTTCCTTTGATTCTATCAAAGTGTATATTTTTTACTCTTGTATGTTCACCGACCAAACGAACTATTCAACGAACATATTCAACGATAGCCTAGCAACTGATGTAGTGCATGGATACCCTGGTACCCTGACTACATTGGCATGTGACCGGATGTAAATTTAAAATCTTTCCTGTACTGGTTCGGTTGTATAGTCTCATCCAAGCACGAGTGCAAAATGAGACAAGACAAGAGAAGTGACAGAACGCCGATGTTAAAACTGTACACAACAGCTAGCTGAGCAGACAATAATTCCTTAAGTTATACCCCCGGAAGTGATAAAAAGTTTTTTTAGAGCGTCCTCACGCGGTCAAAAATACGGAGCATTGATGTACAGTGTACATGTATTGTAATACTTAAATTTTATAAAGTTGTAAGAATAATAGTTTTAAATTGTGAGAAACATGATTGGAATTTTCAAAAATCTGTTTTTGCATCACTCCATTATTGTGGAATTGTGGGATAGTCTCTTTTTGTTAGCTGTTTTAGTGGTCTTGTAAAAAGTAATGTGCATTATAATAACACTTTTTAACTTACCCACCCCCCCCCCCAATCCCTGGCAGTTTTTGTTACAGTACGCAAATAAATTATCTTTTGTGCGTATCTTTGAATTACTCTGCATTACATGTGTGTGTAGGTAACTATGCCTCCCATCACTCCCCCTCCCCCGGACAGCTCTTGTCATTGTTCTGCATTTGTTGGATTAATCAGGATGTTTATAAAATATTTTCTTTCCTTTGTTGTGGTTCGCTTTTATTTTTCATCAGACATGTATTTTACTTATGAATAATCCTCCCCCTCCTCTCTTCTATCTTATTCAACAGCTCTGGGCCCATTTTGATGGCCATATAAGCAAAGAATCGGTGCTTACGATAGCAGGGAATTTTGCGCTTACGCCAAGCGTACTGTACAGGTTTTCAAACATTTTTGCTTGTGTGCATGCCTACTCCACGTTACTCGACATTTTTCGCGGACACAGCTAGCGCAGAAATTAGACGCTTGCCCTGTAAGCAGAGAATGGTGATTGCAAGCACAGAATTCGGCAATAAGCAGAACCATGAAATAGGGCCCTAGTCATTTCATATGTTTTTAATAATAATGACACAGTAGTGAAGTGCAATAATGAATAGTATTCTAAACTGTTTGCTTTTGTTTTTATATTTCTCATGAACAATACTTTTCCACAAAACTGCTTGATTTCCACCAACTGACCCTGCTGTGAACGATGACAGTATCTCTGACAGCTACAGCTCCGGCTAGCTTGGACTTATCCCTGTAGCCAAGGCAAGTAAACAAAGTCTGGTTTTTCCTACATGTATCAACAGAGTCTTTGCTCAAGTAATGCAGAACTGTTTGGCTAGCACTACACAACAAAACACTTGTGTTTACTTGAAAACTGTAATTTTCTGCAGTACTTGAGCAAAAATTGCTAGTTTTCCTTCTCCTGCACCCTAACAAGTACTGACATTAAACTCCTTTCTTGCACATTTCGATCCATCATTTCCGCATTTCATTCACAAGATAATGTCACAACCATGTCCACTATTATTATGTATACTTTATACAATTTTCGTGGTATGTCATTTTGAATTGAAGTTAAAGAACTTGTGTACTAATTCTTTTATATAATTGCTTTATTATGGTCACTGCTACTGCCCCCATCTGCCTGTGTGAGAGTGCCAAGATGACGTCCGATGATTGTGTCCATGGTGGAAGAAGAATGAATCCAAAGATGTGTTGCAGTCAGTCGCCGTTGCTTGTCTTTCAAATCATCCGGTAAGTTTTTTCTCTTTGAAAGAGGGTCACACCGACATTGTAACAATCAACCTTGGAAATGGATTATTACTTGTGGTGCTAGAACTCAGAAAAAATCCCCTGCCCAATTCATGATTTGATTAAGAAAAATGACAATAACTTTCCCCCAAGAAATCGTAAAACTAATGAGATTTTTTATCCAAGTGTGCTCACTTGTAAATGCTGATTCCTCTTTGCGAATAGGTTTTTACATTACACTGAAATTGAGCTTTTTTTTTAGTGAAGGTTTGTTTTCTTGTATGACCCCTCATTTGTTTGGCTTGATGAAAGCTGGATTTTTAAAACTTGCTTTAATTTGCTAAAGTTGGTTTCCCGCATTATCTATGCCCCTGAGAAATAAGTTGTCATTTTAATTCAAGATAAACGCATTGTGGAATGTGGTCATCTTGTCGTAAACTGACAGCTTGAGTTATTTATCGAGGACATAGATACTTGTACCTGTTGTACTTAATATGAAGATTTTGATTGATATTGATGCAAATATAGCCTGCTGTGGTAAATTTGCAGAGTGATCTACCTGTGAGCGAGTGCTTGGACGACTGGGGACTTCGGACCAACAAATGTTTTGCTGGCAGGCGCTTCAGGGAGATTTTAGAGGTAAAAGCCTTTTGTTTATTTATCTTCACATGTAAAAACATCATGTCCACCTCCAGAGTTTAACAACCCCACTGACAATTAACTCGTTCCTGGCACGTTTCAATCCATCATTTCAGCATTTCATTCACAAGATCATGTCACAACCATGTCCACTATTATTATGTATACTTTATACAATTTTTCGTGGTATGTCATTTTGAGTTGAAGTTATAGAATGTGTGAACTAATTATTTTTGTTTTCTGATTTTTTACGGTCTCATCTGCCTGTGAGAGACTGCCAAGTAGACGTCCGATGATTGTGTCCGTGGTGGAAGAAGTATGAATCCAAAGATGTGTTGCAGTCAGTCGCCGTTGCTTGGCTTTCAAATCATCCGGTAAGTTTTTTCTCTTCGAAAGAGGGTCACACCGACACTGTAACAATCAACCTTGGAAATGGATTGTCATTTGTGGTGCTAGAACTCAGAAAAAATCCCCTGCCCAATTCATGATTTGATTAAGAAAAATGACAATGAATTTCCCGCCAAGAAATCGTAAAACTAATGAGAATTTTTATCCAAGTGTGCTCACTTGTAAATGCTGATTCCTCTTTGCGAATTGGTTTTTACATTACACTGAAATTGATTTTTTTTTAAGTGAAGGTTTGTTTTCTTGTTTGTTTATCTTTACCATGTCAAAACATCATGTCCACCTCCAGAGTTTAAGAACCACACTGACGCTCAATTTCTTCCTGGCATGTTTCGATCAATCATTTCTGCATCTCATAACGCACGATCATGTCACAACCATGCCACTCCATGTACACTTCAAACAATTTTTGTGAAATGTCATTTTGAGTTGAAGTTATAGAATGTGTGAACTAATTATTTTTGTTTTCTGATTTTTTACGGTCTCATCTGCCTGTGAGAGACTGCCAAGTAGACGTCCGATGATTGTGTCCGTGGTGGAAGAAGTATGAATCCAAAGACGTGTTGCAGTCAGTCGCCGTTGCTTGTCTTTCAAATCATCCGGTAAGTTTTTTCTCTTCGAAAGAGGGTCACACCGACAATGTAACAATCAACCTTGGAAATGGATTGTCATTTGTGGTGCTAGAACTCAGAAAAAATCCCCTGCCCAATTCATGATTTGATTAAGAAAAATGACAATAAATTTCCCGCCAAGAAATCGTAAAACTAATGAGAATTTTTATCGAAGTGTGCTCACTTGTAAATGCTGATTCCTCTTTGCGAATAGGTTTTTACATTACACTGAAATTGATTTTTTTTAAGTGAAGGTTTGTTTTCTTGTTTGTTTATCTTTACCATGTCTAAACATCATGTCCACCTCCAGAGTTTAAGAACCACACTGACGCTCAATTTCTTCCTGGCACGTTTCGATCAATCATTTCTGCATCTCATAACGCAAGATCATGTCACAACCATGCCACTCCATGTACACTTCAAACAATTTTTGTGAAAAGTCATTTTGAGTTGAAGTTATAGAATGTTTGAACTAATTATTTTTGTTTTCTGATTTTTTACGGTCTCATCTGCCTGTGAGAGAGTGCCAAGTAGACGTCCGATGATTGTGTCCGTGGTGGAAGAAGTATGAATCCAAAGACGTGTTGCAGTCAGTGGCCGTTGCTTGTCTTTCAAATCATCCGGTAATGTTTTTCTCTTCGAAAGAGGGTCACACCGACACTGTAACAATCAACCTTGGAAATGGATTGTCATTTGTGGTGCTAGAACTCAGAAAAAATCCCCTGCCCAATTCATGATTTGATTAAGTAAAATGACAATAAATTTCCCGCCAAGAAATCGTAAAACTAATGAGAATTTTTATCCAAGTGTGCTCACTTGTAAATGCTGATTCCTCTTTGCGAATAGGTTTTTACATTACACTGAAATTGATTTTTTTTTAGTGAAGGTTTGTTTTCTTGTTTGTTTATCTTTACCATGTCAAAACATCATGTCCACCTCCAGAGTTTAAGAACCACACTGACGCTCAATTTCTTCCTGGCACGTTTCGATCAATCATTTCTGCATCTCATAACGCACGATCATGTCACAACCATGCCACTCCATGTACACTTCAAACAATTTTTGTGAAATGTCATTTTGAGTTGAAGTTATAGAATGTGTGAACTAATTATTTTTGTTTTCTGATTTTTTACGGTCTCATCTGCCTGTGAGAGACTGCCAAGTAGACGTCCGATGATTGTGTCCGTGGTGGAAGAAGTATGAATCCAAAGACGTGTTGCAGTCAGTCGCCGTTGCTTGTCTTTCAAATCATCCGGTAAGTTTTTTCTCTTCGAAAGAGGGTCACACCGACAATGTAACAATCAACCTTGGAAATGGATTGTCATTTGTGGTGCTAGAACTCAGAAAAAATCCCCTGCCCAATTCATGATTTGATTAAGAAAAATGACAAAAATTTCCCGCCAAGAAATCGTAAAACTAATGAGAATTTTTATCCAAGTGTGCTCACTTGTAAATGCTGATTCCTCTTTGGAATAGGTTTTTACATTACACTGAAAATGATTTTTTTTAAGTGAAGGTTTGTTTTCTTGTTTGTTTATCTTTACCATGTCAAAACATCATGTCCACCTCCAGAGTTTAAGAACCACACTGACGCTCAATTTCTTCCTGGCACGTTTCGATCAATCATTTCTGCATCTCATAACGCACGATCATGTCACAACCATGCCACTCCATGTACACTTCAAACAATTTTTGTGAAATGTCATTTTGAGTTGAAGTTATAGAATGTGTGAACTAATTATTTTTGTTTTCTGATTTTTTACGGTCTCATCTGCCTGTGAGAGACTGCCAAGTAGACGTCCGATGATTGTGTCCGTGGTGGAAGAAGTATGAATCCAAAGACGTGTTGCAGTCAGTCGCCGTTGCTTGTCTTTCAAATCATCCGGTAAGTTTTTTCTCTTCGAAAGAGGGTCACACCGACAATGTAACAATCAACCTTGGAAATGGATTGTCATTTGTGGTGCTAGAACTCAGAAAAAATCCCCTGCCCAATTCATGATTTGATTAAGAAAAATGACAATAAATTTCCCGCCAAGAAATCGTAAAACTAATGAGAATTTTTTATCCAAGTGTGCTCACTTGTAAATGCTGATTCCTCTTTGCGAATAGGTTTTTACATTACACTGAAATTGATTTTTTTTTAAGTGAAGATTTGTTTTCTTGTTTGTTTATCTTTACCATGTCAAAACATCATGTCCACCTCCAGAGTTTAAGAACCACACTGACGCTCAATTTCTTCCTGGCACGTTTCGATCAATCATTTCTGCATCTCATAACGCACGATCATGTCACAACCATGCCACTCCATGTACACTTCAAACAATTTTTGTGAAATGTCATTTTGAGTTGAAGTTATAGAATGTGTGAACTAATTATTTTTGTTTTCTGATTTTTTACGGTCTCATCTGCCTGTGAGAGACTGCCAAGTAGACGTCCGATGATTGTGTCCGTGGTGGAAGAAGTATGAATCCAAAGACGTGTTGCAGTCAGTCGCCGTTGCTTGTCTTTCAAATCATCCGGTAAGTTTTTTCTCTTCGAAAGAGGGTCACACCGACAATGTAACAATCAACCTTGGAAATGGATTGTCATTTGTGGTGCTAGAACTCAGAAAAAATCCCCTGCCCAATTCATGATTTGATTAAGTAAAATGACAATAAATTTCCCGCCAAGAAATCGTAAAACTAATGAGAATTTTTATCCAAGTGTGCTCACTTGTAAATGCTGATTCCTCTTTGCGAATAGGTTTTTACATTACACTGAAATTGATTTTTTTTTAAGTGAAGGTTTGTTTTCTTGTTTGTTTATCTTTACCATGTCAAAACATCATGTCCACCTCCAGAGTTTAAGAACCACACTGACGCTCAATTTCTTCCTGGCACGTTTCGATCAATCATTTCTGCATCTCATAACGCACGATCATGTCACAACCATGCCACTCCATGTACACTTCAAACAATTTTTGTGAAATGTCATTTTGAGTTGAAGTTATAGAATGTGTGAACTAATTATTTTTGTTTTCTGATTTTTTACGGTCTCATCTGCCTGTGAGAGACTGCCAAGTAGACGTCCGATGATTGTGTCCGTGGTGGAAGAAGTATGAATCCAAAGACGTGTTGCAGTCAGTCGCCGTTGCTTGTCTTTCAAATCATCCGGTAAGTTTTTTCTCTTCGAAAGAGGGTCACACCGACAATGTAACAATCAACCTTGGAAATGGATTGTCATTTGTGGTGCTAGAACTCAGAAAAAATCCCCTGCCCAATTCATGATTTGATTAAGAAAAATGACAATAAATTTCCCGCCAAGAAATCGTAAAACTAATGAGAATTTTTATCCAAGTGTGCTCACTTGTAAATGCTGATTCCTCTTTGCGAATAGGTTTTTACATTACACTGAAATTGATTTTTTTTAGTGAAGGTTTGTTTTCTTGTTTGTTTATCTTTACCATGTCAAAACATCATGTCCACCTCCAGAGTTTAAGAACCACACTGACGCTCAATTTCTTCCTGGCACGTTTCGATCAATCATTTCTGCATCTCATAACGCACGATCATGTCACAACCATGCCACTCCATGTACACTTCAAACAATTTTTGTGAAATGTCATTTTGAGTTGAAGTTATAGAATGTGTGAACTAATTATTTTTGTTTTCTGATTTTTTACGGTCTCATCTGCCTGTGAGAGACTGCCAAGTAGACGTCCGATGATTGTGTCCGTGGTGGAAGAAGTATGAATCCAAAGACGTGTTGCAGTCAGTCGCCGTTGCTTGTCTTTCAAATCATCCGGTAAGTTTTTTCTCTTCGAAAGAGGGTCACACCGACAATGTAACAATCAACCTTGGAAATGGATTGTCATTTGTGGTGCTAGAACTCAGAAAAAATCCCCTGCCCAATTCATGATTTGATTAAGAAAAATGACAATAAATTTCCCGCCAAGAAATCGTAAAACTAATGAGAATTTTTATCCAAGTGTGCTCACTTGTAAATGCTGATTCCTCTTTGCGAATAGGTTTTTACATTACACTGAAATTGATTTTTTTTTAGTGAAGGTTTGTTTTCTTGTTTGTTTATCTTTACCATGTCAAAACATCATGTCCACTTCCAGAGTTTAAGAACCACACTGACGCTCAATTTCTTCCTGGCACGTTTCGATCAATCATTTCTGCATCTCATAACGCAAGATCATGTCACAACCATGCCACTCCATGTACACTTCAAACAATTTTTGTGAAATGTCATTTTGAGTTGAAGTTATAGAATGTGTGAACTAATTATTTTTGTTTTCTGATTTTTTACGGTCTCATCT